>JAPXFY010000017.1:15133556-15141056 GCA_030674185.1 Monoplex corrugatus | reverse complement strand
GGTGCGTTTGGGGTCATGGTTTTTTCGCTAACCACATCTGTGATCACTTTCAGAACTTGGTTGTGCCTCCATGTATACCTTCCTTGGGCTAGCGCTACTTTGCAAGAGCTTAGGACATGTTCCACTGTTTGTTTCTTCTGACAGAGCGGACATGCTGGGTCGTCTGCTTTCCCCCATTTCACTAAGTTTGCATTCGAGGGGAGCAGGTCATATACAGATCTGAGGAGGAAGCTTATCCTTAGAGGAGCCATGTGCCACATATCGTTCCAGCTGAGACTTCTTTGGAGTGCACTGTCCCATGTTGTCCATTGCCCCTGTTGACCTTGCTGGACTGCCTTCTGCACTCTTTTGACATCTTCTTCTTCCTTCAACTCCTGTATGTCTCTTTTTTCCTTCCCTTTGGCTTTGGACCACCACTGCATTTTTGTTGCTCCCAGTCCCTGTCTGTTGGTTTGCGTGTGTCCAATTATTTCTTTGATGCTGAGGTTTCTCTTGGCATTGTTTACAGCCTCTTGGACTTTCCACTTTCTGCCAGTTCTCAGCTTTGGATGAACTGCTCTCACGATATTGTCCTCCGATTCCTCCAGCATGCTCAACAGTCTTGCTTTTCCAACTTTGTATTCCTCCACTATGGATTTCAGAGGTAGCTTCAGCATTGCTTGACGACAGTAGAATGCAACATCAGTGAGACCAGGTGGGACACCGAGCCATTTTCTTGTGTATTTGTTGATTTTGGCTTCCATTGCTTCGACTGTGCTGGTGCAAATGTCATAGATTAGCAGTGGCCACAGCAGCTTTGGTATCAGCATGAACTGTAGACACCAGACTTTGTATTTGCCTGGCAGTCCGCAGTTATCTATTTTCTTCAGGCCTTCTTCTGCTGTTTGCTTGGTTTCACATCCCCTTTGTGTGTCTTTCAGGGAGTCATCATACCATCTTCCGAGACAATTATATATTAAAACAAAGTGATTCCCCTCCGAGCGGAGACAGGCTGCAGAGGGGGGTTGAGTGAGGTTAGGAATTTATGCAGAGGAGAAAAGGTGAGTTTTGAGAGCGGACTTGAAGGAGGCAAAAGTAGGTTGCTGACGGACTGAGAGAGGAAGTTTGTTCCAGGAGAGTGGACCAGAAACAGAGAAGGCTCGTGGACCATAGGTATTGAGCTTAGTGCGTGGAAAGCGAAAAGTCAGAGGATCGGAGGCAGAGCGGAGGGTACGTGAGGGAAGATAGATCTCAAATAGGCTTGACAGGTAATCGGGGGCTGCGTTATTGAGGCTTTTGTAGCACATGGTGTCTAGTTTGTACTGTATGCGCTTTGATACAGGGAGCCAGTGAAGTTGTGCCAGGAGAGGAGATATGTGGTCAGCTTTTTTCTTTTTGAGTACAAGGCGTACAGCATTGTTTTGAATGCGCTGTAGGATGTGAATGGTGGAGGCAGGAAGACCAGACAGGAGTGAATTGCAATAGTCAATGCGAGACATTATGAAGGAGAGAACGAGACACAGACACAGAGAAAGACACAGACACAGAGAAAGAAAGAAAGAAAGAAAGAGAGAGAATGAGACAGACAGAAACAAAGAGAGTTAGAGAGAGTGAGAGAGAGAGAAGAGAGAGAGAAAGAGAGAGAGAGAGTGAGAAAGAGAAAGAGAGAGACAAAGACAGAGACACAGAGAGAAAGACAGAAAGAAAGAGAGAGAGAGAAAGACAGACAGACAGACAGAAGCAGACAGAGTGAAAAAAGACTTTTGGCACGGTGGGTGAGGGGCATGAAATTGTTCGTGCTTATGTTTAATCCCCCTGGACTGATGTATACTAATGCGGGGAGGACTTGGAGTCACTGGGTCGTGTTTTAAAATTTATCTTTTATATCTTTTAAAGAGAAGATTGTTTCATATCGACCGGATCACTCCCTTTCTTTATATCTCTCCAGTCTTTGTGTCTATGTGTGTGTGTGTGTGTGTGTGTGTGTGTGTGTGTGTGTGTGTGTGTGTGTGTGTGTGTGTGGTGTGTGTGTGTGTCTATGTGTGTGTGTGTATGTGTGTGTGTGTGTGTGTGTGTATGTGTGTGTGTGAATGTGTGTAAGTGTGTGTGTGTGCGTGCATGTGTGCGTGTATATGTTTGTGTGTGTGTGTGTGTGTGTGTGTGTGTGTGTGTGTGTGTGAGAGAGAGAGAGAGAGAGAGAGAGTGTGTGTGTGAATGTGTGTGTGTGCGTGTATGTGTGAGCGTGTCTGTGTATTTGCGTGAGTATGTGTGTATGTGTGTGTGTGTGTGTGTATGTGTGTGTGTGTGTGTGTGTGTGTTTGTGTATGTTGTGTACTAGTATGTGTGTATGTGAGAGAGAGAGAGAGAGAGGGAAAGAGAGAAAGAGAGAAAATGTGTGTATGTGTGTGTGTGAGTATGTGTGTATGTGTGTGTTTGTGTATCTTGTGTACTAGTATGTGTGTGTGAGAGAGAGAAAGAGAGAGAGAGAGAGAGGGAGAAAGAGAGAGAGTGTGTGTGTGTGAGTGTGTGTGTGTGTGTGTGTGTGTGTGTGTGTGTGTGTGTGGTGTGTGTTGTGTGTGTGTGTGTGTGAGTGAGTATGGGTGTATGTATCCACGTATGTATGTTCGTAGGTATGTCTGTCTTTGATAAAATCTTTGAACAATATTATCTCAGCTCTTTATTGATGACCATTTACAAACTTGTCTTGTGGTCAAAACTGTGAACTATGACGGAGTTGTGAAAGCATAGGTTTGGAAGATAAAGCTTCAAGGCCAAGGTCACATGTGCCAAATCATTTTTTTTTTTAAAGTGACTTAAATCAGCACTTATTTGTTTCTTTAAAGAATACTTGAACAGTTCTTTCTTAGAAACTTTTGACAATATTTATAGTCTGTTTTCACTCCTCTAACATTTTCCTATAGTGTGCGATGCAGGTCTATCTCTCTATCTCTTTCTTTCTTTCTATCTCTCTCTCTCTATGTATGTATGTATGTATGTATGTATGTATGTATGTATGTATGTATGTATATATGTATGTATGCTTGTATGTATGTATGTATCTATCTGTCTGTCTGTCTGTCTATCTATCTATCTATCTATTATGTATGTATCTATCTGTCTGTCTGTCTGTCTGTCTATCTATCTATCTATCTATCTATCTATCTATCTATCTATTTATCTATCTAAAGAGAGATTGTTAGAATGGCTTGACTGCCTAATTTCTTGTTTTTTGGTCTTCTTTTCTGTGTCGCTCACGAGGGTGTAATCTGTTAAATGTCATGATTCATCTCTCCTTACAAGCACACAATTTTGTGTGTTACGTTGGTCTGCAGATTATAACTTTGTATTGCAAAGTTAGCATGTCATGCACGGTATATATATACATGCATGCTTGTGTAAACGTGTTGTGTGTGTACATGTGTGCGAGTGTGTGCACTCGAGAGTGGTTTTTGTCTTTTTTTGGTTTTTTTTTTATTCTTCTGATGTATTCTTTCCATGATGTATATCACAAAAACAAAACGGTCCGACTACATATGTCGGTCCTCACTCATGTTTGAAACGACTTTCTTCCTCTTGAAATTTCCATTCCACTGTACAAAGCAGAGACGGAAGGCGAGATGGAGGGAGAGGGACCGAGAGAGAGAGAGAGAGAGAGAGAGAGAGAGAGAGAGAGAGAGGGACTGACAGACAGACAGACAGATAGAGAAAGAGAGAGAAAGAGAGAGGCAGACAGAGACAAAGAGACAGACGGAAAATGACAGAGAGAAAGGGAAACAGAGAGAGAGAGAGAGAGAGAGAGAGAGAGAGAGAGAGAGAAAGAGAAAGAGCGAGCGAGCGAGCGAGAGAGAGAGAGAGAGAGAGAGAAAGAGAGAGAGAGAGAGACAGACAGACAGAAAGAGAGAGAGACAGAGAGAGACACCTCAAAGAGAGAGAGAGACAGACATAGAGAGACAGACAGACAAATGGATAGACAGACAGAGACAGAGAGACAGAGACAGAGAGAAGAAGAAAGATCGACCCTAATTCTATTATTTCTCAAATACAGACGGGATCTATGCTCCGTCGGACGGAAATCTGGGAAGACATTAATCATCTCTGGCTGTGTTTGTGATCACAGTTCTTGTTGACCTGAGTGCTATTTTTTCTTGAATGTATTTGATGTTTCTAGTTGTCATTTTGCTTGCTTAGAATTTTTTTTTTTATGAAGACTTATTTCAGTTTTGTTTTGTTTGTTTGTCTGCTTTTGATTTTATAATCTTGTCTGTTTTTGATTTCCATAAAACTGTTTTAGGGATTCATACGAAACATAGGAGCAATCATGAAATACTTGCGGGAGTAAAGAGGATCTGTGGTGAAGTAGAACAGGTAAATTCAGGTTGACAGCCAATACATATCACGTTATTGTTCTTGTGAGAAATTTACATGCTACAAGAAAACCTTTTCGTAAATAAATGAATATCAACACGCACCGGTATACATTTACATATGTTTACAAAATCTAACTTACGTACATGCAGGGCCGCCGTTTTCCAGTGTTTTTATTTGTGTTCTGCTATATCCGGCTACCATATATAATGGCTTTTAATTCGAAAAAGGGAACACGTTTTGCTTTAAAATTGACTGTTTTATTTCTTTGTTCTTAAGTGATAAGTTTCATTTTCTTTCGTGACGTAGTGATAACCGTTGTTTTTGGCTATCACTTTTGAAAGGGAAATCAATATGAAAAGGAGAGGTGAAAGAAAGAAACAGCGAGAGAGACGGGAAAGAAGGAAAAAGGTATAAACAAAGAGCATCTGTGTCCATGTGATACAATGCTAGAAAAGATGAGCAGATAATCCCTCAAATTCTACAAAAGGACCAGGTAAAAGGTGTTTCACAGCTACCCTGCATTGAACGACTAGATTACAATGAAAAGTTACTGATCTCCAAAGATAAAGTTCATATCAAGTTCATATTGCTTATCGCCCAGCTGACTAATAGAGCCAGATCAGAGCTAACACCACATGAAAAATGACAACCATGTTAATCATAAAAAAGGGAAGAAAACAAATAAAAAGGAAAGAAGGAAGAAGAGAGAGAGAGAGAGAGAGAGAGAGAGAGAGAGAGAGAGAGAGAGGAGAGAGAGAGAATCAGAATCAGAAATTCACTCAGTAAGGCCAAAGCCCCATTTGAAGGGGTGTGAATACATTGTAAGCATTATACAAACACAGAATATAATACATAGTCGTTCTTAGATAATGCATGCTTCAAATATTTTGAAGTGATTACAAAATAGGACTCACAGTCAAACTTCAATAATACAATAGGAACAATATAAATAGATTCAACAGACACAGAGAGACAGACAGATAGACAGACAGACAGAGAAAGAGAGAGAGGGAGGGAGAGAGAGAGACAGAGAAAGAGAGAGAGAGAGAGAAGCAAGAAGAAAGTAAGACAAGAAAGCAAACAAATAAACAAATGAACCACAGTCGTCATGACCAAGGGGAAAAACTACACCATTTCTTTCAGGCTATCTGTATGTACGGGGGATCTTGGCACTCCACAGCAGTAACAGTTCGCCTTCCCAGAGATTACCTGACCTTGCTCCAACGTAGCTGTTGTTCGACAGTATGAAACAACAACAGACACTAACTGACAAATGAACGAAGTAACAGCACGTAACATCATGACCAGCAAAAACAAGAAACAAACATATCGGTACTATATTACCCTAGTTGCACTGCAAGATCATAGACTGATCTCTCTCTCTCTTTCTTTCTCTGTCTGTCTGTCTCTCTGTCTCTGTCTGTCTGTCTGTCTGTCTCCTGTCTGTCTGTCTCTCTGTCTCTGTCCGTCTCTCTGTCTGTCGCTGTATCTCTGTCTCTCTGTCTGTCTGTCTGTCTGTCTGTCTGTCTGTCTCCTTTTATTTGAAAGCCTTAGACACAAAAATGCTTACAGTACTGGCCTACACAACTGTCACCGCTAACTAATGTTAACCGTAGATGGCCTTTGTTGGAACTCTCAGTATCTATTCTTGAGTTTTGGGGTTTAGAGTTTTTTCACACTCACAAAATTCCGCATGCGCTCTATCCTGTTTTTTCACACTCACAAAATTCCGCATGCGCTCTATCCAATCTACGTCTGTTACCTGGTAAACTCCCTGAGCATGCGCAAAACCCTATGTGTTGACAAGGTCTTGAAATGAAAATTGGGAGAGTGTGGGGGGGGGGGGGGGGGGAGGGAGCAGGGCAGGACTTTTAAAACACTAGGCTGAGACACTCCAGAATGACTGGAACATTAAGATGGCTAGTTTTGGGGTTGCGGGCTAGGATTGAACTCGAGATATCAGATACTTGAGGGGAATGAGATCTGTGAAATACTGTCATCCCACCAGACTGACTGGAGCATCAAGACAGACAGCGGACAGTGCCAAACTGTATGTTTTACGGGGTGGAAATGAATCCGAGAAGTGAAACCTTGAGTCCAAGGCTCCATCAAAACGACTAGCCGACTAACCAGCTAGCCAGCCTGTGTTTGGTGCTGATTCTGATGTTCCATCTGCAGACTGCGCGGTACGAGGGTGGAACCGAATCCAAGACATGAAATCTTGAGTCCAAGGCTGTAACAAAACGACCAGCCATCAAGTCTGTGTTTGGTGCTAATTTTGATATTCCATCTATAGACTGCGCGGTACGACACACGAATAACCCCTTACTACTACCAATCCCACATGAATTTTCACTGGTTCATCCTGATATTTCCCTCTTATAAAGATGTAGAACTCAACTTGCTCCTTTGATCCAGTTTTGTTTTCTGTTGTTGTTCGTTTGTATTTACAGAGAAAGAGATGGGAGAACAACGTCAGTGAATGGACTGGCCTTACACTCAGCAACTGCCTAAGAGCGTCTGAGAACCTGGAGGAATGGAGGAAGCTGGTTGCGAGATCGTCTGTGGCGCCCCATCGGTTTTCAAGACTTCGGGATAGGTGAATGTGAAGGTGTATTTACGTCTCAGCGCAGAAGTGCAATTAGGGACATCATCATCATCATCATCCTAATTGCATGGACATGATGATGATGATGATGATGATGTCCCTAATTGCACTTCTGCGCTGAGACGTAAATACATCATCATCATCATCATCATCATCATCATCATCATCATCATCATCATCATCATCATCATCATCATCATGTCCCTAATTGCACTTAGGGATGGTCTTGGATATTCTTTGTTGTCTTTTTTTCATCAGGTTATGGTGACTGGGTCTTTTGTTCCCCCAAACAAAAACTTACATCCATTTTGCAAGCCCGGCTAATTTATATCATTTTATTCATGACCTGTAAAGATTTACATCATTGATGGTGTCATTTTGATATCACGCATGATAAATGAAGAACAGCTGAATTTTATGTCATACGTTTAAATACGCGCACGGCCAAAAAATCATTTGAATACACGTTACATAATGATCAACAATTGTATTTTGATCACAACAGATTGCACAAATGTAAATGCACATCAAACGTGTAAAAGTAT
>JAPXFY010000017.1:15128556-15131056 GCA_030674185.1 Monoplex corrugatus | reverse complement strand
GTTTGTTTTACCACGATGTTTTGTTTTGTTTGCTTTTTGTTTTTGTTTTGTTTTGTTTGTTGTTTGTTTGTTTGTTTGGAGGGGAGGAGGAGGGCTTTCAGTCTCAGCAAGCTTTCATTTTACTGCGATATTTGTTGTTTTTGGTTTTTGTTTTTTGTTTTGGTTTGTTTGTTTCTTTCTTAATTTGTTTGTTTGTTTAGAGGGGGAGGAGGAGAAGGAGGAGGAGGCGGGCTTTGCACTAAGACACCAGGAGTTTCGATGAGGCGGTTTGAACGATACTGAATTCTGTGAGCGAAGACGCCTTTGGCCGTTTGCTTAACCCTTTCCCTCCCGCACCCTGTCCATCAGCATCCCACATTGCCAACCTTGCTAGCGAAGCAAAATCTTAACCCTTTGATTCCCTCACCCTATCCACCAGCTTCCTACAGGAAGCTGGTGGATAGGGTGCGGGAGTCAAAGGGTTAAGTTTTTGCAACTGATGGATAGGGTGCGGGAGTCAATAGGCTAAGAGAGATTCGTCGAACCAGCACGACAATTCAATTTGTGCTCCATCCAAATCTGCCAGTAATAATTCTTTGCCAGGTTCTTTGAGTCCACACGCAAATCCTTATGCCCCACATGTCATGAAATGGGAAAGAGAAGACCACTATATGCAACACAAAGCTGACACCATCAGAACGATTATCGCAGCGAAAAAGTATTATTATGCCAGTTCTGGATCTCGCAAATCTGAATCCAAGCTAGGACTGAAGAACCAAAAGTGTTAAGTACTTTCAACCAGCACCTGAATCTGGAGTTTGGAGTTTGTTCAAGAGGGATTCATTGCATTCAGACAATTCCATATGCGCTCCTCCCAAATCTGCCAGCTATTATCTGGGCAGACCCCCTCAGCCTGCGCAAAACCCTAAACTTGCGCTAAACTTGGAACGTGATAAAGTCGTGTCGCTTTAGGATACCAATGAGTTTGTAACTGTAGTATGTTGGTGCCAAGATTGGGTTGAGGTTGATTTTGAGGTTGAGCTTGTTCATGGGGAGAGTCATAGCATTCGGACAATTCTATATAAACTCCATCCGTAGAAGTCTGCCATTGATGATCTGGCAGACACCTTGAGCCTGCACAAAAACCTTTACGCTCGGGCAAAGTCTTGAAATTGACAGAGGGGCAGTAGGGGAGAGCACTTGCGAAACACTAGTTGACACCACCAGAATGATGGGAGCATTAAGTTTCAGTATGTAGTTTCGAACAGAAGGAGAAGAGCTCTCCCGCTCAAAAAAGCATCAAAGAAGTCGTGGTGCCCTCCCCCCCCCCTAAGTTGTGTGTATTTGTTCTTTGTTGCACATATGCACACACAAACACACACTGACACACACTCTCACACTCAGACTCACAATCACACACTCAAAACAAATACACATGCACTTACTTTAACACTTAACATGCACACACACTTCTATGTATCTATAGATATGTATCCATATGTATATGTACATGTATACGTATATCTATCTTATCTATCTATCTATCTATCTATCTATCTACCTACCTACCTACCTACCTACCTACCTATCTATCTATCTATTTATCTATCTATCTATCTATCTATCTATATCTATCTATCTATCTATCTATATGTACACATATATATTTGTTCTTTGTTGTCTTTTGAATATACTTGACAAAGGCCAGCTGGCCGAAAATTTGCGCCTGTCTTGTTTTGTGTATTCAATAGGCGTTCTCATTTTATTTGCGTATGTTTCTGATCTCTGTTTCTTTGAACGTTGGTAGTCATTTTGACGTAGAGAAAATAAAATTTGTTCTTTTTATTAATTTTTTTATTTGTATGTGTGTGTGTGTGTGTGTGTGTGTGTGATGCGTGTGTGTGTGAGTGTGTGTAAATGCCTCAGAGAGAGAAAGAGAGAGAGAGAGAGGGTGAGAGTGACAGAGAAAGAGGGGGAGAAAGTGACAGAGAAAGACAGACAGAGAGAGACAGAGAGACAGACAGACAGATAGACAGACAGACACAGACAGAGACAGAGAAACAGGGAAAGAGAGACAGGAACAGAGAGAGAGAGAAAGAGACAGACAGATAGACAGATAGAGACAGACAGACAGAGACAGACGGACAGAGACAGACAGACAGAGACAGACAGACAGACAGAGACAGACAGACAGAGAGACAGAGAGAACGGAGATTTTCAGCGTGAAATGCAAGTCGCTGTTTCCGGAGAAAACAATCGCTATAGTACATGTACAGTTTCACCAATGTCTTTTTTTTCTATCCCCGTGTTTGTGTTTTATCTATGGGAGTGGATTGTTCTGCGGAATTTTGCCAGGGATAGCTTTCTTTTGAACAAAATTGAGGCAGCCGAGATGTGGTGTCTAAGAAAAATGTTGAGAGTTCCGTGGACAGCAAAGAAAAAACCCACAAAAAAACAAAAACGAGACAGTCTTGATAGAGGCAGACACAAGAAAATCATTGATAAGAAAGATTAGGAAAAG
>JAPXFY010000017.1:15116056-15118556 GCA_030674185.1 Monoplex corrugatus | reverse complement strand
AGTTCACTAAGTGAATGCAAACAGGGACAAACAGTTAACTAAGTGAATGCCAACAGGGACAAACACTTCACTAAGTGAATGCAAACAGGGGCAAACAGTTCACTAAGTGAATGCCAACAGGGGCAAACAGTTCACTAAGTGAATGCAACAGGGGCAAACAGTTCACTAAGTGAATGCCAACAGGGACAAACAGTTCACTAAGTGAATGCAAACAGGGACAAACAGTTCACTAAGTGAATGCCAACAGGGGCAAACAGTTCACTAAGTGAATGCCAACAGGGCAAACAGTTAACTAAGTGAATGCAAACAGGGAAAAAACAGTTCACTAAGTGAATGCCAACAGGGACAAACAGTTCACTAAGTGAATGCAAACAGGGACAAACACTTCACTAAGTGAATGCCAACAGGGACAAACAGTTCACTAAGTGAATGCCAACAGGGGCAAACAGTTCACTAAGTGAATGCAAACAGGGACAAACAGTTCACTAAGTGAATGCAAACAGGGACAAACAGTTAACTAAGTGAATGCAACAGGGACAAACACTTCACTAAGTGAATGCAAACAGGGGCAAACAGTTCACTAAGTGAATGCCAAAGGGCAAACAGTTCACTAAGTGAATGCCAACAGGGACAAACACTTCACTAAGTGAATGCCAACAGGGGCAAACAGTTCACTAAGTGAATGCAAACAGGGCAAACAGTTCACTAAGTGAATGCCAACAGGGGCAAACAGTTCACTAAGTGAATGCCAACAGGGCAAACAGTTAACTAAGTGAATGCAAACAGGGGCAAACACTTCACTAAGTGAATGCCAACAGGGGCAAACAGTTGACTAAGTGAATGCCAACAGGGGCAAAAACATGATAACTGATGCCAACAGGGGCAAAAGTCCACAAATGAATACTAACAGGGGCAAAAGTCCACGAAATGAATACTAACAGGGGCAAAAGTCCACGAAATGAATACTAACAGGGGCAAACAGTTGACTAAATGAATGTGAACAGGGACAAATACATGATAACTGGATGCCAACAGGGGCAAAAGTCCACTAAATGAATACTAACAGGGGTAAAAGTCCACTAAATGAATACTAACAGGGGCAAAAGTCCACTAAATGAATACTAACAGGGGCAAACAGTTGACTAAGTGAATGTGAACAGGGACAAATACATGATAACTGGATGCCAACAGGATCAAAAGTCCACTAAATGAATGCCAACAGGGGCAAAAGTCCTTAAAATGAATGCTAACAAGAGCAAACGTCGAATAAACGAATGCCAATAGGAGCGAAAATTCAATAAAGGAATGTCGATGGGGCAAAAAGCCAATACAGTGAAAGTCAAACCGGATAACAGTTCAATGAATGGCAAAAGTCCTGTAAATAAATGTCAGTGAGGGCAAAACTCCAAGAAATGGATGGCCATAAAACCAAAGTTCAATAAAAGTCCACGGGGGGGGGGGGGGGGGGGGGTAAAAGTCCATGTCATTTTGGTTGCCAGATTTTGGCCAGGCAGCTGTCGTCAGTCGTAGTGAGAGGATTGAAACATTAGGTTATCATCTTGTTATATTTCCCCATCTCAGCTGTAATTTCACCTGCTCATTGTTTTCGTTCAGTGGCTGCAGTTTTAATGCAGTTGGTGACACATTGCAAGAATGATGCCATTCTGTATCAAAGTTCGCGGGATAAAATTTCAGTCTTAAAAGGTTTGTGCCATAACTTGTAATATGCTGGAGAGTGAGGTAGCATATTTCTCATAACTCTGAAGCCAGTTGTTCGCTCTATGGAATTTAATATCTGCGTGGAGCAGCAGCCATCCCTGTCGCTCGCTGCAATGTGTTTCCTGGTAGTAACGACTGATGTGTGAGATACCCATACACTGATAGATGATATGATAACGCCATTCCATTATTCCCTTTCTAAACTATGGATTTTATTTATTGTTGACATAGGAGGTGTTTGTCTATCTATCTATCTATCTATCTATCTATCTATCTATCTATCTATCTATCTATCTAATCCACTGTTGACATAGCAAGTGCTATCTATCTATCTATCTATCTATCTATCTGTCTGTCTATCTATCTATCTATCTATCTATCTATCTTATCTACCTACCTATCTTTATATATATATATATATAATTATATGTGTGTGTGTTTGTGTGTGTGTGTGTGTGTGTGTGTGTGTGTGTGTGTGTGTGTGTGTACATAGTTTGGATTATGATACCGAGTTTAAAGCGTGGTCTCCATCAAGTAAGGTCCAAATGAATGTGTTCAATCTTTGGATCTCTGTTAATGAAATGAAAAAAATATTCATATATGAACAAAACCGAATCCAACTTAAGAGATCCGCTCGGGGCTGTTGGAAAACCCTTACTGACGATTTCAATGAGATCATTTCTTTATAGATATAGCACACGCACACGCGCGCGCACACACACACACACACACACACACACACACACACACACACACACACACACACACACACACACACACA
>JAPXFY010000017.1:15091056-15113556 GCA_030674185.1 Monoplex corrugatus | reverse complement strand
GTTGTGACCATGTGCTCAAATTCCCCTTTCCTAATAAAATGGCCTATAAATGTTGCTTGTCTTTTCCTAATCGTCCTTATGAATGATCTTCTTGTGTCTGCCTCCATTAAGACTGTCTCGATTTTTTTTCTTTTTTCTTTTTTTTTCTGTCCATGGAACTCTCAAAATTCTTCGTAGAAACCACATCCCGGCTGCCTCAATCTTGTTCGGGCTTTGCATATTGATTGTTCACGCCTCACAACCGTATAACATTATCGTTTCTATTTAACATTGAAGAACTCTCTTCCTGATGTTAAACGATAGGCATTTGTTGGTCAAAATGCTTTTCATCTTCTTGAATGCTGTTTTGGCTTTATCGATTCTGCTGGCTATTTCTGGTGTGCATCTGCCGTCTGGTGAGATGACCGTTCCCAGATATTTAAACTTATCAACGTGCCTCAAAGTTGTGCCATTTGCTGTTATTTTGTATGAGGGGGTTTCATGTTTTTTTTTCTTCTAATTACCTGCAGAATACCTCAGATATGTACGTTTAAGATCATGTAAGTCCTGTCAATGTCCAGCGTCTTAACACCATTACCACCGCCACTACCTCTCTCCTTTGCCCGGATCGGCGGTGGAAACCACCCTCGAAGTCACAAGTCTTCTCCAGGTCACACGACTGAGACATCTGTGGGCAACTTCGTGGATCCCCAGACAACAGACGTCAGCGATGTTGTTGAAGTAGGAGGTGTGCGGTCGTCCCTTTCTTCTCTTCGCCTCAAGTTTCCCCATGCAGGACCGTTGATATCAAATCCGTTTTGGTGTTTCTGATCGCATGATCTACATATTTCAGCTTTCTGTTGTTGATCTCTGTTAGCAATCGGCGCTTAACATTCAGTTCCTTTAATACGCTTTCGTTAGTTTTTCTGTCTGTCCATTTGGACTCTTGAGAAGGGTGTCTTAAGTAAGGAAGCACAAAAACACCCAGCGTGCACACCCACCAAAGATGGAGCATGCAGACTGTGCAGCAACATACCGCCTGCATAGAGTGGACAAAACAATGTGCATACACACATGCAAAACAGCTTGGAAGAAAAAGAAAAAAAAAAGTTTGACGTTTCTCTCCCACTCACCATACTAGAGTAGGCGTATGAAGACTTTACAGCAACGTCGTGTTCCTACTACGGCGGTGAAAGTCAGCTTGTCCCAACAAAGGACATACACACATTTGAGCTACCTGGACATGGTGACCATTTGGGGCACGATCCCGTTTTTAGACAGAAGAGAAGAATGAATGAGCAAGCTGTCTCTGCTTTTGGCCAGTCTTCGCTTCATTTGGCAGTTGGCTTTGATCCACCAGTCTAGTGCAGTCCATTATTTATGTTCTATGTCCATTTTCATCGCTCTTCTTTTTCTCTTTCCCTTGTGTGTGTGTGTGTGTGTGTGTGTGTGTGTGTGGTGTGTGTGTGTGTGTGTGTGTTTTGTGTGTGTGTGTGTGTGTGTGTGTGTGTGTGTGTGTGTGTGTGTGTGTGGTGTGGTGTGGTGTGTGGGTGTGTGGGGTGGTGGTGGTGTGGTGGTGTGTGTGTTTGTGTATGTGCATGTGTGCGTATTTGAGTGTGTGCATTTTGTGTGTGTGTGCGTGTGTGTGTGTGTGTGTGTGTGTGTATGTGTGTGAAGGGTGGGGGTGGGGGTAAGTGGTGATCTAATAGGTGGGTGAGTGCGTGCGGACGTGCATGCGTAGTGTGTGGTGAGAGAGAAAGAGGTGAGAACGAGAGTAAGAGAGAGAGAGAGAGTGTGTGTGTGTGTGTATTTGTGTGTGTGTATGTGTAGGGTGGGGGTGGGGGAAAGCGGTGATCGAATAACTCGGTGAGTGCATGCGGACATGCGTGTGTAGTGTGCGGGGGAGAGAGAGAGAGAGAGAGGAGAGAGAGGAGAGAGAGAGAGAGAGAGGTTAACAAAAATAGAACAAAAATCGGTCATTCATACAAACTGTAATTATGTTGTAATACACGTCTAGTTTTAAACGCCTTACACAAATAAATAACGATTTTTTGTTTTATAATGATGATATTAATAAAATCAACTTGAACAAACAAGGATGTACATGTTGTTGTTTTTTGGGGGGGTGGGTGGGTGGGGGGGGGGGTGGGATTAGATAAATTATCCTCTGATATCTGTCAGTATTGGACAAGAAAGTGCACAATGGACTTTATCTTCCAGTTTTTTTTTATATGACAAAACAATTGTTGGGTGTGTCAGTGTTTTTGACGGAAACAAAGAACAAATATATGCTTGAGATACCAAATATATACATTATCATAACATGCGTACGTTTTGAATGTCTATCGATATTCATTGGCAAATATGGAAGAGCCCTGTGCATCATGTTAAAGAATACATAAAAAAGGCAAACCTTCTAATATTCTGAATATACTGATGTTAATCTTGCGAAAGAGAAAGAGGAAGAACGAGAGAGAGAGAGAGACAGACAGACAGACAGACAGACAGACAGATAGACAGACAGACAGACAGAGACAGGCAGAGACAGAGACAGAGAGACAGAGACACACAAAGACACAGAGAGACAGAGAGAGAGAGACAGAGAAAGTGCGCGTGTGCGTGCGTACGCGTGTGCGCGTCTATTGTGTTTAAGAGAGAGAAACGGAGTGTGTGCGCGCGCTCGCGTGTGTGTGTGTTAATGTGCGTGTATGTAGGAAAGTTGTTTGTGTGTAAGTGTCAGCATTAGAGATAAAGACACTGTATGTGTGTGTGTGTGTGTGTGTGTGTGTGTGTGTGTGTGTGTGTGTGTGTGTGTATGCGTGCGTGTGTGTATCTGTGTGCGTATATGTGTCAGCGAATGTGTGTGAGATACAGAATGTGTGTGTATGCTTATGTGCTTTTAAGTGCGTGCGTGCGTGCGTGTGTGTGGTGTGTGTGTGTTTGTAAGTGTGTGTGTATATGTGTATGTATGCGTGCGCGTTGCGTGTGTGTGTGTGTGCGCATGCGTGTGCATGTGCGTGCGTGCGTGTTTGTGTTTATGTGTGGGAAAACATCCTGCATGCACGCATTTAAGAAATATCAATATCCCGAAATACGAACAAACAAACAATCAAACAAACAGATAAATACAGAAAGCCAGTTAAGAACCTCCACTGGATGCCCATACTCCATCAACTTCCAGAAATGAAGTCTTTATTACAGTATCCCATCCTATACAAATTCCATGTCTTCTAACTACTGTATTATTATGCGACACTTATGCGGCAACCATTCGAACTCAAGGGCCACTCAATCAATTTTGAACGGTGACATCAGCAGGGCTGTAGGCAAGCTAGCAAGTGTATGTGAACCGCCTTACCACGCACGCGCTGACCTCGCACTGCCGATGTGCACGTGCCGCAGTACAAAATCGAACGATGACCTTTGTGGCCTCTACCATGCCCTTCCCAGCCTGTCTCTCATCATTTCAGTATCGATCTCTATTTCCCTTGCCTAGAGCCCGTCTGCTTTCCATCCCTTGCTCTGCATGTGTTGTAGCACCTTTTTTTTCTCCATCCCATCATCATCATCAAGTGCCTTGCCACATGGTGTTGGTCATCATGGCCCTCCATATGTATCTATCCCTTGTTGCCACAAGCACATTTTCCACCCTCTCTGTCTTCAGCCACTCTGCAAGTCCGTACAATATTTTTTTCCCTGGGTCTACCTGGTGGTCTCTTTCCCTCCAGCTGTCCTGTTGTGATCAGGTGCTCCAATTCCCTTTTCTTCATAAAATGTGTTATAAACGTTGCTTATGTTTTCCTAATCTTCCTTATGAATAATCTACCTGTGTCTGCTCCGTCAAGACTGTCTTGTTTGTTTTCTTTGCTGTACATTGAACTCTCAACATTCTTCTTAGAAACCACATCTCGGCTGCCTCAGTCTTGTTCTGGCTTTGCTTGACTGTCCACGCCTCACAACCGTATAACATTATCGGTTCTATACAACATTCAAAAATTCTCTTCCTGATGTTAATTGATAGGCATTTATTTGTTGGTAAGAATGCTTGTCATCTTCTTGAATGCTGTTTTGGCTTCTCCGTCATACGGTTGAAAAAAAAATTATCAAGAATGTCCCTTCCCTCTTCTGTCCTCCTCTCCCCCCCCCCCCCCCCGTCCCATCTGTGCCATCCTCGGGCTTGATTCCGTCGCGCTTCCCTCACTCCGCTCATTGTCGGCACCCGAACACATCCTCTTCTTCTTTCGCTCGCATGTCTTCATGGTATGGCCACATCTGACAATGAATATGACCCTTTGTTTTGTTTTGTTTTGTTTTGTTTCAGTTCCTACCGGATGCCGTGGCTGTAAGTGCAGGTGAACTTTTGGTCTGAAAGTCTTAGTACGTCCATCTGTTTCTCGTCTTCTTTACATTGGTCCCACGGATGTCCTTATATAAAATAGTGGTCAGGTAAACTCTGCGTCTCCATGCCTCGAAAACAGCATCTAAGCGCTGTGCACCGTCGGTGATCAAATGAGTCAAAGTTAGGGTTATGTAGACCCCCCCCCCCCGCCCCCCCCAAAAAAAGGGTGGTGGTGGTCTGAATTTCGCTCTTTTTAAAGACAGCACTTTCTCGGGAATTGATGACAACATTTGAAACCTGTTATAAATGTTGTGATAGTCTGCCATTGTCCTCGCTTCACGTCAAGTGTTATTTCAAATGAAGCTTATCCTAGATCACAGTGATGTTGAGATTTTGAAAAGTACAAAATCTGCTTTTTCTGTTATAACTGTTATATAAAAAGGGACATTGTTACATGGCTTGACCATTTTTAATTGAATAAGAGGGAATTTTAATATGACCTGATCGTTTTCGAAGAAAGCAAAAGCAAAAACAAAATGAAAAAGAAAAAAACTACACACACCACAACACACACACACACACACACACACACACACACACACACACACACACACACAAACTCACAAACATTTACATGCATACGCACGCACACACACACACATACACACCACACACACACACACCCCCAAACTCACAAACATTTACACGCACACGCACGCACACACACACACACACATACACACACACACAAACAAACAAACACCCCCCCACAAACACCCATACACACACACGCGCGCGCGCGAAAAAAAAAAGAAAAAATCCACATTGTACCTTTTTTCATATCCATTACGGCACCTCGACGTGTTTGCAGAATGAAAACATTGCTTTATTCATCCTGAGTGGCCTGACCCTCAGGGTAGCTACTTTCTCCACATTCCCCGCTCAGAAATCGATGCCTCGCTATATGCCTGGAGGTCCAGGAGGTTGGGCAGGTGATGAGGTTACAAACGATTGTGGAAATGAGCCCATGGCAACTGTAATGAGCAAACAAGCTCGAACCTGGAGGTGTTTCTGCTCCACGACAACTCTGCGAGGGTCTAGGGTGTTCGTAATAATTATGTGCCATTTTGCCAACTCCCTACATTTTTTGTTTCCGTCTGACGTGCTGCGGACATTGATTTATTGGTCCTCTTCAAGTCCACTCTCTTTTTTAGTTTTTTTTTTTTCATTTGTTTGTTTCTTTGTTTTTACTTTTTGTATTTTTCCCCCTAGTCTTTTTGAGTTGAGAGAAACAGAGGGGGAGAGAGAGAGAGAGAGACGGACAGACAGACAGACAGACAGGCAGACAGACAAAAGGACAGGTAGACAGACAGACAGACAGACAGACAGGACAGGACAGACAGACAGACACAGAAGAAACAGAGAGATCCAAAATGTCTGGATTGTGATAACAGTAATTTCATTCTCCACGTTGTTAAACCTAATGTCCACACAATTAGACTATTTAAATCCTCTTCTTCTTTTTTTTTTACGTGTGATGTTTACATGGTCAGAGCATATCTGGCCATGAATGTGACCATACTTTTCCCAGTTCCTGTCGGCTGCCATAGAGCCTAGTGGTCAGGGGAGAGTAGCTTTCCTCCTGCATCCGCTGGCGCGAAAAGCCGGATGGGGAAGGGACTATCAATAGCTGACAGTGGATCCTAGCGAGGCGCTCAACCCGCTACTGCCCGCCATGAAGAGACCTCAGAGCTTGAGCGGTTTTCTCGTCTGATGTATGTGACCGTGTTAGATATTTGTGTTATAATGCATAGGTGTCTTCAGGCTTGATATCTCTAACTTCAGCGCTATAGTTTTGTGTGTGTGTGGTGTGGTGCGTGCGTGCGTGCGTGCGTGCGTGCGTGTCGTGGTGTGTGTGTGTTGTGTGATTAACCTGTCTTTCCATTCCCTCTATCCTTCTCTCTGTCTCTGTGTATCTCTCATATATTTCTCTGTCTGTGTGTGTGTGTCTCTTTTTCCCTCTCTGTCACTCTGTCTCTCTCTCTATCTCTGTCTCTCTCTTACTCTTCGTCTCTCTCTGTCTATCTCTCTGTCTATCTCTCTCTGTCTATCTCTCTCTGTCTCTTCTATCTATCTATCTATTTCTATTATCTATCTATCCATCTATACATATATATGTGTGTGTATGTGTGTATATGTGTTTGTGTGTCCGTGTGTGAGTGCGTGTTTGCATGTATGCCTTCTGTTTGTCTGTATCTTTTTCTTTCTCCCTCCCTCCCTTCCTCTCTCTTTCTCTGTCTGTCTGTCTGTCTGTCTGTCTGTCTCTTTCTCTCTCTCTCTCTCTCATCGCCACCACGACACCATTACCCCTGCGTTGACACTGTACCTCTAACATTCATGCCTACAATAGTAAACGAAATCGATCCGATTTCCTCGCGTTTAATTGCTCCAGTTGTAAAAAAAAAATGCAATACAATATTGTCATCACGATGCCATACAACAAGACTGGTTTAACCGACACAACTTCCACACACGCCCCATTAAACAGACCACGGAATTCCCTTACCCCAGAGACAAAGATGAGATAGGTAACTTACTCTACAAACACTCGGGTCAATCAGTGTCTCGCTGCGGCAGCACGCGGTACCGTGGCAAAAGGCGCTGCAGAGGGCCCGAGATAGTACAAAACTACAGAGAACATTAAGAGAGTATTGTACCTTTAACCCTTTGACTCCCGCACCCTATCCATCGACTGCAAGAAAGCTTAACCCTTTTTGACTCCCTCACCCTATGCGCGAATGCATTCATGTGTGTACTTAATTTTTTTCTTTCTTTTTTTTCCCTGTTGAAGTATTGTGTGTGTTTTGAAACGGTAAGGGAGTCAAAGGATTACGTTTTTGCTTTGCTGGCATGGTTGGCAATACAAGACGCTGGTGGACAGGGTGCAGGAGTTAAAGGGTTAAGATACATCCCAGATCAGGTTTATCAAGCAAGACCACACACATACACAGGGAAATAGGCAACTGGCTCTGTCGCACTCTGTGGTACGTTCGTCTCGAAATACAACAGGGTTTGCGAGCATTATTATTCTTTTCCGTCTTCTCCTGTAACTCCATGAAGAGTCATTATGGCGCCGCAGTGCAGAACTGTTCACCAGATTCCTCCAGCTCTGTTGGTGATGTGCGAGCCTGCACAACCTAATAACATTGTTATGTCGTTCAGCTAGCTTCAGTTCAAATGTGTAGCAAATACCTGTCATTAGAAAAACAGAATTCCCCCGTGGGGATGCCGGGGACTCTTTCAGTATAAATAGTATCCCCACCTTCTGGAAATTATGTGCTGGAAATTTCCTCTTTTCTGTCACTCTCTTTGTTTCTGTCTTGTTCCTTTGCTTTCTATCATTTCTTCCTATCACTTTCTGCCTTACTGGTCCATTCACCTGGATGTGTTCGATAAAGTCTCACATATTTTCTCTGTGCATTTTTGATTCTAGGGAAATGAGATATGCGAAAGCAATTTTAGGTAATATAGGCCCGTTTTTATGTATGTTTTAGTGTCCTTAGTTATGTTTAAATTAATGTATTCAGGTATGTTTTCTAAATCCCCTGTGTGATAAATTTGACGGATTGGTGTACTCCAGGGGCAGCTCCTTAGATTATGTGCGCGAATGCATTGATAGGTGTCCATAATTTTCTTTTCTTTTTTGTTTTTCTTCCTGTTGAAGGACGTTTTTTTAACGGTTATAGCCCTGATATGGCTCTACGCAGTCGGCTGGGCTTTAAACAAAAATAACAATAACAGTAACAGAAAAGCAGAAAATGATAAGCAATCAACTTACACATTCCAAAACAAGAGTGACTGCCTGCGCCCAAGCAAACACAAACCAGAAGAACAAGAAAATCAATGTAAGCGCATTTCCAACAAGACAACACAAAACAAAACAAGCGCAAATTTTCGGCCAACTAGCCTTTGTCAAGCGCGAACGCACGGTCACAGACAAATCACAGACACCAAACAATGGATAATAAAAACGGGACTAAAAACTTCCCTGCCGCCTCGTCCAGTGGGTAAGAGATGGAATGCCCATGTCATCATGAGCAGTAGTAAGAAAAGGGGAGAGGGGAGGCAACTGTGATGTCAAAAGGGAAGTGAGATAAGTTCTGCAATTTTGAGAAGTGGCCATGCTATATCGGTATAGCCCTGTTCTGAAGAAGGCACAGGGCAAGAGCCAAGAGATAAGGGAGTAGATTGTGCCCGGTGCCAAGAATCTGGTAGGCGTGGGAACAGGAAGAGACATGAAATGGCATGTCTGAATTTTGTTACTCATGGTTTGTCGTTAAGACCATGTGGTTTGCGTGTTCCAAGTTTATTTATGAGGTGGGATTCTCTGTCTTTCCTGTCTATGGTGCTGTTATTGTGTAGAAGCCACAGACCTTTCACTCGGATGTCATTGATTGAGTGGTCTGATTGGTTGAAGTGATTGGGGATAGTTTTATCCTTTTGGTGGCGGATATCAGCCAAGTGTTCTTTGAAACGTGTGTCAAGAGTGCGTCCAGTTTCACCAATATACAATTGGGAACATTTAGAGCAGCTGATCAAGTAGACAATGTTATAAGTTTGACAGTTGAAATGTTTTGTAATTCTCATATGAGATTTGGGGCCTTTGACTGTGGTGGCTGAGCACAAGAAAGGACAAGTCTTGCATTTAGGTTTGTTGCATGGAGAGGTTCCTGGAGGTTGGCTGACTGGTTTGCTGAGATTCGAATGCACCAGCAAGTCGCGGAGATTGGTGTCTCTCTTGTAGACGAGCAAAGGGCGCTTGTCAAAGGTTTCACCTGTAGTGGGACTGGATCGCAAAATGTTCCAGTTGGACAAGATGATCCTTTTTATGAGGTGCACGGACGGGTGGTAAACTAGACTGAGGACTGGCCGATCCTCTGTGACAGCTTTGGGCTTTGAATGGAGGGCATTTGGCCGAGAGACAGAGCTGACTTTTTTCCGGGCTTCATTGATGACCTCGGGTGGGTAATGTCTGCGCAGGAAAAATCTAGTCATTTCAACTGCTTTGTCCTGAAAATTGTCTTCGTCTGAGCAGAGGCGTCGTAGTCTCAAGAACTGCGAGTAGGGAATGCTGTTTCTGGTGTTGGAAGTGTGAGATGATTGGTAGTCCAGGTAGGAATGTGAATCTGTAGGTTTGTAGTGGACTGTAGTGACTAGTTGTTCAGATTGAAGGGAAACTTCGATATCCAGGAAGCTTATGGATGTGTTTGAAATTTCATATGTGAACTTGATGGATGGGTGAAACGTTTGAACGTAGTGGATGAATTGTAAAAGTTGGTCATGATCGAGGGATGTCATGCCAATGCAATCGTCTATGTATCTTTTGTATAATTCAGGTTTGGGTTTCTTGTATTGTTGTAGGATATGTTCCTCCAAATATCCCATGAATAAGCAGGCATAGCTGGGGCCCATCTTAGTACCCATGGCGACTCCGCTAACTTGCCAGAACGTCTCATCTCCGAACGAAAATGTGTTCATGGTGAGAACCAGTTCGGCAAGTCGGACAAGGGTTGAAGTGGACAATGTTTGGTCACGTCGTTTGTCCAGAAAATGTTGGAGAGCTTTTAACCCGTCGGAGTGGGGTATGCTGGTGTACAGAGAGGTCACATCCAAAGTGAACAGGTATTGGGGTTTGAAGGTGTGGTCTTCATTTAATATCTGAATCAGATCCAATGTATGGTTAGTGTCTTTGATGAAGGTAGGCAAAGCCTGGACTATAGGTTGCAAAATGTGGTCAAGAAACTGAGAAATGTTTTCAGTGGGGCAGTTGCAAGCTGACACGATAGGACGGCCAGGATTGTTGGCTTTATGTATTTTGGGAAGTAAATAAAAAAGTGATTGGACTGGAAGTTGTTTGATGAGTAGTCTGGCAGTGGGGGGCAGCTGCTTAGAGGTTATGAGATTGTTGATAAGTTTGGATATCTTGGCATGATTGGTCATGTGGGCAGGTTGGTCCAACTTTTTGTAGAAGGCGTGATGGTGGAGTTGTTTCTGGGCTTCCTTGATATACAGATGTCTGTCCCAGACTACAATTGCACCCCCCTTGTCTGCTGGTTTGATGACAATGTCGTCTCTGTTTTTGAGGGAGTGTAGTGCGTCCCTTTCTTCTTTGGAGATGTTGGAATGTTTCTTGGGTCGCATGTTGAGACAGTCTATTTCTTGGTGGCATTTGTTGATGTAATGTTCAACTTCGGGAAAGGTGTTGCGGGGAGGTTCCCGATGAGAAGGCTTATGGAAAAGTTTTGTGAATAAGTCAGCATCAGGATTCAATTTTTGTTTGGGAGGAT
This sequence comes from Monoplex corrugatus, assembly GCA_030674185.1. NCBI lineage: Eukaryota > Metazoa > Mollusca > Gastropoda > Littorinimorpha > Ranellidae > Monoplex > Monoplex corrugatus. The sequence goes on along the minus strand of JAPXFY010000017.1, from coordinate 15,102,891 downwards.
GTCCCGTACTGCCATCCAACGTAGGGATCTAAAAAATCGTTGACAGCTATTGATAGTCTGTTTCACCAAAACAAAAACAAACAGTCATTTATACTTTCTGCGTTGTTGCTTACGCAGAAACTTCATCCCGAAAGGGTTTCAACTCAAACACACTCCTTCCGACAGTGAAAATAAAAAACTTTTGCAGGCCACTAAAAATATCCTTCTTAAAGCAAGCAAACAGATCATGAAAACCCACATAGTACACTTAGAACGCAAACTGTCCATCGCCGACAAATCTCAGAAATACTTCAGTTCTGTAATCAGCAGAACACTAAACCCAACTCTCAGTCTCTTCATTAAAACCACCGTCATCAATTTCAATGCGTCACTACAAAAACACATGCAAACCATAAAAGACAAAAAATTGACCAACTTGAACAAGACTGCAAACCCGTCTGCACCGTTCTTGACACCTATCAGCAACCCAGCCCCCTCTCCACCTTCCTCTAGCTCTGCACGTCACCCCCTTGTACATTGCATTCCTTCAAACTTACCACTCTCTGAGGCGGAAGTGTCAGCTCTTTCAAAGGGCCTCAAATTTGTCCCTTTAAAACCATCCGCCAGTAAATACCAAACTATCAATAGCTGCCAACGATTTTTTAGATCCCTACGTTGGATGGCAGTACTGGGACATCCTCCCAAACAAAAATTGAATCCTGATGCTGACTTATTCACAAAACTTTTCCATAAGCCTTCTCATCGGGAACCTCCCCGCAACACCTTTCCCGAAGTTGAACATTACATCAACAAATGCCACCAAGAAATAGACTGTCTCAACATGCGACCCAAGAAACATTCCAACATCTCCAAAGAAGAAAGGGACGCACTACACTCCCTCAAAAACAGAGACGACATTGTCATCAAACCAGCAGACAAGGGGGGTGCAATTGTAGTCTGGGACAGACATCTGTATATCAAGGAAGCCCAGAAACAACTCCACCATCACGCCTTCTACAAAAAGTTGGACCAACCTGCCCACATGACCAATCATGCCAAGATATCCAAACTTATCAACAATCTCATAACCTCTAAGCAGCTGCCCCCCACTGCCAGACTACTCATCAAACAACTTCCAGTCCAATCACTTTTTTATTTACTTCCCAAAATACATAAAGCCAACAATCCTGGCCGTCCTATCGTGTCAGCTTGCAACTGCCCCACTGAAAACATTTCTCAGTTTCTTGACCACATTTTGCAACCTATAGTCCAGGCTTTGCCTACCTTCATCAAAGACACTAACCATACATTGGATCTGATTCAGATATTAAATGAAGACCACACCTTCAAACCCCAATACCTGTTCACTTTGGATGTGACCTCTCTGTACACCAGCATACCCCACTCCGACGGGTTAAAAGCTCTCCAACATTTTCTGGACAAACGACGTGACCAAACATTGTCCACTTCAACCCTTGTCCGACTTGCCGAACTGGTTCTCACCATGAACACATTTTCGTTCGGAGATGAGACGTTCTGGCAAGTTAGCGGAGTCGCCATGGGTACTAAGATGGGCCCCAGCTATGCCTGCTTATTCATGGGATATTTGGAGGAACATATCCTACAACAATACAAGAAACCCAAACCTGAATTATACAAAAGATACATAGACGATTGCATTGGCATGACATCCCTCGATCATGACCAACTTTTACAATTCATCCACTACGTTCAAACGTTTCACCCATCCATCAAGTTCACATATGAAATTTCAAACACATCCATAAGCTTCCTGGATATCGAAGTTTCCCTTCAATCTGAACAACTAGTCACTACAGTCCACTACAAACCTACAGATTCACATTCCTACCTGGACTACCAATCATCTCACACTTCCAACACCAGAAACAGCATTCCCTACTCGCAGTTCTTGAGACTACGACGCCTCTGCTCAGACGAAGACAATTTTCAGGACAAAGCAGTTGAAATGACTAGATTTTTCCTGCGCAGACATTACCCACCCGAGGTCATCAATGAAGCCCGGAAAAAAGTCAGCTCTGTCTCTCGGCCAAATGCCCTCCATTCAAAGCCCAAAGCTGTCACAGAGGATCGGCCAGTCCTCAGTCTAGTTTACCACCCGTCCGTGCACCTCATAAAAAGGATCATCTTGTCCAACTGGAACATTTTGCGATCCAGTCCCACTACAGGTGAAACCTTTGACAAGCGCCCTTTGCTCGTCTACAAGAGAGACACCAATCTCCGCGACTTGCTGGTGCATTCGAATCTCAGCAAACCAGTCAACCAACCTCCAGGAACCTCTCCATGCAACAAACCTAAATGCAAGACTTGTCCTTTCTTGTGCTCAGCCACCACAGTCAAAGGCCCCAAATCTCATATGAGAATTACAAAACATTTCAACTGTCAAACTTATAACATTGTCTACTTGATCAGCTGCTCTAAATGTTCCCAATTGTATATTGGTGAAACTGGACGCACTCTTGACACACGTTTCAAAGAACACTTGGCTGATATCCGCCACCAAAGGGATAAAACTATCCCCAATCACTTCAACCAATCAGACCACTCAATCAATGACATCCGAGTGAAAGGTCTGTGGCTTCTACACAATAACAGCACCATAGACAGGAAAGACAGAGAATCCCACCTCATAAATAAACTTGGAACACGCAAACCACATGGTCTTAACGACAAACCATGAGTAACAAAATTCAGACATGCCATTTCATGTCTCTTCCTGTTCCCACGCCTACCAGATTCTTGGCACCGGGCACAATCTACTCCCTTATCTCTTGGCTCTTGCCCTGTGCCTTCTTCAGAACAGGGCTATACCGATATAGCATGGCCACTTCTCAAAATTGCAGAACTTATCTCACTTCCCTTTTGACATCACAGTTGCCTCCCCTCTCCCCTTTTCTTACTACTGCTCATGATGACATGGGCATTCCATCTCTTACCCACTGGACGAGGCGGCAGGGAAGTTTTTAGTCCCGTTTTTATTATCCATTGTTTGGTGTCTGTGATTTGTCTGTGACCGTGCGTTCGCGCTTGACAAAGGCTAGTTGGCCGAAAATTTGCGCTTGTTTTGTTTTGTGTTGTCTTGTTGGAGATGCGCTTACATTGATTTTCTTGTTCTTCTGGTTTGAACTTACACATTGTTCTGATATTTGCAGGTTGGCTAGTTCGTTGGATAGAGCCATGGACTCAGGATCTCGAATTGAATCCCAGCTCGCAACATTAAAAATTGGCGTATTCGCTGCCCATCTTTATATTTCCATCATTCTTGTGGTGTCAGCATGGTATTTCATAGGTCCTTGTCCCCTTTGTCCCCATTTTAAAACCTTGCCAGCACAGAAGGCTTTTCGTAGACTCGGGGGGAAATGCCGGATAATTGCAGCCAGATTTGGAGGGAACGCGTATGGAACTGTCTGAGTGCGATGAACCCTTCTTGAACAGATTCAGAATTCTCATTGAAGAAGTTCACAATCAAAGATGCCCAAGACTGAAAGCAAAAACCATAGAGATTTGAGAAAAAGCTCCGATTTTGATCAAATAACGACAATTGTATACGTGAATGCAACGTTATCTATCGAACAACAATTTCTACGCGTCTTAACGTTGTTTCGAAGTGTACACGCATTAATTGGACAAAACAAGAAGGAATCAACACTGAGGTCGATACTGGCTTGAGCTTACCGAATAGCCAGTCTGTGTTATTACCGTACTTAAAGTTATGTCATTGTTGTTGTTCTTCTTCTCCCGTAACACTGAAAAATCATTGGGGTACCGCCGTAAGGAACGCTCAGGAGATTCCTACAGCTGTCAGTTGTGTGCCGAAGCGTGGGTCTCTCCAAATGATTTTTCTGTCCATTCTGCGATGTTGTCGGTCAATCGTTTTCTTTTTTCCCCTGCCTTCTCCTCCATCTCTCTCTCTATCAACAATTCCCTAGAGGGTTGATTGTAACAAAAGCCTTTTGATCTTGTTACATGGCCATACCAACGTAACGTTCTTTTCTTAACCGATCTCAGCATTATCTCCATGTGCTTAATATGGTCTAATGTGCTGTTTGATGATCTGACGCACTTGTTCATTAGCGATTATGATCAGGGGATCTGACGTTTAGTATACTCCGATATCACCTCATTTTCTATGGCATGGATTCGTCTGTCCAAATCCACTGTGAGAGTCCTCGTGTCTCACATGCATACAAGCAGGTTGGAACACACCAACGCACGTAAGAGCCCAAGATGTGTTATGACTATCAAATAGAAAGTGGGGAAGGAAACTTATAGCGAGAAGCGACACGCCATCGAAATAGTGCAAAAGCCGATCTCTGTTCATGTCTCTGTCTGCATAGACCCCCTTTTGCACTAGCTAGCAATTATCCGTGACTGACTAAAGGTGTTTATGTATGCGGGGGAATATTCCCTTCTCGACCCCTGTTTGCTGTAAGTGTCGTGGAAATGGGCATTAACTGCGTAATGGATGTTGGCTGCTTTTGGCCTTCTGTGTCACAGTTCTTGGAGGAACAGGAGGGTAGACCACCCAGGCGCTCACCACACTTTACCGTACGAGTCGCTTTCCTTCCATTTGTGTCCGTCAGCTGATTTCTTTACTGACAAAATCACCCACGCCCCAACCCACCCACCCACTCACTTTGTCTTTCAAGCATATCCCCTTTTTTGTATATAATGAAGACGAAGATGATTTGATTCCAACATTGTATTCGTGAACAGCGAATTATGTGGTCAGGTCATCTGACTAGATTGCAAGCCCACTAGATGACTCTGCAAGCAAGCAAATAGAAAAGAAAAGAAGAGAGAGAGAGAGAGAAACAGAGACAGAGATAGACAGACAGACAGAGAGAAACAGAGAGAGAGAGAGAGAGAGAGAGAGAGACAGACAGACAGACAGTCACACAAACAGAGCTTGTCCAGTCGTAGCGTTTTGCGCAGGCTGAAGGAGCCTGTCAGATTACTGCTGGCAGGTTTGGGTGGAGGGCGTAAGGAATTGTCCCAGTGCGATGAATCCCTCTTCTTGATAAACTCTAAACTGTGCAAAACTGAAAATTTTAATCCAGATTGACAAGATTCTGATTGCGACAAGATGAGGAGAATCCTTACATTATAACGTTTTTTTTTCTGGTGGTAGGGCGGGCTGCCGAAAGACAGACGAAGACCTGAGTTGGCGAGAGAGGAGTCTTTCATTCTCTCATAGTCCAGAGGCTGGGCTGGACCTAGTTGGTCCCCCACCTTACCATTCGGTTTGTACACAAGGTAACTGATGACAGGGTGTGTGAATGGGGTCATGCAACGCATGGACAGTTCCCCCCCCCCCCCACCCGCCCCTTTGCTTGAAGAAATGATTGTCGATTGGCGTCGGGAGCTTGGGATGTGAGTGTCCCGAGAGTTGCGAGGCATTGGTGCTCCATGTCCCATCCGCGCCCTCGCTGTGTTTCTTGTTAACTTCTTCTTGGCCCTGTGTGATAAATTGAACGGAGTGGTCAACGCCAGGGGCATATCCTTAGATTATGTGCGCAAGTGCATTGATACGTGTACTTAATTGTCTTTTCCATTTTTCTTTCCTGTATAAGTATTGTGTATGTTTTGAAAATGGTTGTTTAGCACTGATATGGCTCTACGCAGTCGACTGGGCTTTAAACAAAAATAACAATAACAATTACAATAACGATTCTGTTTAATATTAGACCAGCTAGTCCTGAGGTTAACAAATCACTGAGGGTTAGACTAGAGCTCACGTATGCACGCACAAGCACGCAAACACATACACACACACACACACACACACACGCGCCTGCACACACGCACACACACACACGCCTGCACACACGCACACACACTTGCACACACACACATACACATACACACATATACACACAGGAGCACATAACACATACACACAACACACACACACAACACACACACACACAACACACAACACACACACACACACACACACACACAACACACAACACACACACACACACACACACACACACACACACACACACACACACACACACACACACACACACACCACTACAGAGTCTCCTAATCCTTCACTGGCTAGGACAAACAAACCTAAACTAACTCCCCGCTGGGCTTATCTTGACTAATCAGCTTTGTCCCCAACAAGCCAACTCTGATCATGCACGAACTACTTATAGATTAATAATCTACTTCACGGCGGGTCTCCGTGACTCCTCTGCTCTGGTGATATGACCATCACCCCCAGTCTTGGCGTTGGAGAGTGTCCACCTTGTCTCTCGAAGCCAGTTGCAGAGCATGTTGGCACTTCCAGCACGCACGATCTCTGCGTTTACCTGTTACTGTTATTTTTGTTTCAAGCCCAGCCGACTGAGTAGAGCCATATCAGGGCTACAACTGGTTCCTTCTTGTCAGTGTCTGTCAGTGACTCTTACCACAAACTTAAGCCGTGGAGAGTAGTAAGTTTTTTTTCCCCTTGCAAACTTAAATGACTACCATGATGACTCCTGAACTACGGGGAGCACCCATTGCTCCCTGTTTTGCTTTGCTTCAGTGTTTGTCGTGGTTTCATACGCCCATAAACAGAGCTTTCATAAACCCACAAATAGAGCTTTCATACATCCGCAAACAGAGCTTTCATAAACCCACAAATAGAGCTTTCATAGAGCCACAACTAGAGCTTTCATAAACCCACAGAGCTTTCATAAACCTACAAATAGAGCTTTCATACAAGCACAAACAGAGCTTTCATAACCCCTCAAACAGGCCTTAGGTAAACCCACAGAGATTTCATGCACGCACAAACAGAGCTTTCATACACCCACGACCAGAGCTTTCGTACACCCACAAATAGAATTTTCATACACGCACAAACAGAGCTTTCAAAAACCCACAGAGCTTTCATACACCCACAAACAGAGCCGTCATACACCAACAAACGGAGCTGTCATACACCCACAAATAGAGCTTTCATACACTCACAAACATGGCTTTCATACACCCACAAACATAACTTTTGTTCACCCACAAATAGAATGTTCATGCACCCACAAACAGAGCTGTCATACACCCACAAACAGAGCTTTTATAAACCCACAGAGTTTTTATAAACCCACAAACAGAGCTGTCATACACCCACAAACAGAGCTGTCATACACCCACAAACAGAGCTTTTATAAACCCACAGAGTTTTTATAAACCCACAAACAGAGCTGTCATACACCCACAATCAGAGCTGTCATACACCCACAAACAGAGCTGTCATACACCCACAAACAGAGCTGTCATAAACCCACAAACAGGGCTGTCATACACCCACAAACAGGGCTGTCATACACCCACAAACAGAGCTGTCATACACCCACAAACAGGGCTGTCATACACCCACAAACAGAGGTTTTATAAACCCACCCACAAACAGCTGTCATACACCCACAAACAGAGGTTTTATAAACCCACAAACAGAGCTGTCATACACTCACAAACAGAGCTGTCATACACCCACAAACAGAGCTGTCATACACTCACAAACAGAGCTGTCATACACCCACAAACTGAGCTATCATACACCCACAAACAGAGCTGTCATACACCCACAAACAGAGCTTTCATGCACCACAAACAGAGCTTTCATACACCCACAAACAGAGCTTTCATGCACCCACAAACAGACCTGTCATGCACCCACAAACAGAGCTGTCATACACCCACAAACAGAGCTTTCATACACCCACAAATAGAGCTTTTATAAACCCACAAACAGAGCTGTCATACACCCACAAACAGAACTTTTATATACCCAGAAACAGAGCTGTCATACACCCACAAACAAAGCTGTCATACACCCACAAACAGAGCTGTCATACACCCACAAACAGAGCTGTCATACACCCACAAACAGAGCTTTTATAAACCCACAAACAGAGCTGTCATACATCCACAAACAGAGCTGTCATACACCACAAACAGAGCTGTCATACACCCACAAACAGAGCTTTTATAAACCCACAAACAGAGCTGTCATACACCCACAAACAGAGCTTTTTTAAACCCACAAACAGAGCTGTCATACACCCACAAACAGCTGTCATACATCCACAAACAGAGCTGTCATACACTCACAAACAGAGCTTTTATAAACCCACAAACAGAGCTGTCATACACCCACAAACAGAGCTTTTTTAAACCCACAAACAGAGCTGTCATACACCCACAAACAGAGCTGTCATGCACCCACAAACAGAGTTGTCATACACCCACAAACAGAGCTTTTATAAACCCACAAACAGAGCTGTCATACACCCACAAACAGAGCTGTCATACACTCACAAACAGAGCTGTCATACACCACAAACAGAGCTGTCATACACCCACAAACAGAGCTGTCATACACCCACAAACAGGGCTGTCATACACCCACAAACAGAAGTTTTATAAACCCACCCACAAACAGAGCTGTCATACACCCACAAACAGAGGTTTTATAAACCCACAAACAGAGCTGTCATACACTCACAAACAGAGCTGTCATACACCCACAAACAGAGCTGTCATACACTCACAAACAGAGCTGTCATACACCCACAAACTGAGCTGTCATACACCACAAACAGGGCTGTCATACACCCACAAACAGAGCTTTCATACACCACAAACAGAGCTTTCATACACCCACAAACAGAGCTTTCATGCACCCACAAACAGAGCTTTCATGCACCCACAAACAGAGCTGTCATGCACCCACGAACAGAGCTATCATACACCCACAAACAGAGCTTTATATACCCAAAACAGAGCTGTCATACACCCACAAACAGAGCTGTCATACACCCCACAAACAGAGCTGTCATACACCCACAAACAGAGCTTTTATAACCCACAAACAGAGCTGTCATACACCCACAAACAGAGCTTTTATAAACCCACAAACAGAGCTGTCATACACCCACAAACAGCTTTTATAAATCCACAAACAGAGCTGTCATACACTCACAAACAAGCTTTCATACATCCACAAACAGAGCTGTCATACACTCACAAACAGAGCTTTTATAAACCCACAAACAGAGCTGTCATACACTCACAAACAGAGGGTTTCATAACACCCACAAACAGGGCTGTCATACACCCACAAACAGAGGTTTTATAAACCACCCACAAACAGAGCTGTCATACACCCACAAACAGAGGCTTATTACAACCACAAACAGAGCTGTCATACACCACAACACTCACACACAAAAGAGCTGTCATACACCCACAAACAGAGCTGTCATACACCCACAAACGAGCTGTCATACACCCACAAACAGAGCTGTTCATACACCCACAAACAGAGCTTTCATACACCACACAAACAGAGCTTTTCATACACCACAAACAGAGCTTCATACACCCACAAACAGAGCTGTCATACACCCACGAACAGAGCTGTCATACACCCACAAACAGAGCTTTTATAACCACAAAACAGAGCTGTCATACACCCACAAACAGAGCTTTCATACACCCACAAACAGAGCTGTCATACACCCACAAACAGAGCTTTTATAAACCCACAAACAGAGCTGTCATACACCCACAAACAGAGCTTTTATAAACCCACAAACAGAGCTGTCATACACCCACAAACAGAGCTTTTATACACCCACAAACAGAGCTGTCATACACCCACAAACAGAGCTGTCATAACACCACAAACAGAGCTGTCATACACTCACAAACAGAGCTGTCATACACTCACAAACAGAGCTGTCATACACCCACAAACAGAGCTTTTATAAACCCACAAACAGAGCAACATAGAGAAGAGGTCGTTCATAATTTCCTGGCACGCCTATGTTTTTATGTTGAAGATACTTTTACCCCAAATTCCAAAAGTAGTGTCTGTCCGTTTGTTTGTCTGTCTGTCTTTCTGTATCTCTCTTTCAGGCTGTGATAACCATTCTGGCGACAGTCACTTCCAGATCAGGCAGTGGAAAATGACGGTAACTCTTGGCTGACATCGTTCTCTGTTTTTTATGACCGTTACCTTCATCGAGTGAGTATGTATGTTTGTGTAGTAAAGGTTTCATACCCTTTTGGCTGGTCAAGCGATTCGGCATTGTCGACTCATTTATTTTAGTGTCAGAAGTACCAAACCGTTCACTACCAGACAACCCTGACTGAAAAACAAACGAATCAAGATTCAGGGAATCTACAATATAAGAAGTATCGCTCTCCTCACCAGGAACTAGCCTCGAAACATTGGCACATACTCTCTACACGATTGTTACTCCAGTAAACGTACTCAGCAGTAGGTAACCGGAAATTGGAGTTTTGTGATTGATGCTGAGGAGAGAGAGACGGGCGAAGGGGAGAGTTGAAGGGAGGGATGTGAGTGGGCACATATACAGACGAAGTTCAAATTCTATTATATGATAAATACTCACACACTCTCTCTCTCTCTTACACACACACATACATACACGCACTCGCACGCGCACTCACACATAGAGAGATACACATAAACACACTACACATTCAAACACACGCAGACGCACACACACACTCATATGCACACTCTATCTCTTTCTCTGTCTGTCTGTCTGTCTCACATACGCACGCGCGCACACACACATGCGAGCGGGCACACACACACACACACACACACACACACACACACACACACACACACTCACACACACACACACACACACACACACACACACACACACACAACACACACACACACACACACACACACACACACACACACACACACACACACATTTGTTTAAAAGCATATAACGAACGAACACGCCCACACTCACGCACACACACACATACACATATACAGACTCTCTTTCTTTGACGTAAAAACGTGCTCATCCACCCACCCACACACGTACACACATGCACACACCAACCCATCCCACACCTCCCTCATACACATGCACGCATTTGTAGAAGCGTGAAAATCCCTACACCTTACTGGGGGGTGAAGAAGAACACCTGACTACGAACAATAGAAGGAAACGTCACAGCCACGAAACATTTCTGCAGAGTTACACACAGCTGGTCAATAACAGTCGATAGTGGAGAATCTTTACTGCAGTCCTTCAACATGCCACAGGTAGAATAGGTGGTATGCAAACTAACTAAAAGTTCAGGAGGATCAACTACTATAGTCGTCAAACTGGCATAAAAATAGGACAGCAGAAAAAACGGTGAGAACAAGTGAAATTATTTATTGTTACTGTTGTTTAAAGCCCAGCCGACTGCGTAGAGCCATATCAGGGCTATAGCCGTTTCAAAACACATACAAAACTTCAACAGGAAAAAGAAAAAGAAAAAAAATATTAAGTACACATATCAATGCATTCGCGCACATAATCTAAGGAGCTGCCCCTGGCGTTGACCGCTCCGTCCAATTTATCACACAGGGGATTTAAAAACACACCTGAATATAAATTTAAACATACCTAAGAACACCAAAACATACATAAAAAGGGCATAAATCAGTTAAAATTGCTTCCGCATATCTCATTTCCCTATAGCCAGAAATGCACCTAATACATATACCCTATTATCAATCCTAAGAGAAAGTACGTAAGACTTTACCGAACACATACAGGTGAATGGACCAACAAGGCAGAAAATGATAGGAAGAAATGACAGATAGCAAAAGAACAAAGCAGAAACAATGACTGTGACAGAAAAGAGGAAAATTTCTGCACAGGATTTCTAGAAGGTGGGGGATACTATTTATACTGAAAGAACCCCCGGCATCCCCACGGGGGGAAGTGAAACTGCTGTTCTTTGAAAAGAATCATTGGAATCAAAACTTGG
>JAPXFY010000017.1:15058556-15086056 GCA_030674185.1 Monoplex corrugatus | reverse complement strand
GTGTGTGTTTGTATGTGTGCGTGTGTGCATGAGTGTGTGTACGTGCACGACGTGTGTGTGTATGTGCGTATGTGTGTGCGCAAATGTGTTTGTATGTGTGTATGTGTGTGTGCGCGTGCGTATGTTCACGTGTGTGTATGTGTGTGTGTGCACGCGAGAGTGTATATATGTGTGTGCTTCTGTGTTTGTATGTGTGTGTTTACATGCTCACACGCGCGTATGTTAATTTCACCACGAGTACTCATCTATGCATCTGTGCGTATGTATGGTGCCTTCACACACACACACACACACACACACACACACACACACACACACACACACACACACACACACACACACACACACACACACACACACACACACACACACGCAGATGTCCATGTTTCGCACTTGTTTCGCCCTTTTAAGCTGCAGCTTAAGGAGTGTCCTTACGCTTCGAAAACTTGTACACACGAAAGGGAGGCAGCTGGAGTGTTATGTACACAGGTTTAATCCTCTCAGTAACAAGCACAAATAATCATGATTCCCGTTTTCATGCTACACAGCTGGCGGCTTTGAACTCCCTGCCTTTGCCTCGTTTATGCGTGTTCCGTTTCTTCTTTTGTTCTTGGACTCTCTGCCAGTCAACAGTGTGAATCATTATATTCAGCTTCGTGGCCGTCTTTTTTCTTCGTTTCGTTTTAAATCTCTCCCTCGCTCTCTCTTCCCTCTCCCCCTCCTCCGCTTCCTTTCCTTATTTTATTTTTGAAATGGAGACTATTTCGTATCAACAGGAGAGAGATGTGTGTATGTGTGTCTGTCTGTGCGTGTAGTCTGTGCGTCTGTAAGAGCTTCGTGGGCTGTCTTTTTTTGCTTTTTAATCTCTCCCTCGCTCCCCCTCCCCCGACTTCTTTCTTTTTTTTTAGTTTTGAAGTGGAGACTATTTCATATCAACCGGAGAAAGATGTGTGTCTTTGTATCTTGTCTGTGTGTTTAGTCTGTGCGCCTATGAGCAAATTTTCTCACCTATTTCTGAATGGATTTTTTTTACACTAATTTTGGGTCAGTAATGTGGATTGTTGAGCGGTCATGGGGCTAAGTTTAAGAACGCACGCCATATCCCCTCCCCCACCATCTTAAAAAAGCGCCTCAAATAATTTTTTTTCTTTTTAGCGAAATATGTGTGAAGAGCACTTTTTCAGGAACTATACACAATATCTACATTCTGTTTTTATTGTTGTGACAGTCTACGAATCCCGTTAAACTTTTTTCCATCTGATACTAGGAGTGTATTTTCTCAGGGTCTCACTGATCTTGAGAAGCACACAATCAGGCTTTTCTGGTGGTGAGCAAAAACTTCATGCTTAAAAAACAACAACAAACAGACAGGAACCAGAAAAAAACACGAAAGAAGAATATGAACGCGTATTTAACAAACAAACAAACAAACAAACAAACAAAAAACAAACAAACAAACAAACAAACAAACAAACAAACAAACCCTCAGATTGAGCAAGGTTTTGACTACCTAATTCTTCTTTTCTTCTTTGATTGGTATTTTCATAGCACAATGTTCAAATAACAGAAGAAATATTATGCATGGATGCCAGTCAATATATGTGCGTATATGTATGATATGTGTATATGTGTATGATGTGTGTGTATGTGTGTGTGTGTGTGTATGTGTGTGTATGTGTGTGTATGTGGTGTGTTGTTATTCAGTGTTATTGCAGTACCCACTTCAAGCAACATAGCTGACGGGGGATGCCGTCCCAGGAAGGCTGGGACTTGGAACATCTCATCCTAGATTGATACACCAGAACAACAGTCATAAGCCTAGTTTAATGTTGCGCGTCCACAGTCCAAATCCACAACCAATGGCATGTGAATTTGACATTCAACCAACTGAGCTATTAAAACATGCATGCATAACTGACAGACTATATGATTGATATTTTGACTTTTTTTGAATTATTATATTACGTAGCACATGACTAACTTTAATCATTTTGGGTGGGGAGTGACGAGGCAACTGGCTATGAATGAGCAAGTCTTTAACTGCTGTGTGAGTCATTCTCTCATGAAAACTGGTTGTTCTTCGTCCATGAAACAACATTACAATTAGCCTCACCATGACAGAGCCTATGTGTGTCTCAGCCAACATCACCTCAGGCTTTTGGAACTACACCTCCTTTGATTATCAACAACCAGGAGATCAAGACTGAAGACAAATTCTGTTACTTGGGCAGTATAATAAATTGTAATAAATCTCTTGATGCTGAGTCGGAGCTGCGCATCTGCCAGGCTTGCTCTACCTTTGGAAGGATGACCAAGAGATGGTGACAAGGTCATGACATCAGACTGGCCACAAAGATTGCTGTGTACATGTACAGTAGTCTTGAGCGCCATGTTTGTACGTCCGCGAGACCTGGACTATCTACCACCGGCACATTCAACAGACGGAACAGTTTCACCGGAAAGATGTCTGCTCAAGGTTTGTGGCACCACGTAGAAACCCGATTGTTCTGCTTCCAAAGTTCTGAAGAAGTATGGCTTGCCGAGCATACAGTTTCCACTCATCAAATACCAGTATCGTGGGACAGGACATGTCTGTATGGAAGGCAACCGCCTCTGTTAATGGCGGCAGCAGAGGGACGTCCAGGAGTCATGACTTGGATGCGGCCTGGCCCCCTTACAGTGTCAGGAGTTGAGGGCCGAAAGACTTGCTTGACGGGGGGTTCTCCTCTGAGGACCTTCCGCCGTCTGGATCTCCCCAGAATGTCTTTCTACTGTATGGAAGACAACCGCATCTGAAAGACGCTTCCGCATGGATAACTGAAGCAAGGACACAGTAATCAGGAAAGACCACTACAGTGATACTAGGACACTCTGAAGGCAAATCCCATCAACTCTGACACCAGAACTACCAGCTCTGGAAGACATTGCCTGTAACGAAGTAAGCTGCACCCAGGGCACGAACACATATGAACAGCTTTTATTCAACAGAAGAGGGATCAGCAGAACAGAACCCAAAGCCCTTCCCATGCAGCATCTGTGGAAGAACATGTGCCTATAGCACGGTACTTGTATCTCGCATGGAAACCTGCACTAGGGGATAGAGGATGACATGCCTTTTCATCCTTCGGATCAAAGGGAGAGTCCAACCCATAACCGATTTTTATAATTTTGAGCAGAGAGTGAGGGGGTAACCAAGCACGAAAGAGCAAGGTAGATAATAGTAAGTGCAGAGTGGATCAGTGTCCCACCTGAAGTGTTTGTTCTCCGTCACGCTCTGTTGGCAGGCAAGACCACGTGCAGATCAATGTCTCGTGCCAGGGAATGAGTACATCAACGTACGTCTAGCACAATGTTCACTTGGTCACCGGTTTTTATTTCATGCGTGTTGTTTTGATTTGTTGTCCTGTTTCATGTTGACGTATTTATCACACTTGTATGTTAATAGACTGCGTGGGAAGTATTGACAATGGTGGTATTGTTCTAGAAATGGTTGGTAAAGATTAGACGCGGAAATACTGCATAGCCATCTAGTAGAGAAAAATATGGTTGTCCGGTTTTGCCATAGTTCATGTTTGTGTGTTTACTACACATATCCCATACTGCATACTCATCCTTTGGAAAAAGATATGGTTGTCCGTTTTTGCTATAGTTCATGTTTGTGTGTTTACTATACGTATCCCATACTGCATACTCATCCTTTGGAAAAAGATATGGTTGTCCGTTTTTGCTATAGTTCATGTTTGTGTGTTTACTATACGTATCCCATACTGCATACTCATCCTTTGGAAAAAGATATGGTTGTCCGTTTTTGCTATAGTTCATGTTTGTGTGTTTACTATACATATCCCATACTGCATACTCATCCATTGGAAAAAGATATGGTTGTCCGTTTTTGCTATAGTTCATGTTTGTGTGTTTACTATACATATCCCATACTGCATATTCACCATTGGAAAAAGATATGGTTGTCCGTTTTTGCCATAATTCATGTTTGTGTGTTTACTATACATATCCCATACTGCATACTCATCCTTTGGAAAAAGATATGGTTGTCTGTTTGTGTCGTAGTTCATGTTTGTGTGTTTAATGTACATGTCCTGTAGGCATGCTAAAAGAAATGATTGGGGGGAACGTATCAGAACTGACGTTATTTTTATAATGTCTGACATACACTTAGTGTGAATTTTTTTCACCTCATAATTATGGATCGTATGTTCGATATGTGAACGGCTTTGTCCAGAGATTATATGTGATCATACACTATGGTGCTGTTGAAAATCTTCTGAAACGAACTTATTGATTTACATCAACATAAAGCAATCTGTTCCTAAGTGTGTGTGTGTGTGTGTGTGTGTGTGTGTGTGTGTGTGTGTGTGTGTGTTGTGTGTGTGTGTATGTGTGTGTGTGTGCGTGCGTGTGTGTGTGTGTGCGCGTACGTGTGTGTGTGAGAGAGAGAGGGAGAGAGAGAGAGAGAGAGAGAGAGAGACAGACAGACAGACAGACAGACAGACAGACAGACAGACCATTTGTCAAGGAAAAACAGAAACGAAAAGGAAGAAAGGCAGACCTCCAAGCTCACACGTCGAGAACCTAACTGACGTCAAGTGGCCTAAATATTCAAGAAGTTGTCCACAAAAAGTCAAGACAGAGCCGTTTGGAGGAGAGTGGTGGTGTCAAAGAGTGCAGCGGCCAACACAGAACCCCGTGACGCCGACAGTATCAGTGTCAATATCCAGCTACCATCATAGAGGTTGCTGGACAGAGAAGTTGTAGTCGGTCATGTTACTCTCACTCCATTTGATAGACACTCATCATCATCATCAGGTGCCCTGCCGCATGGTGTTGGTGATCATGGACTTCCATCTGTCTCTATCTCTCGTTGCCCCTAGCATCTCCCCTACCCTCCTCGTCCCCAGCCATTCTGCAAGTCCGTCCAGCATTCTCTCCCTGGGTCTACCTGGTGCTCTCTTTCCCTCCAGCTTTCCCGTTGTGACCGGGTGCTCCAAATCCCCCTTCCACATAAAATGGCCTATAAATGTTGCCTGCCTTTTCCTAATCTGTCCTTATGAGTGATCTACTTGTGTCTGCCTCCATCAAGACTGTCTCGTTTGTTTTCTTTGCTGTCCATGGAACTCTCAAACATTTTTCTTAGAAACCACATCTCGGCTGCCTCAATCTTGTTCTGGCTTTGCTTGTTGACTGTCCACGCCTCACATCTTAATGGCATGGGCAGGCTGGTGAGGGACAGATGACAGGAGAAGGGAGTTTGGGAGTTTGCAGTTTGTTCAAGAGAGATTCAGCACACTCAGATAATTCCATGAATTATGCGCTGAGCCCAAATCTGCTGAACAATCATCCGGCAAACTCCTTGATCCTGCGCAAAACCCCTATGCGTTGGCAAAGACTTTAAAATGACGAGAAGGGGATGACGGGGAGGAAGGATGTCACCTATCAGACATTGACAGAATGATTGGAGCATTAAGATGGACAACAAAGAAGCCGAATTTTATGTTGTGGGCTGAGACTGAACTCGGGACATGGGATCTCGAGTCCATGGCTCTATCAAGAGATGCAAGGGAGAGAGAGAGAGAGAGAGAGAGAGAGAGAGAGAGAGAGAGAGAGAGAGAGAAGAGAAGAGACAGAGAGACAGAGAGACAGAAACAGAGACAGAGACAGAGACACAGAGAGAGACAGAGCAAGAGACAGAGAGTGTGTGTATGCGTGTCCATATACTTGCCAGCGTGCGTGAGTGAATGAGCAAGTACAGAGAGAAGAGAGAGACAGACAGACAGAGTCAGAAACAGAAACAGAGACAGAGACAGAGACACAGAGAGAGACAGAGCGAGAGACAGACAGAGACAGACAGACAGACAGAGACACAGAGAGATACAGAGACAGACAGACAGTCAGACAGAGAGAGAGAGAGAGAGAGAGAGAGAGAGAGAGAGAGAGAAGAGGAATGTAAGGCTGTTGATAAAGCTTTGTTCTCAATTGTTTTAGCCATTCTTGAATATGTCTCTATCAAATGTAGATCCTTTGAATGTTGCGAAAGAAATAGAAATAAGTTTAAAACGTGCAGTGGTGAGTCAGCTTTCTCATCCCGGCGATACACAATGTGTCAGGGTATAGACTAATGTGTAACCAATGATTGATATTATGACTTTGTTATCACGATATGTACCACACGACTTTTATTATTCTGGGTGGAGAGTGAGGAGGTAGCTAGTTATACGGCAGCGAGCTGGTGACTACTGTGTAAGCCAGTGCTTCATATAAAGTGGTTGTTCATCATCCGTGAAACGACGTCACAGTCTGTTGGCGGGCAGCACGTGCAGATCAATGTCTAATGATGGAATCAGTACATCAGCATACTCATCTAGCATGAATGTACCACATGTGCAAATATGATTGACTGAAAACATTGCATTATTTGGTCTCGACAAAAGTATGCACACCGATTCGGTATTTGAGTTCATGGGTCTTCTTGGAAAATGTACGTTATTTATAAATGCAAATTTTGAAAAGACTACCACATACCACGTCTTTTAAAAGATGTCTTACTACAAAACATCACACAGAAGAATACAATCCAAACTGACGTGGAACTTGCACACCTTTAAAACGAAATGGCTGCCGTATCTACCAATAATAATTTAAATTTTTTATTCGGAACATCGCACACGGGGAGGTTACCTTTGTGCTCACCTTTTTTTTTCTTTTCGTCCCATTTTCTACGCCACCTTAATGGCTACAGAAGCTGGCACAGTTTTTACTATGCGATGATGATGATATCAATGAGAATGATAATCATGATGCTATGGAGTTCCTTCTAGGACTGAAATTGCGTGACAGGGCTGTACTCTACGCTATCATACTATAGTCTGGCGTCAACCAGGCCTCAGAGATACAGACACCTGCGCTGATGGTCAGAAGATTTGAGCAACACCCTCAATGACGCATTCATGAAGTGGATGAGACTCGAATGTGTGGTCCCAGACTTCCCAATGAGTCCATAGCACGCCCAACTCCGGGTAGAAGCCGGTTTGAACAGAAACATCCCACAATAATTTTTGAAGGGGCTGATGGGGATTCCAACCCACAATTTTCCAGTCGGTAGTCATTTGCGCTAACCACTACACCACAGCGACTGGTAACAGTTTAAACTTGATACTATTGATGCAGTTCATAATTTAATACACACAAAGCCAGTGTACACTATGAAATACGATACTGAGTTTGACTTCTTAACAACGTATCCGTGTATGCTGAATATTGGTTTGCTTTTCTTTATGCTATAGACATTTTGGATTGTTAATTATGCTTCATGTAGATGTGTAAATAGGCTACTTGTATTTTAAGCATATGGATATTTTTCGAACATGTGACTCTTTTCTTATGATGTGATTGCAATTGAGCTTTGCTGTTTTGTTTTGTATTTTCTGTTTTCCGTTTCGAAAAATAAAGGTTTGAAAGAACAAAAAAGAAAAAAAATCAACAACAACGACACCACCACCACCACCACCACCACCACCAACAACAACAACAACAATTAAAAAAACAAAAAAACAAACAGACATCTCACGCTGTATGCACTTAGTCAGCCGGTTTAGTTCTATTTCATAGTGATAAGTTTTAGTGAGCTGGTGCTTTTTTTTTTTTTTTTTTTTTCTTTTTGACAGAGCCGTGAACTCAAGGTGTGATATCTTGAGTTCAATCCCAACCTGCAACATTAAATTTCAGCCTGTGTTGCTGCCTATCTTGATGTTTCCATCATTCTGGTGGTGTCAGCTTAGTGTGTCAAAGGTCTTTCCCCTGCCGGTCCCCCGCCCAATCTTTTCGCTCCTCAGTTCAAGACCTTGCCAGCGCATAGGGTTTTGTGCAGGCTCAGGGAGTCTGCCAGGCAATTGCTGGCACATTTGGTGTGAGCACATATGGAATTGCACTTCCAAAGAAGACAGGGGCTATGGAATGCGAACTCCATCGCACAATCAGTTTGATGAGTCATGTAACAAAAATCCTGTTAAGAATAATCATGATGAGGACAAGGAATAGAATCAAAAGAGAAATAGCAGAAGAACAGTGTGGATTTGTGGAGGGGAAAGGAACTATTAATGCCATATACATCCTAAGAACTATCATAGAGAGGTCAATTGAGATGAATAAGGATTTGTATTTATGCTTTGTTGACTATACCAAGGCTTTCGATCGGGTACGACATGATGAATTGATCAACCAACTGGAGAGACTCAATGTCGATGGAAAAGATCTACGAATAATCAGGAATATGTACTGGGAACAAACAGCTGCAATGAGAATAGAAAACAATATAAGCTCTTTTCAAAACATCAAAAGAGGAGTCAGACAGGGTTGTATTTTGTCACCAGATCTGTTTTCACTATATAGCGAAAACATCATGAGAAACCTAGAAGAAGACCCTGGATTAAAGGTTGGAGGGAAAATGATAAACGACATTCGGTACGCAGATGACACCGTGCTAATTGCAGAAAATGAAAGGGACCTACAAAACCTTGTGAATATACTAGAAACAGAAAGCAAAGGTAAGGGGTTGGAACTAAACAGCAGGAAGACTGAAGTCATGGTGATCAGTAAAAAACATGAAATCCCCTCCTGCAAAATAAAAACAAATGGCACAACCTTGACACAGGTTAATAAGTTCAAATACCTGGGAACGGTCATTTCATCAGACGGCAGAAGCACATCGGAAATAGCTGGCAGAATCGGCCAAGCCAAAACAGCATTCAAGAAGATGACAAGCATTCTTACCAACAAATGCCTATCAATTAACATCAGAAAGAGAGTCCTTGAATGTTATATAGAACCAATACTGTTGTACGGATGCGAGGCGTGGACAGTCAGCAAGCAAAGCCAGAGCAGGATCGAGGCAGCCGAGATGTGGTTTCTCAGAAGAATGTTGAGAGTTCCATGGACAGCAAAGAAAACAAACGAGACAGTCTTGATGGAGGCAGACACAAATAGATCACTGATAAGGAAGATTAGGAAAAGACAAGCAACATTTATAGGCCATTTTATGAGGAAGGGGGATTTGGGCACCTGGTCACAACGGGAAAGCTGGAGGGAAAGAGAGCACCAGGTAGACCCAGGGAGAGAATGCTGGACGGACTTGCAGAGTGGCTGGGGATGAGGAGGGTGGGGGAGATGCTGGGGGCAACGAGAGATAGAGATGGTTGGAAGTCCATGGTCGCCAACGCCATGCGGCAGGGCACCTGATGATGATGATGATGACATATGGAATTGTGCAAGTGCGATGAATCCCTCTTGAACAAACTCCACACTCTACTACACTCCATTGATAAGTTTATCACATAGGCATGCTAATAGGCTGTGTGAAGGGTACTGACACACTCCATTGATAAGTTTATCACATAGGCATGCTAATAGGCTGTGTGAAGGGTACTGACACACTCCATTGATAAGTTTATTACATAGGCATGCTAATAGGCCATGTGAACGGCACTGGCACTCTCGTTTGATAAGTTTATCACATAGGCATGCTAATAGGCTGTGTGAAGGGTACTGGCACACTCCATTGATAATTTATATGTAATGGCTGTGAAGCACGCACTCTCTGATAGTTTCAATAGGCATTATAGGCTGTGGAAGGGTACTGGCACACTCCATTGATAAGTTTATCACACAGGCATGTTAATAGGCTGTGTGAAGGGTACTGGCACACTCCATTGATAAGTTTATCACACAGGCATGCTAATAGGCTGTGTGAAGGGTACTGGCACACTCCATTGATAAGTTTATCACACAGGCATGCTAATAGGCTGTGTGAAGGGTACTGGCACTACTCCATTGATAAGTTTATCACACAGGCATGCTAATAGGCTGTGTGAAGGGTACTGGCACACTCCATTGATAAGTTTATCACACAGGCATGCTAATAGGCTGTGTGAAGGGTACTGGCACACTCCATTGATAAGTTTTCACACAGGCATGCTAATAGGCTGTGTGAAGGGTACTGGCACACTCCATTGATAAGTTTATCACACAGGCAGGCTAATAGGCTGTGTGAAGGGTACTGGCAGATTCCATTGATAAGTTTATCACACAGGCATGCTAATAGGCTGTGTGAAGGGTACTGGCACACTCCATTGATAAGTTTATCACACAGTCATGCTAATAGGCTGTGTGAAGGTACTGACACACTCCATTGATAAGTTTATCACATAGGCATGCTAATAGGCTGTGTGAAGGGTACTGACAGTCTCCATTGATAAGTTTATCACATAGGCATGCTAATAGGCTGTGTGAAGGGTACTGACACCTCCATTGATAAGTTTATCACACAGTCATGCTAATAGGCTGTGTGAACAGTACTGGCACTCTCGATTGATAAGTTTATCACATAGGCATGCTAATAGGCTGTGTGAAGGTACTGACAGTCTCCATTGATAAGTTTATCACATAGGCATGCTAATAGGCTGTGTGAAGGACACTGGTACTCTCCATTGATAAGTTTATCACATAGGCATGCTAATAGGCTGTGTGAAGGGTACTGGCACACTCCATTGATAAGTTTATCACACAGGCATGCTAATAGGCCGTGTGAAGGGTACTGACACTACATTGATAAGTTTATCACATAGGCATGCTAATAGGCTGTGTGAAGGGTACTGACACACTCCATTGATAAGTTTATCACACAGGCATGCTAATAGGCTGTGTGAAGGGTACTGGCACACTCATTGATAAGTTTATCACACAGTCATGCTAATAGGCTGTGTGAAGGGTACTGACACACTCCATTGATAAGTTTATCACCCATCATGCTAATAGGCTGTGTGAACGGTACTGGCACTCTCGATTGATAAGTGTATTACATAGGCATGCTAATAGGCTGTGTGAAGGGTACTGACAGTCTCCATTGATAAGTTTATCACATAGCATGCTAATAGACTGTGTGAAGGGTACTGGTACTCTCCATTGATAAGTTTATCACACAGTCATGCTAATAGGCTGTGTGAAGGGTACTGGCACACTCCATTGATAAGTTTATCACATAGGCATGCTAATAGGCTGTGTGAAGGGTACTGACACACTCCATTGATAAGTTTATCACACAGGCATGCTAATAGGCTGTGTGAACGGTACTGGCACTCTCGATTGATAAGTGTATCACATAGGCATGCTAATAGGCTGTGTGAAGGGTACTGACAGTCTCCATTGATAAGTTTATCACATAGGCATGCTAATAGACTGTGTGAAGGTACTGGTACTCTCCATTGATAAGTTTATCACACAGTCATGCTAATAGGCTGTGTGAAGGGTACTGACACACTCCATTGATAAGTTTATCACATAGGCATGCTAATAGGCTGTGTGAAGGGTACTGGCACACTCCATTGATAAGTTTATCACACAGGCATGCTAATAGGCTGTGTGAAGGGTACTGGCACACTCCATTGATAAGTTTATCATACAGGCATGCTAATAGGCTGTGTGAAGGGTACTGACACACTCCATTGATAAGTTTATCACATAGGCATGCTAATAGGCTGTGTGAAGAGTACTGGCACACTCCATTGATAAGTTTATCACACAGGCATGCTAATAGGCCATGTGAACGGCACTGGCACACTCCATTGATAAGTTTATCACACAGGAATGTTAATAGGCCGTGTAATGGCACTGGCATCCGTATCATTATTAGGGCAATGTTTGTTGAATGCATCGGTTAATAACACGATTGATGGTAATGAAGATTAGTTTCTGTGTTACGATGGTATGTATCAGCATTATTGATATTGTTTTGGAAATGTTTTATGTATGAACAATGTATGCACTCACACCGACAGGGATGTTTTAGTTATGTGTTTCTGGGTCACTATGGAATTCATCGCTCTATATGTAGGCCACAGAACACACACATTATATTTCCATCGAGCTGTGTCATTGCGTGAGAGAGAGAGAGAGACAGAGAGAGACAGAGAGAGACGAGAGAGACAGACAGATAGAGACAGAGAGACAGAGAGAGAGAGAGAAGAGATACAGAGACACAAAGATAGAGGCACAGAGAGAGAGAGAGAGAGAGAGAGAGAGAGAGAGAGAGAGAGAGAGACAGACAGAGACAGAGAGAAACCGGGGAGAGAGATATAGAGAGAGAGAATGACAGATAGAGACAGAGACAGACAGAGACAGACAGAGAGTGAGGGAGACATAGAAAGAGAGAGTCCGACAGATAGACAGAGAGAGAGAGAGAAACAGAAGAGATATAGAGACACAGAGACAGAGAGAGACAGAGAAAGAGAGAGACAGAGACAGACAGAGACAGACAGAAAGAAAGAGAGAGAGAGAAAGAGAGAGAGATCCATGCCCTTTAGGAACTCAACTCAGGAGCCTGTGCCGTCCTGGCACACAAAAAATGTCAGACTCAATTCATGGTCCTATGGCTTCCTGCAACAATAATTTAAAGCTCAACTCAGTGGTCTGTGACTTCTAATGCGGACAGTCTGTCTATCCTGAAGCCACCCCCGTACAATTAACGTCACAAACGGGCATAAAAAAAAACAAGAACCAAAAAAAAAAAAAATAGAAAAGGCTTTCTTTACTGGCAAGATTTCAACTTTGGACTGATTTTACCTGCTGAATGAACTGCATTTATTCAAACGTGTATTTCACCAGTGCCTTTTCTGCCCGATGTATGATGTGCTAAAGCTATTAAATCACCCATAAACAGATGATAAATCCTCACTGACTTGTTCATAGTTTCTGAGAGGTGCGGGCAATGTTTAGGTGACTTTGACACGAAGACTTGATAGTTTTACTCTGTTATAGTAGCTACGTTTTTAATCTGACTTTGACAAAAAGACAGTAGCGTTGGCTGATATATCTATTATTTTGTAGCCCGACTTTGATAAGGAGACAACAGTTTAGCCTCATACGTGTATTACGTTTTTAGTTTCACTTGAATAATAAGAATACATAATAGTTTAGGTTGATATACTTCCTACGTTCTTAGTCTGGCTGAGACAAGGAGACATATAGTGTAGGCTGATATACTTGGTATGTTCTTAGTTAGGCTTTGGCAAGAAGACACATAGTTTAGGATGATACAGTTGCTGCGTTTTTAGCCTGATTTTGACAAACAGAAATAGCAGTTTAGGCTGACGTACTTGCTACGTACTTAATATGGCTTTGACAAAAAGACATCATAGTTTAAGCTGATATATTTACTATGTTCTGGGTCTGACTTTGACAAAAAGACAAATAGTTTATGTTGATGTATTTATTACATTGATTTTTCAGTCTGACTTTGATAAGAAGATATAATAACAATTTTGCTATGTTTTTGGTCTAACTTTGACAAAAAAGACATATTAGTTTAGGCTGATATACTCACTATGTTTGTAGTCTGACGTAATAAGAAGACATAACAGTTTATGCTGGTACAATTGCAATGTTTCTGGTCTGTCTTCTAGAAAAATGAATATAATAATAGATCATTTCCTACCAATTGGAGTGACCCTGTCTGTCTGCCTGTTTGGTCATAAATCAAGACTTTTCAACGTATTTGTGATCCGTTTTTCTTTCGTTTGAAAAAAGTCTATGTTGTCTAAACTTGAAGTATAAATCCATTTATGTAAACTTGGCGAGGCATAATAAGTGCAGAGCTGATTTTTTGAGGATGACATAAATTAACAAACCCAGCAGACTACAAACTAACTAAATTTTCACAAACTATCTAAGATCATATTGACTATAGTTGATCAATATTTCATTGAATTTTTACCAAACTATGACATAGAATAAATGCACCAACCAAACAAACAAAGCGACGAATACGACGATAACAACAACGAAAATGGTTATCTATTGTGTATGTTTTTAATAAATAAGGGTCACTATTTGGGTGACAATCATCAGGGAAAACTTATACTGGGTAACTGATAATTTCGATAACCACATGAATCTTAGCAGATATAGTTAATGTGTTTAATCCCAGACAAATGTCAAAAGTTTATAATTGTATAACTTTCAGTGGACGAGATTTCGTTATGAGTAGCATTTGTGCAAAAGATTCTTTAAGTGAAAGTAAAAAAAGAGAATATACATTTTCCCTTGGCTTACTTTCCTATCTGAAATTGCGAAAATAAGCAAGTTTAGCCATTCTGTTTTAGATATAAGAAGATAGATAGACACCTTCTTTAAGTAAAATAGAATGATAAAACAACATATAAAGGTGTCTTCCAAGAACCGAATGTCCAAAGAGAACCGTCAAACATCTTAAAGAAAAGAAAGATGACGTTTTCTGGGGATGCATTCAGAAACAAGAAATGCAACCTCATGAAAGATGTGATACAAGGAAAACTAGAAACAAACCTCATGAAAGATGTGATACAAGGAAAACTAGAAACAAACCTCATGAAAGATGTGGTACAAGGAAAACTAGAAACAAACCTCATGAAAGATGTGGTACAAGGAAAACTAGAAACAAACCTCATGAAAGATGTGATACAAGGAAAACTAGAAACAAACCTCATGAAAGACGTGATACAAGGAAAACTAGTAAACAAACCTCATGAAAGATGTGTTACAAAGAAAACTAGAAACAAACCTCATGAAAGACGTGATACAAGGAAAACTAGAAACAAACCTCATGAAAGATGTGTACAAAGAAAACTAGAAACAAACCTCATGAAAGACGTGATACAAGGAAAACTAGAAACAAACCTCATGAAAGATGTGTACAAAGAAAACTAGAAACAAACCTCATGAAAGCTGTGATACAAAGAAAACTAGAAACAAACCTCATGAAAGAGTGTTACAAGAAAACTAGAAACAAACCTCATGAAAGACGTGATACAAGGAAAACTAGAAACAAACCTCATGAAAGACGTGATACAAGGAAAACTAGAAACAAACCTCATGAAAGCTGTGATACAAGGAAAACTAGAAACAAACCTCATGAAAGACGTGATACAAGGAAAACTAGAAACAAACCTCATGAAAGCTGTGATACAAGGAAAACTAGAAACAAACCTCATGAAAGCTGTGATACAAGGAAAACTAGAAACAAAGCTCATGAAAGACGTGATACAAGGAAAACTAGAAACAAACCTCATGAAAGACGTGATACAAGGAAAACTAGAAACAAACCTCATGAAAGCGTGATACAAGGAAAACTAGAAACAAAGCTCATGAAAGCTGTGATACAAGGAAAACTAGAAACAAACCTCATGAAAGACGTGATACAAGGAAAACTAGAAACAAACCTCATGAAAGCTGTGATACAAGGAAAACTAGAAACAAACCTCATGAAAGCTGTGATACAAGGAAAACTAGAAACAAACCTCATGAAAGCTGTGATACAAGGAAAACTAGAAACAAACCTCATGAAAGACGTGATACAAGGAAAACTAGTAACAAACCTCATGAAAGATGTGTACAAGAAAACTAGAAACAAACCTCATGAAAGCTGTGATACAAGGAAAACTAGAAACAAACCTCATGAAAGCTGTGATACAAGGAAAACTAGAAACAAACCTCATGAAAGCTGTGATACAAGGAAAACTAGAAACAAACCTCATGAAAGCTGTGATACAAGGAAAACTAGAAACAAACCTCATGAAAGATGTGATACAAGGAAAACTAGAAACAAAGCTCATGAAAGACGTGATACAAGGAAAACTAGTAACAAACCTCATGAAAGACGTGATACAAGGAAAACTAGAAACAAACCTCATGAAAGCTGTGATACAAGGAAAACTAGAAACAAACCTCATGAAAGCTGTGATACAAGGAAAACTAGAAACAAACCTCATGAAAGCTGTGATACAAGGAAAACTAGAAACAAACCTCATGAAAGACGTGATACAAGGAAAACTAGTAACAAACCTCATGAAAGATGTGTTACAAAGAAAACTAGAAACAAACCTCATGAAAGACGTGATACAAGGAAAACTAGTAACAAACCTCATGAAAGCTGTGATACAAGGAAAACTAGAAACAAACCTCATGAAAGACGTGATACAAGGAAAACTAGTAACAAACCTCATGAAAGATGTGATACAAGGAAAACTAGAAACAAACCTCATGAAAGATGTGAGACAAGAAAACTAGAAACAAACCTCATTAAAGATGTGAGACAAGAAAACTAGAAACAAACCTCATGAAAGATGTGAGACAAGAAAACTAGAAACAAACCTCATTAAAGATGTGAGAAAAGAAAACTAGAAACAAACCTCATGAAAGATGTGAGACAAGAAAACTAGAAACAAACCTCATGAAAGATGTGAGACAAGAAAACTAGAAACAAACCTCATTAAAGATGTGAGACAAGAAAACTAGAAACAAACCTCATGAAAGATGTGAGACAAGGACAAGATGTGAGACAAGAAAACTAGAAACAGAAATAATGACAGGAAGACCTCAAGCAAGCTACATAGTCAACATCAGAGACTGGACAGGAAAGAACAACTTCTGAGATATCTGACACCATCAAGAGAAGAGAAGAGCTGCATCAAGTGGTCCTGAGAGTAACAAGGGCTGCCAACACAGACGATGGGCATGTCCCACCATTTCTGACCTGACGACGCAGGATACAGTCAGTCAGTCAGTTTTATATCTAAATCTATTCTTTTACATATAATCTTTTAACCTTTCAATCGTTTTTATAGCAATGTATGCTTTCACTGATCATCATCATCATCATCATCATCATCATCATCATCATCATCATCATCATCATCATCATCATCATCATCATCATCATTATCATCATCATCGTCATTATCATCATGTGCCCTGCCACATGGCGTTGGCGATCATGGTCTCCATATGCATCTATCCCTTGTTGCCGCAAGCACATCTTCCACCCTCTCTGTCTTCAGCCACTCTGCAAGTCCGTCCAATATTTTTTCCCTGGGTCTACCTGGTGCTCTCTTTCCCTCCAGCTTTCCTGTTGTGACTAGGTGCTGTAATTCCCCTTTCCTCATAAAATGGTCTATAACTGTTGCCTGTCTTTTCCTAATCTTCCTTATGAATGATGTTCTTGTGTCTGACTCCATCAAGACTGTCACGTTCGTTTTCTTTGCTGTCCATGGAACTCTCAACATTCTTCCTAGAAACCACATCTCGGCTGCCTTAATCTTGTTCTGGCTTTGGTTGTTGACTGCCCACACCTCACAACCGTATAGCATTATCGGCTCTATATAACATTCAAGAACTCTCTTCCTGATGTTAATTGATAGGCATTTGTTGGTAAGAATGCTTTTCATCTTATTGAATGCTGATCAACGTGTCATTTTTGGTAGATACATATACATGTACATGTATGTACAAATGCGTTTTGATATAAATGGACATATCCCTAGATTTCAGAACATAACAGCTCATTGCTAAGAGGGGAGCTAGAATGGGTTTCACCAACCCTAATTTCCCATCCCACCCCCTCTTGTTCCCTTTTGATACCTGTGACCAAGAGTGTAAAACGTTTGTCATTAGTGACTTCTTGGTAGTGATATTACTAGAGAACTTTAAATGAAAATACAAGTAAGCAAACAAACAAACAAACAAACAAACAAGCAAACAAACAAACAAACAAACAATAGATAAGAACAATGTGGAACAAGGTGCAAAAATTCAAACGACCATCATAAAGGCTGTCTCAGTGAAAGAGGGGGGGGGGGGAGAGAAAGAGAGACAGAGACAAGAGAGAGAGAGAGAGAGAAAGAAAGAAAGAGAGAGAGAGAGAGAGAGAGAGAGAGAGAGAGAGAGAGAGAGAGAGAGAGAGAGAGAGAGAGAGAGAGAGAGGGAAAAGAAAAATAATACAACCAAAGAGTATATTTCTGTTTTGAAAATAGAATATGAACATGGCTTCACAGTCTTTATGTGCCTGGCTCCCCCCCCCCCCCCCCCCAACCCTTGGATTACCAGAAACAAAAGGAAAATTGAACTGTGAGCGGTGGACAGAGAGAGAGAAAGAGCAAATATAGCAGGGGTGATGGGACCATAAACAGAAAGAACAAAAAATGAGTAACTGAGGTGGACAGATGAGAGAGAGAGTGAGAGAGAGAGAGAGAGAGGGGGGGGGGAGAAAGAAAGAGAGAGAGGAAAGATAGAGGTGAGAGAGGGAGGGAGAGAGAGAGAGGGGAAGAGAGAGACAGAGACAAGACAGAGACAGAGAGACAATGAGAAACAGACAGACAAAGAGACAGGCAGACAGAGAGAGACAGAGACAGATACACAGAGAGAGAGGACATAAAACACGAAACGTGCGTGCCTAACCTGCGTTATTTGCTGCCACCAACGACCCCTGGCAGTCTAGTTTTGCAACTAATTACCGAGCGATGGCGCAAGGCAATCTGGCAAACGAGGGAAAAAGAAGAGCTTTTCAATTACCTTGCCACTCCCCTAATGGTCCTTACAAACGCATCGTGCAGTGAAGAAAAAAGCTCATCAACAATCTTATACACAAGAGAAGAGATCCGCTTTCTGGAAGCTCTCTGGTCAGAGTTAATTGGACTATGAAGTTTACGAGAAGATTGTGAGGTTTGTAGAGAGAGGGAGGCAGGTATTCGTGACTCGCAGAAACTGTGTTCTGGTGGGCTGAGCTCAGGCCCTGAGCCTATAAATTGTCTTGAGGTCTCTTTGAAACTGGTTCTAAAGAGTGTTCAAATTACAATAAAAGCAGTCTGCAGACTCTTCAAACAGAATTCCAGAGGAGTATATCATGGGGTTGGCGACGTGATTGGAGTTTAGTTATTGGTTTGGATTCGTCTTCTTAAGCGTCTTCTGTTTCCGATCTCCTTTTTTCTCTCTCCTCGTTCTTCTTTTCCTCCTTCTTTTCTTTCACATTTCCCTCCTGCTACACTGTCTTCTTGGTTCTGATTTATCTCAACTTTCATGTAACATTTTCTTCAAACCCCTCACAGAAACGTTTTCTGATTTTTCTAGCAGGTGTAAAGTTTGCATTTTGAAAATTCAAAATGAACATGTTTCAAGCTTAAACATATTGTGAATTAGATTGATGGAATACATTTGAGCTCAATGGGCATGAGTATGTGATTATTGTTTTGCCTAATATAAGTCAAGCTCTAGACATGTACTGGTTTCGTTTAAAAACAGCTTCAATTTCACTTTCAAGAACACGATACAATGATCACGTTATGATGAAAGTGTCATGTATTGCAAACAGAACTACATTTCTTTTGATGTTAGAAACATTTGTGTCATATGTGAATGGACTAGATATACACAGCTAAATGTACATTGCGACGTAGTTTTAGGGAAAAAATTGTTTGGAACTGAATGATTCTCTTTTGAGATATAGTATTTATTAATAGCCCCCTTGTGTGGATGCCGGGGGCTCTTTCAGAATGAATAGTATCCCCACCT
Source organism: Monoplex corrugatus (assembly GCA_030674185.1). Classification (NCBI taxonomy): domain Eukaryota; kingdom Metazoa; phylum Mollusca; class Gastropoda; order Littorinimorpha; family Ranellidae; genus Monoplex; species Monoplex corrugatus. The sequence continues at coordinate 15,066,673 of JAPXFY010000017.1, read as the reverse complement.
TCCGGAAATTGTGTGCTAAAAATGTCCTCTTTTTTATCACTCTCTTTGTTTCTGTCTTATTCTTTTGCTTTCTGTCATTTCTTCCTACCATTTTCTGCCTTGTTGGTCCATTTACCTGTATGTGTTCAATAAAGTCTTACGTACTTTTTCTTAGGATTGATAATTGGGTACATGTGTTAAGTGCATTTTTGGCTCTAGGGAAATTAGATATGCTGAGGCGATATAGGGATCTTGTGAAGGCCAACTTCATCAGCTGTAGTATCAACAGTACAGACTGGGAAGACATTGCCTGCAAACAGGATAAGCTGGCGATAGCGGTGCACGCAGGGCATTATCACATGTGAATAGCACAGAACAGTTACTACTCAACAGAAAATAAATTGGCAAAAGCAGAACCCAAGACCCCAGAACCCCTTCCTATGCAGCGCCTCTGGCAGAGCATATGCCTCTAAGGTAGTCGGCATATGAAATGAATATTTCATTACAGTTCATGTTTATTGCTTGTTTTGCCATTATATTACTACAGTCCATCTGTTTTTATCACAGCGGTAGCGGCTGCTCTTCGTGTCTCTGCCTTTGTCTTTCCTGCTTTTATGAAGTGCTTGGGGCTCTTGAGAAATGAGGTGCTATACAACCAGTCATTATGTTATCAATTTTATTGTAACAGAATGGTTATGACAAAGTCGCCACTCAACTTTGCTACTGGCTTGCGCAGATTTGTCTGGAGCAACGGTTAAAAGTTGTTTGATTTCTCCAACACTGTGGGGCGAAACATAAAAGTAATTAAAAGATCAGGACATTGATCGGAAGATAACAGTTGCCTGCTGTGAAAGGGTTGACAGACACGCGCCTCGTGCGCAACAGGTGGATAATGAAACCTTGTTAGTGGGAAGAGAAGCCGTGGCCTGCTTGAGGTGGGGTTAGGGGTGGTGTGGCAAGGACGAACGATCTGTAGTTGACTATTGCAGACGGACGAGATCAGAGGTAAACTCCGGTTTGACTACTTTGACTATTGATTGTGTTCATCAGCAGAACCATAGTCTTCCTCTCCCAGGATCCCTCTGAAAAATACAAGTAAACAGTCAGATAGATTAAGTCACTTTTGTCAGTCTTTTTTGTCGCATTTTACGCCATATTTCATGCTCTGCATCAAGTGATCTCAATGAATTTTCCAGAGATAAGCTTCCATACAACACGAGATTTTTTTTTTACAGATTTGTCTCTTGTCACTTAATACGTGCATTTTGACCACATTTGGAACACAGACATGTTCAGCGTAATGATCGATCCAAGATGATGTATGAATTAAATATCATGATCCAGGATGGGAGATGTTCTTGCAGCGACAAAGGATAGATTCGTATGAATGGCCATGATCGCCAACGCCATGCAGCGGGGCACATGATAATGATGATGGTGATGATTCGATGTTTGAACCCTGAAACACATCTAGGGTGCAATACAGAGGCTGGCCCATAATAAATAAGAGTGGCGGATCTTCGTTGCTGGCTTGATATAATGGGCTGTAGATAGATACTTGCATCGTCACAGTTATCGTCTTTTTATCAATCAGTCATGTTTCATTTAACATTTCATCTGAATTCACCAATTAATAATGAAAATCCACATATTCACATCATACTCTTTTTGTTCCTAGCGATAGTACTGACTAGGTACATATGTAGCCTGTGACAGCTACAGGGGGAGATAATCCTTGCCGGCTGTCGACACGTCAGATCGTTCTGCATGGCTGGAATAATGGAGATGGCTATCATTCCACCAAGTGCCATAAAGATGGAATAAAGATGGGCTCGTACTCTGCCACTGAAATGGACAATCGTGCTGGCTCCTCTGATTTGTTGCACTATGTTTGGTTTTTGAGTAATGCTGGTGTAGACAGTGGTCATTGAGGACACCAGTTACACTGTCGATGCATGTTTTCATCAGAATACTCTGTGTGTGTGTGATGTGTGTGTGTTAGTGTGTGTGTGTGTGTGTGTTATGTATATAATATACATACATACATACATACATACATACATATATATGTATATATATATATATATACACATATACATATATACATGTGTGCGTGTGCGTGTGTGTGTGTGTGTGTGTGTGTGTGTGGTGTGTGTTGTGTGTGTGTGTGGTGTGGTGTGTGGTGCGTGAATGTGTCTGTGTGTGTTTATGTCTGTGTTTGAGTAATTATTTGCTGAAGCTACAAATCTACTCATAAACATCTAACAAATTCTCAGTTTCCTACTCTTTCAAAGAATAAAACGGTATATAAGATGATTTTTAACATTTAGTATATCACGTATAGTTGCTACATTTTTTTCTGATGCATGGAAAAAGATCGTTTGTTTGGTGTGTGTGTGTGTGTGTGTGTGTGTGTGTGTGTGTGGTGTGTGTGTGTGTGTGTGTGTGTGTGTGTGTGTGTGTGTGTGTGTGTGTGTGTGTGTTGTGGTGATGTGTCTGTGTGTGTGTTTGTTGTGTTGTGTATTGCTGAAGTTCTTGTTTGTTTTATCTTTAGTAGTAATTGATTTTGTAACATTTAAATATCATAAATCTACAATTTTTTCTTTCAAGAAAAAACGTTTGTGTGTTTATTTGTTTGTGTTGTATTTTTGTTGTGTGTGTGTTTGTGTGTGTGTGTTGTGTGTGTGTGTGTGTGTTGTGTGTGTGTGTGTGTGTGTGTTGTGTGTGTGGTGTTGTGTGTGGGTGTGTGTGTGTGTGTGAGTGTGTGTGGTGTGTGTGTGTGTTTGTGTGTGTGTGTGTGTGTGTGTGTGTGTGTGTGGTGCGTGCGTGTGTGTGTGGTGTGTGTGTGTGTGTGTGTGTGTGTGTGTGTGTGTGTGTGGTGTGTGTGTGTGCGCGCGACCATATCATATCGTATCCCATTAAATCATTCTGCACGGCATTGTACTGTGCTGTGTTGCATTACACCGTATTGTTATTTGTTTTATGTTGATATCTTGTCACACGACAGATTTTCTAAGCGAAATGGTGACTACTGTTTCTGTCTTAGAAGGTCAGATTCTTTGGCTGTTCCCATGGACATTTGCTAGTAAACACTTTACGTTTTCCAGAAGTGTGATTAAGATAAAAAGAAAATTGACCTTGCAACTGGTAACGACCAAAACAAATGGTCATAGCAACCTATGCGTCGTTCAACTCTTTCGAACCAACTCAACACCTCTTCCTTAATCTTCCCCACCCCTATCTTTAAGTATAAATAGTATCCCCTCCTTCTGGAAATTCTGTGCTAGAAGTTTCCTCTTTTTTGTCACTCGCTTTGGTTCTGTCGTATTCCTTTGCTTTCCGTCATTTCTTCGTATCCTTTTCTGCCTTGCTGGTCCATTCACCTGTCTGTGTTTGATAAAGTCTTACGTACTTTGTCTTAGGATTGATAACTCGGTACATGTATTAAGTGAATTTTTGGCTCTAGGGAAATGAGATATGCGGAAGCAATTTTAGGTAACTTAACGCCCGTTTTGTGTATGTTTTGGTGTCCTTAGTTATGTTTAAATTTATTTTAGGTATGTTTTGTAAATCGCCAGTGCGATAAACTGGACGGAGTGGTCAATGCCAAGGGCATCTCCTTAGATTATGTGCACGAATGCATTGATAGATGTACGTAATTGTTGTTGTTTTTTATTCCTGTTGAAGTATTGTGTATGTTTTGAAAACGGTTATATCCCTGATATGGCTCTGCACAGTCGGCTGGGCTTTAAGAACAAGAACAAGTTACAAAAAGAACAAGTTACCCTAACCCCAGTGCCTCTCTGTGTGTCTCCCCATCCATATTGTATTTTATTGCCCACCTGCTGCGCGAGAGGCGTGTGTCTGTCAACACTTTCACAGCAGGCAGCCCTTATCTTCCTATCGAAATCAATGGCCTGACTTTTTTGTAATCACTTTCATGATTCGCCACGCGCTGTTGGAAAAAAAACCCTTCAAACAAGCTTTTATGTTCTGCTGTTGCTGACGCGTACTACATTTGTGTAAGCTTAGGACAATTCAGTGTAAAGGATAATGTTGTTAATCACGAACGACCCACAAACAAAAAATCTTGATTTTAGACCCAGGCCAGTAAGCTTAGCAGATCGTCATTGCAGCTTTTGTTGTTTTGCTGTTTTGATGGTTGTTGTTGTTGGTGTTATTGTTGTTGTGGTGGTAGTTAGAGTGATGTTAAGGTGAGGAAGGAAATAGACAGTCAACTCAGATATGTTACTCTATATTGATACATTGCAAATAAAAATACAAAAGTGAACTGTTTAACTGGGTTATGTCAAGATCGTTTGACAGCACACTAGCTACGATAAATAATAAATGAATAACACAACAGCAACAACAACAACAACAACAACATCAACAACAACAACAACAACGACGACGACAACAAGGCAATAAACAGCAAATTAGCTAACCTGACCAATCATAAATCAAGTAATCAATAAATCATTCGACCCACCTTTTCTCCTCTGCATAAAATCTTGACCTCACTCAATCCCCTCTGCAGCCTGTCTCCGCTCGGAGGGGAATCACATTGTAATATATAATTGTATATAATATGCTCTCTATAATTTTCCATTGTTTTTATTCTTTCTCCCCATTTATAGCCGTGTGTGTGTGTGTGTGTGCGTGGGTGCGTGTGTGTGCGTGCGTGCGTTTGCGCTATATAAATATTGTAATTATTAATTATTATTATAAGTAATCTATCATTATTTGATAATGCTCTGCAGACATCTATTAAGCATAAGTGGCTGGGAGATAATCAGTTGTAAAGGTACCAAAATCTCTATGTACCGATTTTCTTTGATCATCATCATCACGATCATAACCAACCAATTAAACAACAAGTAAGCCAGCTAACAAAGACAGACAGACAGACAAACAAACAAACACAAACAAGCAAACAAACAAACACACAGACAAACAAACAAACAAACAGCAATCAAACAATAACCGAATAAACAAACAATGAAATACATCTACACACACGCCCTCGCGCACGCGCACACACACACACACACACACACACACACACACACACACACACACACACACACACATACACACACACACACACACACACAACACACACACACACACACACACACACACATACACACACACACACACATAACACACACACACACACATACACACACACACACACACACACACACACACACACACACACACACACACACCTAGTGTTATATCTTAAATACGATCAAGGTTCTGTTTCCTTTTTTCTGAACCCATGATTTTTTTAAATCAATATAGATACACATATCCATACATATTAATACACGTAAATATACATCATTTTTCACATGTATTTATTTATATTGAGAGAGGAGAGAGAGAGAGGGAGAGAGAGACAGACAGACAAACAGACAGGGAGACAGGAGAGAGAGAGAGAGACAGACAGAGACAGAGAGAGAGAGAGAGAGAAGACGAAGAGAGAGAGAGAGAGACAGAGAGAGAGAGAGAGAGAGAGAGAGAGAGAGGAGAGAGAGAGAGAGAGAGAGAGAGAGAGGAGAGAGAGAGAGAGAGAGAGAGAGAGAGAATATAGTGCAATTTCAAATTCGCCTTAAGAATCTAATACCCTTGATCAATGTGGTACAATATTTATGCCGAACGCTAATATGAAACGCTGTTTCAAGTTTCAAACTTTTAATTAAGTATACCCAAACCCGTGTGAACTCTAACTCATTTTCATTCCTGGCAAAATGAAAAAGAAAAGTCAATTGATACTGTTGGATTTCTGCAATTTGTTATATCTCCTACTGTAGTTTCTGTCATAAGCTTTGACAAACTGGAGATTACATTAGATTGTGCAAAATAAGTAGATAGTTAAATATGCTGCTGCTGCTGCTGCTGTACATCTCTTTCTCTCTCTTTCTTTCTGTTTCGTTGTTCTCTGGTAAAAAAAACAAAGCAAGGGAGTATCTGTAAGTGTCACATATTGGAGAGAGAAGAGAGAGAGAGAGAGAAAGAGAGAGGGAGGGAGGGAGAGAGATGCAGGTTAACAGTTTTATAGTGTTCTGTAATTATGGCATTAGAAATAGTTCTTAATATTAGTATCATGGGGGGATGGTTCTCCTCCATCTGTCACGGGAGGGAATTTTGGGTTTTGTTTAGGAATTTGGGGGATATTTATGTGGAATTGCCTTTCTGTATAGAGATCACACACAACAACGTTTCTACTTGAGGGATTGTACATTGGTTAATCCTAAGCTTTCACTACAGGTTAGTTCGTCTGCCTTGCCAGACATTGTCAACATCTTGTCTCAGACTGAAGTACAGGTATGGGCCTGTTTCTACATGAGTCGTTTCTGCGATATTAGTTTCATTTCGATTTTACACAAAAAGGCTTGTGCTCAATCACAGCATATTCAATTTTTGATATTGTTATTTTCAGCAAACGTTATATAACCCCTTATGTGAACATGGACAGCGTATTCCTCAATAAACATTTTTATAAGCCATTAACTTCATTTACAAATTACTCTATTCCTTAAAATAGAACTATTCCATTTCAAACAAATTAAATTAGATTTCTTTATGCCCCTTCCAAAGTGAGCTAATGTAATTAATGAATGGTGTGTTTTCTGTATCTAGTTGCTCTTCTTTATTTCTTTTAGTGTCTATTTGAATATGTGCTCCAGTTCATTTATTATAATGTGAATATTTCTTGCATGTGAACAAATATAATCTAGTTTGGTTTGGTGTTCATAATTACTTTTATGTAGTAGCACTTTTTCCTCAGGAGTGAAAATAAATCAAGATCGTTATAAACTATTCTTTTACCTTTAAATGTTACTTTTTTTAATTTTTTTTTACTAGGAACTGCCTTTTCTCTAGAACTTCAGTTCTGTGAAGCAAAAAGTCTTCAAACACATTTCTAATGGATTTTTTGACGTTGTTTACGATACATAAACTATAAACGTATTGTATGCTCGCTCGATCAGTTTATGAATTGTGAATCCCTGTGATGGAAACTAAGAACTTTTTAAAATGTAAAAATTTACTTGTAGAGACATATATGCGTATGTACTCTCTCTCTCTGTCTCTCTGTCTCTCTCTTTCTCTCTCTCTCTCACACACACATTTAGAAATAAAGAAGAACAACTAGATATAGAAAACACACCATTCATTAATTACATTAGCTTACTTTGATGGGGCATAAAGAAATCTAATTTAATTTGTACACATGTACACATATGTCTGTATATGCATACATGCATACTTATACACTTATACATGTATATATATATATATATATATATGTACATATATATATATATATGTATATATATATAGAATAGATAGACAGACATACAGACAGATAAATAGATAGACAGATAGATAGACAGATAGATAGATAGATAGACAGACAGATAGACAGATAGCTAGCTAGCTAGCTAGCTAGATAGATAGATAGATAGACAGAGATACAGATACAGATACAGATATATTTGTACACATAACTAAGAAATACAGATAAGGAGACTAGGCAGAAAAGTAGGAGGAAGAGGAAGATCAGGAGAAGCCAGATCAGGACAGAGAACATGATTATGCTAAAGAACAGTAATCCATACCAATAACTAAATGTCGATCACTTCGTCGAATTCTGTTTGAAATGTCCGCAGATTCTTTTCATTGTAACTGGAACGCTCTTCAGAACCAGTTTCAAAGAGACCTCAAGACAATTTATGCCCCCAAATCCGAACTCTTCTCTCCAGGAAACGGTTTCTCTGTGTAAGGAATACATGCCTCCCTCTCCCTACAGACCTTACTGTCTTCTCGTAAACTTCATAGTCCAATTAACTCTGACCAGAGAGCTTCCAGAAAGCGGATCTCTTCTCTTGTGTATAAGATTGTTGATGAGCTTTTTTCTTCACTGCACGATGCGTTTGTAAGGACCATTAGGGGAGTGGCAAGGTAATTGAAAAGCTCTTCTTTTTCCCTCGTTTGCCAGATTGCCTTGCGCCATCGCTCGGTAATTAGTTGCAAAACTAGACTGCCAGGGGTCGTTGGTGGCAGCAAATAACGCAGGTTAGGCACGCACGTTTCGTGTTTTATGTCCTCTCTCTTTCTCCCTCCCC
>JAPXFY010000017.1:15028556-15038556 GCA_030674185.1 Monoplex corrugatus | reverse complement strand
ATGATAGTAAGCGTAGAGTACAGCCCTGTCACGCTGTCTCAGTCCTAGATGGAACTCCATAGCATCATGATTATCATCCTCATCCACATCATCATCATCACCATCATCACACTGTAAAAACTGTGCAGGCTTCTGTGGTCATTGAGGTGGTGTAGAAAATGGGACGTGAAAAAACAAAAGGTGAACACAAAGATAACCTCGCTGAGTGCGATGATCCTTAAAACAAAATTCATGTTGGGGCCTTGTGGTGACAGTGACTCTTGGGGACCATCGTTGGAGAGCTGTGATGGTGGTCTCCTTACGAGGGGAGAAGGGGTTCTCTCACTCAGTCTGTCTCTACGATTGAGCGATTACCGTGTGGGGCTTAGAAGGCAGTAGTATCCTTAAACAAGTCAGATCAGAGCAAGCACTTTTAAACTCCATTGAAATGACCTAGCAGCTAGCAGTCCAGGGCCCCCTCTTGTGGGTAGCCCCATGGCAGCTCGACATCTCTGGCTCCGTGGGCTTCCTGGCACTGGTACTTGAAGTGAATCAATCTGAGGCTGGTGGTGTGTTGAGGAGCCGGATTGAAGGGCATGGCATCAGTACCACTGAGGCGGTGGAGAAGTTGAGGACAAAAAAACAAAGAAGTTGGGAAATCTTACCAACCAGCTAATCAATCAACCAACCAACCAGCCAGCCAACCATCCGACCAACCAACCAACCAGCCAACCAACCGATCAACCAACCAACCAGCCAACCAACCAACCAACCAACCAGCCAGCCAGTCAGCGAGCCAGCCAATCGACCAAACCAACCGACCAACCAACCAACCAACCAATCAACCAACCAACCAACCAACCAACCATCCAACCAACCGACCAACCAACCAACCAACTATCCAACCAACCAACCAACCAACCAACCAACCAACCAACCAACTATCCAACCAACCAACCAACCATCCAACCAAACAACCAACCAACCAAACAATCAAACAACCAACCAACCAACCAACCAACCAACCAACCAACCGACCGACCATCCAACCAACCATCCAACCGACCAACTATCCAACCAACCAACCAACCAATCAATCAACCAACCAACCAACCAACCAACCAACCATGAAACGGCAACACACAACCATATGTAATAACGTGTAGAGCAACAACACTGAACAGTGTGAAGTTAAATAAAGACTGGGACTAGCTAAGAGTAAGTAAGTAGGAGGTAAATGACCAGAAAGGTGAGCACAAAGGTAACCTCCCTGAGTGCAATGATCCTTAAAAAAAAGTATGAGGTAAATCAGGAAGGAAGGGCTGACAAGAGTGAGGACAGTTTTAAGGGGATTTATCGCTGGCTGTTATCAGCTTCTAGTTCCCGCCTGCTGTTGACTAGGGTATGGCTAATGTCGGCGAGAATATGTGTGTTTTATGTTGTGGTGTGTGTGTGTGTGTGTGTGTGTGTGTGTGTGTGTGTGTGTGCGTGTGTGTGTGTGTGTGTGTCTGTGTGTGTGTGTCTGTGTGTGTGTGTGTGTGAGAGAGAGAGAGAGAGAGAGTGTGTGTGTGTGTGTGTTGTGTGTGTGTGCATGTGTGTGCGCGTGTATGTGTGTGCGTGTATGTGAGTGTGTGTGTTTGTATGTGTGAGAGAGAGACAGACAGACAGACAGACAGAGACAGAGAGAGAGAAAGAGAGAGAGAGAGTGTGTGTGTATTTTTTGTATGTGTGTGTGTGTTGTGTGTATGTGTGTGTTGTGTGTGTGCGTGCGTGTGTGTTTGTTTGTTCGTTTGTGTGTACAGACAGATATATGAATATGTGTATGTGTGTGAATGAGTGTGCGTGTATATGTGCATGTGTAGATGAGCATAATTATGTGACTGTTTTTATGCATGCATCCTTGTGTGTGTGTTTGTATGTGCTTGTGTGTGTGTGTGCACGCGCGCGCACGTATGTGTGTGTGTGTGCACGCGCATAATGTGCGTGTGTGCCTGTGTCTGTGTGCGCAAGTAAATTTTTGTTCAATAAATGCCTGTAAAAGTATGTCCGGCGAGCCTCGGTCTAGTGAGCTTTTGTCTGGTGAGCTTTGGTCTGGTGAGCATTGGTCTGGTGAGCTTTGGTCTAGTGAGCTTTAATATGCTGAGATTTGGTCTGGTGAGCTTTGGTCTGGTGAGCTTTGGTCTGGTGAGCTTTGGTCTGGTGAGCTTTTGTATGCTGAGCTTTGATCTGGTGAGCTTTGGTCTGGTGAGCTTTGGTCTGGTGAGCTTTTGTATGCTGAGCTTTGGTCTGGTGAGATTTGGTCTGGTGAGGTTTGGTATGATGAGATTTGGTCTGACGAGCTTTGAATTGGTAAGCTTTGGACTGGTGAGCTTTGGTCTGTTGAGCTTTGGTCTGGTGAGCTTTGGTATGACGAGCTTTGGTCTGGTGAGCTTTGGTCTGATGAGCTTTGAATTGGTGAGCTTTGGTCTGATGAGCTTTGGACAGGTGAGCTTTGGTCTGATGAGCTTTGGACTGGTGTGCTTTGGTCTGGTGAGCTTTTATCTAGTAAGTTTTGTCTCAGCTTCAGTACAGTGAGAATTTTTTTTCAATTTACAAGCGAGCTGGTGTTTTTTTAAACTTTGTTTTGCTTTGCTTTGCTTTGCTTTGCTTTGTTTTTAAATTGAGCCTGATACCTCCAGTTCAATCCCAGCTCGCAACATTAAAATTTGGCCTGTTCCCTGCCCATCTTAATATTTCTGGTTGTATCAGCTTAATGTTTTCATTGGTCCCATCCCCCCCACACACCCCTTACCATTTCAAGCCCTTGCCTGTGCATAGGGCTTTGCACAGTCTCAGGGAATGTGCCGGATAATTGCCTGCAGGCCTCAAAAGAACATCCTATGAACAAAAGAATCCAAGAAGCGACATCTGGGAGACTGAAGAGATCCAGTTTCGTCAGAGAATCAAAAGCTATGCAAAGAAAACACAAAGACTCCCTACCAACCAAGGTGGAACCACTCGACACCACCAGTGAACCACCACCTTGGGAGAGAAGACAGGAGCGCATTACCATCTGCACCTCAGTCCCCTACCTCGGCCACAAGGATGAACACAGTGATGTCAGCAAGAGGTCCTTGACACTAGCCATGATGGAGGAAAGGTACCCCAAAGCAGCGTGGATACATGCCTTCACAGACGGGTCTGCCACGGACGCTACCAAAAGAGGCGGAGCTGGCGTGAACATCCAACTCCCCGATGGACGGCAGTTGACGAAGGCAGCACCTACGGGAATGCACTGCAGCAACTACCGAGCGGAAGTGGAGGCCCTGACTCTTGCTGCCGATACCATCAAGCAGATCACAGACGAACTAACACCTGTCGTCTTTCTGACTGATGCCAGATCTGTTCTTGAGGCCCTGCAGAACAACAAACAGCCCCGTCTGCAGGAAGCTCTACAAGACATCAAGAGCCCAAGAACAGTACTGCAGTGGGTGCCAGCACACTGCGGCATTGCTGGCAATGATGCAGCAGATAGAGCAGCAAAGGAGGGTGCCAGCCAAGAGCAGGAAGACAACCCTGTGACCCTTGCAGAGATGACCACCATCATCAGGTCCCTGCACAACCAGCCACAGGCGGAGGACAGTTACCACCAGCTGTCCAGGCAACAGCAAGTCACCATATTCCGTCTACGAACTGGACATAACCGGTTAAATCACCACATGTCCAGAAAGCTCCGCCTTGTACCCTCTCCACTCTGCTCCTGTGGACTGGCAGAGCAGACAGCCGAGCACATATTGCAGGACTGCCCTGGTCTACGGAAGCTGAGGGACGAGATCTGGCCAGAGCCTGCCGGACTCCTGGAGAAGCTGCATGGCTGTGTGGAGGCGTTGCTGAAGACTGCCGATTTCGTCATGAGATCTGGTCTCCACGTTTGACGGCGTTAGACAAGAAGAAGAAGAAGATTGCCTGCAGACTTGGGTGGAGGGCATATTGAATTGCCTGTGCGCGATGAATCCCTCATGACCAAACTCCAAATCCTTCCGATGAGCTTCAAATCCAGTCCCAGTTTCACAAGATGACGTCTCTGCGCTCGGATTGAATTCCAAGTTAACTGAAGCCATTGGTGTGATGGAGAAGGTCCAAAATGATCATGGTACAAGCCTTAAGCCTGCACATAGGCTCATAAGCTGGCTAGGTCCTGAGATCCTACGTAGTGTATGGGGTTTGTATTTGTTATTTACATCAGTCTGTCGCTGGAAAAAAAAGTATAGCTATAATGATTCAAATCCACCGAGACATCAGAAGTTCCCCCCCCCCCCCCCTTCTGATGGGTTTTTTATCCATTGAGTCAGTTCAGTGAGCTTCAGGTCTGCAGAGTTTTGGTCTAGGAGTTATTTCCCCATTCCCCCTAACCATACACTTTTGCCAATAATTATACTATGTGTACATACACATTTTCTTAATGCCAACACCAGACCGTGGTGAAAACCGTCCTCTGTCTGTGTGTGTACACACAGAGCCCGTCCTTCCATCTCACGGACATCAAAAGCATGGTACATTATTGGTTTTTCCGGGACCGCTGAACTGGGTACTAAAGTATACCGCCTGTTACTACGCACGGTCAGTTACCCACCCATTCACTTCCCACAAAATCTGAACCCTGTGACACCTCAGCGTGCACTGACTGGTCAATCGATAGTACTATTCTATCTATATACAGGCTGTTTCTTTGAGTGATGGTGGTGGTGGTGGTGGTGGTGATCTGATTGTTGAAGCTGGTTTTTGTTTTGTTTCGTTTTGTTTTATAGTTTTGTTTGGTTTTTGATTTGCTTGATTCGGATTGGTTTGGTTTGGTTTGGTTTATTTTGTTTTGTTTAGTTTTGATCTTGTTTTTTGTTTTCAAATTCGTTTTTTTGTTGTTGTTGTTTGTTTGTTTTGTTTTTTTTTGGGGGGGGGGGTTAGTTTGGTCTGGTTTGGTTTGGTTTGGTTTGGTTTGGTTTCGTTTGATGTGGTTTGGTTTGGTTTGGTTTGGTTTGATTTGGTTAGGTTTGATTTGGTTAGGTTTGATTTGGTTTGGTTTAGTTTGGTTTGGTTTGGTTTGGTTTGGTTAGGTTTGATTTGGTTAGGTTTGATTTGGTTTGGTTTGGTTTGGTTTGGTTAGGTTTGATTTGGTTAGGTTTGATTTGGTTTGGTTTGGTTTGGTTTGGTTTGATTTGGTTAGGTTTGATTTGGTTTGGTTTGGTTTGATTTGGTTGGTTTGGTTTGGTTTGGTTTGCTAGGGATGGTCTTTTAACACATATGATAGTGATAGTCTTGTTGTGTTAATAGAAATCTCCATTTCATTTCCTAATATTCCTTTTATTCTTTCAAGGATTGCTTAATTCCCAAGCCTGACTTACTGAAGCTTGACTTTTAAGCCAGTGCTTCAATGCACAATGCACCATACAATACCACACCATATCACACCACATAGTATCATACCATGCCGCACAATATCCCTTCACACCACGCAATATCACACCACACAGCACAACACACAATTACACACCATACTACGCAATATCACATCGCACCACACAATATCACATCGCAACAGACCACACAATATCACACCACACCATAATATCACACCATACCACACACAATCACATCATACAGTACCACACCGCACCATACCACACCACACCACACACCACCATACCACACCACACCACACCACACCACACCATACCACATCACACCACTCCACATTTCACAATGTCACCTTACCTTCAAGCGCACCACACAACACAACACACCACACCACACCACACCACACCACAACACAACACAACACAACACCACACACAACACACCACAACACAACACACCAGACTACAACACACCAGAACACAACACACCAAACACAACACACCACACCACACCACACCACACCAAAACACACCACAACACAACACACCACAACAAACCACACCACACCACACTACACCGCAACACACCACACCACACCACACCACACCACAACACAACACAACACAGCACAACATAACACAACACAACACAACACAACACATCACAACACATTACAACACATCACACCACACCACACCACACCACACCACATCACACCACTCCACACTTCACATCACAACACACCACAACACAGCACAACACAACACAACACAACACAAAAAACACAACACAACACAACACAACACAACACAACACAACACACCACAACACACCACACCACACCACACCACAACACAACACAACACAACACAACACAACACACCACAACACACCACAACACAACACACCATACTACACCACACCACAACACAACACAACACACAATACATCACACAATACACCACACCACACCACACCACACCCACACCACACCACACTACACCACGCCACACACACACTACACCACGCCTCACCACAACACAAAACAACACAACACAACACACAATACAATACACTACACCACACACACCACACCACACCACACCACACCACACCACACACCACACCACAACCCCAACAACAACACAACACACACACACACACACAATACAACACACCACATCACACCACATCACACCACAACACAAACATCAACAGAGACAGCCAACACAACAGCAACAACAGAAGAACACACACACACACACACACACACACACACACACACACACACACACACACACACACACACACACACACACACACCAAACCAACACACACACAACACACACACACACACACACACACACACCACACACCGAAAAAACAAAACAAATAAACAGAAAAAAAGTCACATAGACTTGTTTCATTTCCTCCTCATTGTACTTCTTTCATTTTAGGACAAAAACCTCGTCTCTGCATCTTCGATTTCTGCGGTGTCTGTGGTCCATAGGAGCCATTAATTTATGCCACAATTGACTGATCCACTACACAACACCAGTTTTTACCACTGACAGATGGATGAAAGATGAGGAGGAAAAGGAGGAGGAGGAGGAGGAAGAGACGAACAGGGGAGAGGAGAGGGGAGGAAAAAAATATAGAAGAGGATAAGGGCACAAACAAAGAGGAAGAGAAGAGATGGAAAAAAAAATCTGAGACGGTCAAGCCATATAAACAATCTCCCCCTTTTATAAAAAAAATTACTGAAAATCCAGGCATTGTACTTCTCCGGGTAACTGAGACCTTGAAGAGGCATCAGACTGAAATAAAACTGGACGTAAAGTGAGGAAAATGTTAGACTGTGACAATCTGTCATATTTTTCGCTATACATCTGGCGTGGTATTGTCGAACTTTTGTGATAACAATGAAAACAGCATTTAGACTATTGTCAGAAGTTCCTGAGAAAGTGCTTTTCATGCATCTTCCACACACACACACACACACAAATGCTGAGCACCATTTGGTTCCATGTGACTTTGACTTTGGTGCGGAGACTTCCAAACTTTTGCAATTCCTTAACGTACTATACATTTGACCCAAATTTGGTAAAGATCCATCCAGACAGCTGAGATAATTTTGCTGAAACGTTTTTGTCGCAGACACAGATAGACGGACGGACAGACACACAAACAAACAAAGACAGACAGACAGATGCAACAAACACACACATACACACAAACACACAAACAGCTGGTTGAGATGAAACAATCCCCCTCCCCTTTTTTTTTTCACATACATATATATATTTGTAGTAAAAGAGAGATTGAAAATGAGAGAGGGAGAGAAAGAGAGAAGAGAGGGGAGAGGAGGAGAAGAGAGGGAGAGAGGACTGACATGGAAGAGAGAGAGAAGAAGAAGAATGCGAAGAGAATGCGAAGAAGAAGAATGCGAAGAAGAATGCGAAGAAGAAGAATGCGAAGAAGAAGAAGAAGAAGAAGAATGCGAAGAAGAAGAATGCGAAGAAGAAGAAGAAGAAGAAGAAGAAGAAGAAGAAGAAGAAGAAGAAGAAGAAGAAGAAGAAGAAGAAGAAGAAGAAGAGAGAGAGAAGAAGAAGAAGAAGAAGAAGAAGAAGAAGAAGAAGAAGAAGAAGAAGAATGCGAAGAAGAAGGAAGAAGGAAGAAGAAGAAGAAGAAGAAGAAGAATGCGAAGAAGAAGAATGCGAAGAAGAAGAAGAAGAAGAAGAAGAAGAAGAAGAAAAAGAAGAAGAAGAAGAAGAAAGAAGAAAAGAAGAAGAAGAAGAAGAAGAAGAAGAAGAAGAAGAAGAAGAAGAAGAAGAAGAAGAAGAAGAAGAAAGAAGAAGAAGAAGAAGAAGAAGAAAGAAGAAGAGAAGAAGAAGAAGAAGAAAGAAGAAGAAGAAGAAGAAGAAGAAGAAGAAGAAGCAAGAAGAAGAACGAAGAAGAAGAAGAAGAAAGAAGAACGAAGAAGAAGAAGAAGAAAAGAAGAAGAAGAAAAGAAGAAGAAGAAGAAGAAGAAGAAGAAGAAGAGAAGAAGAAGAAGAAGAAGAAGAAGAAATAAAGAAGAAATAAAGAAGAGAGGAAAAAAGAATAAAAGAGGAGGTGGAAAAGATGAATTAATGATGATGACGACGATGATGATGATAGTGAAAGACAAAGAGTGGAGATGATGATAAGATTAAGAATAAGAAAAGAACAACAACAACGATGATGATGACAATAAGAATCAATACTACAATACTGCTATTATACTAATATAACTATAATACTAGAAAATAATAAAAAAATAATAAAATGATAAAATATACTACTACTACTACTCTAGCACTACTTCTAGTAGTAGTATAATGATGATGATGCTTATTATTATTACTGTTACTATTGTTATTATTATCATTGTTGTTGTTGTCATTATTATTGTTATTGTTATTTTATTACTATATCATTACTACATGCACACGCTTCATCTCACAAGAGCCCTGAGCATTTCACAAAAGCATTAGGGACAAAAGCAAACAATGACGATACATTAGAAGAAGTTGATGATCTTGATCATTGTCATCATGAAAAAAGGAAAAATAAAGATGATAGTGATAATGGTAATACTGTGCGAAAACACAAAGAAAGATGAGATGATGATGATGATGATGATGATGAATGATGATGATGATGATGATGATGATGATGATGATGACGACGACGACGACGATAATGATGATGATAATAACGACGACAGTGATCACGACCATCATCATCATCATGATGAAAAAGATGATTGTGATGGCGATGATATCGGTAGTGGTAGTGGCGGTGGTGGTGGTGGAAGACAGAGGAGAAAAAGACGAAGAAGACGAAGGCTGACATAGATATAGGGGAAGCGGTTAAAACCAGTCATAAATCATTTTTATCACACGTCTGTGAGGGGCTGGCGATGTAGCGATGCCAGGAATCCCAGGCTCCGAGCTCTCTAAGTTTGTGTCGGTTCTCGGAGCTGTGTTCTCGATGTTCTCATAGATACAGTTAGCGTCGTGGATTGGCTGCTCAACGAACTTATGGCCTAGGTTAGATATAAACAGTAACATAAATTGGTTAATAAGTGACCCTTTGACCTATGCTGGCCTCCATGAGTAACATAAATTGGTTGCTCAGCGAACTTATGGATTATGATGGTGCTGATAGGTATAAATAGAAACATGAATAGGTTATTCGTGTAAATCATAACCTGCATTGGCCTTCTTAGATAAAAAAAACAAACTGATATACTTTACAAACTAAGCGAACTCACAGCTTGTGCTGATATCCATCGTATACATAAATAAGTTAATTTGCAAACTTTTGACCTATGTTGGCAACAATAGATAAAAAAAAAATAGCAAGATAAATTGCTGCTAGACGAACCTATGGCATATATTGACCTTCAGTGACATAAGTAGGAATATGAATTAGCCTGTCAGTGACTGTGTGGTCTATGTTGGCCAAAAGTTAGCTACCAGGGGAATTAAAGACCTATGTTGGCCTCCATTGATATAAATAGAAACACAGATTGGCTACTCAGTGAATTCAATTATGGCTTATTTTGGCATCCGTAGATTTAAAGGAAACATACATTGACTACCTA
>JAPXFY010000017.1:15018556-15023556 GCA_030674185.1 Monoplex corrugatus | reverse complement strand
ACACACGCACATACACACACACACACACACACACAGACTTTAACACACACACACACACACACACACACACACACACACACACACACACACACACACACACACACAGTTACACGTGCACAAATACATATTTACAATCACGCAGAGATACATGCACATACTTACACACACACACACACACACACACACACACACACATACACACACACGCACACACACACGACACACACGCACACACACACACATACACACACACACACGCACACACACACACAACACACACGCACACACACACACACACGCACACACACACACACGCACACACACACACGCACACACACACACATACACACACATACACACACAACACACACTTACGCGCGCACACACACACACACACACATGCATACCCAACATACACACAAACACACACATACACACACTCACACACATGTGTTACTGCTGCTGTGGCTGCTACGTTTAAGCATATTGTGTGTTTTGTGTGCAAGCAAAATCAGAGCATGAAGAAAGAGAGAGGAGGAGAGAGAGCGAGAGAGAGAGAGACAGACAGACAGACAGAGAGTCAGTGAGATAGACAGACGGCGGACAGAGAGAGAGAGAGAGAGAGAGACAGACAGACAGAGAGTGAGTGAGACAGACAGACGGCGGACAGAGAGAGAGAGAGAGAGACAGACAGAGTGAGTGAGACAGACAGACGGCGGACAGAGAGACAGACAGACAGACAGACATAGAGAGAAACAGAGAGAGAGAGAGAATGACAGAGAGGACAGACAGATAGACAGAGAAACAGAGAGAGAGAGAGAGACAGACAGCCACAGAGTGACAGAGAGGGAGACACACACACACACACACACACAGACAGATAGAGAGAGAGCGGGAACCCCTGGAACTGAGAAAAGGTCTTCATGAATGAGACAAGAACGAGAGAAACAGAACAGGAAAGAAAATGGTTGGAGGGGGAAAAAAATAGAAGTAAAAGGGGAGTGGTACGGACGGAAACGGGAGGCGTCGAGGGAGGGGAAACAACTCAGGTGCATGACTGCAAGGCGAGAAGAGCATGATGGGAAAGAGGTCAGAGGTCAGGTGGTGTTCGACACACGCGGCAGCTGCCAGCTCCGCCTAGCGGCTGATCACTTTGTGATGGGCACGTAATTACAGCGAGGCTGCCGCTCGTTCCGCGTCTATTTGGAGAACTAATTGGGGGTCTATCAAGGTATTACTTGTGTATGCTTGCCGCACTTAGAGCTGCTTGAATTGAAAAGGGCTGTGTGTGCTTGCTTCTCGTGCCTGTACGCTATCACTCACTACTACTACATTAGGTTCCGTTTTGGGGCGGGGGGGGGGGGGAGGGAGGAGGAGGAAGCGGGTTGGTTTGAATGTTTGAATGTGTGTGTGTCTGTGTGTGTGTGTGTCTGTGTGTTTGTGTGTGTCTGTGTCTGTGTCTGCCAGCCTGTCTGTATGTGTGCATGTATGTATTCGTTCGTTCTTTGATTTAACGTCTTTTCACTATGAGTGATATTAGACGATATGTATGTATGTATATAGGTAGGTGGGTGGGTATGTATGTATGTATGTATGTATGTATGTATGTATGTATGTATGTATGTACGTACGTTTGTATGTATGTATGTACGTGTATGTATGTATGATGTGTATGTATGTATGTAGTATGTTGTATGTATGTTATGTATGTACGTACGTTTATGTATGTATGTATATTATGTATGTTGGGTATGTATGTATGTATGTATTATGTATGTATGTATGTGTAATGTATGTACGTAGTTTGTATGTATGTATATATGTATGTGGTATGTATGTATGTATTGTGTATGTATGTATGTATGTAATATTAGTATATATGTGTATGTATGTATGTGTGTATGTATGTATGTATGTATGTAAGTATGTATGTAATGTATTATGTATGTATGTATGTATGTATGTAAGTGTCATGTTTGTATGTATGTACTATGTATGTATGAATGTTGTGTGTGTTGTGTGTATGTATGTATGTATATTATGTTGTATGTATGTTGTAATGTTTTGTTGTATGTAGGTTTATGTATTTATTTGTTTCTATTGTTGTTGTTATATTATATCCATCCTATTGTTAACTCTTCCTGTTAAAAACAAAACCTATTTCAAAATGAAAAAAACAATAACAAAAACGACGACGACAACAACAACAAGATCGACAATAGCAGCAGCAGCAACAACAACAAAAACAACAACAAAACTGGCAGAGATTACTTTTTTTCTCTTTTCCCCTTGTCTTTCTTTTCTTGTCTGTGTGCATTCATACAGAAAGTGGGGTTGTAATGTAAGATTGGCTGAATACAGCATTTAGTACCACATTGATGGGAACTGAGGGTGTGTTGTGCAATTTGAGGTTAAGGCACAAGAAAACGTGCATGTCTAAGCTCATACACCAAAAAGCAGTCAAACATTTTTTGGGAAGATGATGACGAAAATGATGACAATGATTGTTGACGATGATACTGATCGATGACGGTGGTCAAGGACGTAAAAGAACAAGAAAAAAATATAGACTCGTTGCGCTACTACACTTGCAATTATGTTTGCGAAATTATTATTCATTACTTTTTGATTTATTATATTCATTCCCATAGTACAGAATGCATACAATGTACAGTCATACAGCATTAGCCATTAATGTACAGAGTTTCATTTTTGAACTGAGATAGCGTCACCGCACTCGGAATGAATTCCATGTGCCGTGACGAGACAAAAGTCATGTGACAGAGAATATCAATTTTACAGAACAACATGCTTATGATGTATTTTAGACAATTATGAACCATATGTCCTTGTGCATAGTATTTATCGTAAATGATCTACAAGTCTATTAAACAAGTACACACTCTTTTTATGCATTATACTGCACAAAAAATAAAATATAAACCAATGTAGCGACACATATACAATTAATTATAAAGAATGTATATCATCGTTCTTTTTTTCTTGTCTGCTACTTTTGATTAGAAATGGAAAGTTGAAAAGAAAAGTAGAACAAAACAACAATAACAACAAACAAACAAACAAACAAACAAGCAAACAACAAGGCCCAGCCTGTGAAATATTTGATGTTACGTTTGCATAGTGAATAACAGGTTCATGATTATTGGCCACGAATTTTGGTTTGTTTGTTTTTTTGTTTGTTTATTTGTTTGTTAGTTTGTTTGTTTGTTTGTTTGTTTTGTTTGTTTGTTTTGTTTTGTTTTGTTTGTTCGTTTGTCCGTCCGTCCGTCCGTCGTCCTTCCGTTGGTTGGTTGGTTGCTTGCTTGCTTGCATGCTTGCTTGCTTGCTTGGTAGGTTGGTTGGTTGGTTGGTTGTTGTTTTGTGTTGATGGTTGGTTGTGTTGTTGGTTGGTTGGTTGGTTGGTTAGGTTCTTTATTTTCTTCCTTCAAGACAGAAAGCCGGTGTTAGACTACTCACAGAATGAAAAATCCATTTCAAGTGTGGCTGAAAATATACATACATACATACATACATACATACGTACGTACAGACAAACAGACAGACAGGCAGACAGACAGACAGGTAAACTGACAGACAGACAGACAACAAACAGACAGACAGAAAGACAGACCAGCAAACTGACAGACAGACAGACACAGTGGATAAAAAGTTTACGGAAACACTGGTTTCAAACAGAAGGAACAATTGGATGAAGGACCTGCAGCCTGTGCTGTTAGTGTAGTAATGGCTGGAACAAGTGTACGGAGGAAGCAGGTTGGAGTGGCAGGCGGGGGCTAAAACTGGATTATGCTCTTCAAGAACAGCAATAACTTAAAACCTGCTTTCTCCTTCCTCCCTACCCACATCCCCGCATACATCCTTCATTCAAATTTCTCTCTGTCTCTGTCTGTCTGTCTCTGTCTGTCTGTCTGTCTCTGTCTCTCTCTCTCTCTTTCTCTCTTTCTTTCTTTCTCTCTTGTCTGTCTTTTTCTCTCTCTATGTCTCTTGTCTCTATCTCTGCTCTACCTGCCTGCCTGTCTGCCTGTCTTCTCTCTTTCTTCTTTCTCTCTCTCAATCTCTGTCTGTCTGTCTGTCTGTCCCTCTCTTTCTCTTCTCTACTCTCTGTCTGTCTGCCTGTCTGTCTGTCTGTCGTCTGTTTTTCTATCTGTCTGTCCGTCCGTCTGTCTGTCTGTCTGTCTGTCTCTCTTTCTCTGTATATCTTTGTCTTTGCTCAGTTCTCTGTCTGCCTGTCTCACTGCCTGTCTGCCTGGTTCTGCCTGTCTTCTGTCTGCTGTCTCTCTGTCTCCCCTCTTCTCCCTCTCTCCTCTTCTCACGTATCTTTTTAACATGGCTGGTTTCCTTTGATAGAGCTGTGGCCTCAAGATCTGATGTATTGAGTTTCATTCCTGCATGCAACATTAAAAACTGGCCTGTTCGCTGCCCATCTTCATGTTTCCATCAATCTGGTGGTGGTGCCAGTTGTGTTCCATACGTCCCTTCTCCCCTTCCCTCCCTCTCCCTTTCTCCCCCTCCCCTCTCCCACCCTTCCCATTTCAAGACATTTACCAACGCATAGGGTTTGGGGCAAGTTCAAGGAGTCTGTAAGATATTTTGCTGGCAGAGTTGAGTGGAGCGCCTATGGAAATGTCCGAGCTGTCTGTTTGTCTTTGTATGTGTCTGTCTGTCTGTCTCACTCAGTCTCTGTCTCTGACTGTCTGTCTGTCTTCTGTCCCTCTATCCGTCTGTCTGTCTCTGTCTTCTCTGTCTCTCTTCTCTCTCTCTCTCTCTCTCCTCTCTCTCTCTCTCTCTCTTTCTCTCTCGTTTTCTTTCTCTCTCCACGCACGCCTGAAAAAGTGTTCATGCCTTCTCTCTCTTTCTCTCTGTCTGTGTGTCTGTGTCTGTCTGTCTCTGTGTGTGTCTCTCTCTGCCTGTCTGTCTCTGTCTCTCTGTCTCTCTCTCTCTGTGCACCTAAGGAGAACAGGGTACGTGGTTATAGAAGC
>JAPXFY010000017.1:14988556-15011056 GCA_030674185.1 Monoplex corrugatus | reverse complement strand
GTTAAAGGTAGGGTACACCATAAGACAGACCAGAATATGCCCCCACCCCCACCCATCCCTAGCGTGTAAAGCGTAGTGAGCGGGTTTAATAGGCAGGTAAATAAACGGGCTGCTGCCCCAGGTAAACGACTGCACATGCTCTTGTGGTCAAGTGACGGCTTGTTTATGTGTAGAGAGAGAGAGGGCTGGAGGAGATGGGGACTGCGTGTAGCAAGCAGAGAGCACAAGTAGGTGTGGGAGGTGTTGGTAGTAGTGGAGACAGCAAAGAGCTCAGTCCCAGGTAGCAGCTGTTGGAGTGTGTTAAGCAGATTGCACTGACCCGACCCTGGCTGGGCTTTGGTTGCTGGTACCACCTTTCTGTTGCAGTGTGGTCTCTGGCCTGAGGCACCGGCTAGTGTTAAGCTTTTGGGGTTTAACCCTTTGACTCCCGCACCCAACCCACCAACTGCAAAAATTTAACCTTTTGACTCTCTCATACTATCCACCAGCTTCCTGGATAGAATGAGGGATTCAAAAGTTTAAGTTTTTGTTTTACTAGCATGGTTGACAACGCAGGATGCTGATGGACAGGGTGCGGGAATCAAAGGGTTAATGTAGGCGAAAACTGCCTCCCGTGGGAATGCCGGGGGCTCTTTCAGTATAAATAGTATCCCCACCTTCTGGAAATTCTGTGCTAGAAAATTCTTCTTTTCTGTCACTCTCTTTATTTCTTTTTTCCTCCTTTGCTTTCTGTCATTTTTTCCTATCATTTTCTGTCTTGCCGGTCTATTCCCTGTGTGTGTTCGATAAAGTCGTACGTACTTTCTCATAGGATTGATAATTGGGTACGCGTGTTAAGTGCATTTTTGGCTCTAGGGATATGAGATACGAGGAAGCAATTTTAGGTCATTTATGCCCGTTTTTTTATACGTTTTATTGTCCTTAGTTATGTTTAAATTTGTATTCAGGTATGTTTTTTAATCCCCTGTGCGATTAATTGGACGTAAT
Source organism: Monoplex corrugatus (assembly GCA_030674185.1). NCBI lineage: Eukaryota > Metazoa > Mollusca > Gastropoda > Littorinimorpha > Ranellidae > Monoplex > Monoplex corrugatus. The sequence continues at coordinate 15,010,069 of JAPXFY010000017.1, read as the reverse complement.
GGTCAACGCCAGGGGCATATCCTTAGATATGTACGCGAATGCATTGATATGTGTACTTAATTTTCTTTTCCTTTTCTTTTTCCTGTTGAAATACAGGGTGTTTCAAAAAGAATACGCCAAAATCATTACGCAGTTTTTTCAGGTCTATAGCATTGTAGTGGACTGAATCAGTGGTTATTTGATAGAGTAGTTATCAAAGTTTGATTGGGTGTCAGTTTCACCGCTGTCGTTAGTATAACTTCCGGTGCAGCTGAATTGTGGGAAGATCAATCAAAATGGCGACTCCTCAGCAGAAGGCGTTTTGCGTGCTTGAGTTCGCGAAAACAAACGCCATTGTCACGGTGCAACGTGCTTTCAGAACAGAATTCGGCATTGATCCGCCCCATCGTGAGAGCATTCGACGGTGGGTTAGACAGTTTAAAGAGACTGGGTGTCTGTGCAAAGGAAAGAGTCCTGGAAGACCACGTGTTACAGAGGAGCAAGTGGAGAGGATTCATGATGCATTTGATGACCTCAACTCCCTTCTCCTTGGGCTCCTGGATCGGTTCGCTCCTGCCTGTGGCCGTCTTGTTTCCAAGAGGCCACCATCACCTTGGTTCTCCTCCATTGGGCCTCAGCTGCAAGCGGCCAAGTGTGAAAGGCGCAGAGCCGAGAGACAGTGGCTCAAGTCTAGTCTGACTGTTCATAAGCAAATTTTTCAAACTGCCAACAAAATTGTTAATAGCCTCGTAGATGCTTCTAAATCAGCCTATTACAATGCTAAAATTCTTGCCTGTTCCACTTCCAAACAACTGTATAATATAACTAATACTCTTCTTGGCAAAACTGGCTCTTCTCCTCTTCCATCTCACCTGCCACCTTCTGATCTTCCACAGGCTTTCTCTGACTATTTTTTCAACAAGATTGCTAACCTCAGGCTTTCTCTCGATTCCACGACGAACACTCATGCTACATTTCCTGAACCCCCTTTCTCTGGAATCCCCCTTACTTTCTTCCAACCCGTTTCTGAGGACTTTGTTAAGAAAATCATCATGAAATCTGGCATTAAAACCTGTGAACTCGACCCATTGCCAGCTTCTTTTCTCACCCATTGTCTCGATACTCTTCTCCCTCACATCACCAATATCATTAACCATTCCCTCTCAACTGGCTCCTTTCCTTCTTCTTTCAAGTCAGCAATTGTAAGACCTCTTCTAAAAAAGACGACTCTTGACCCTGAGAATTTGAAAAACTATAGACCTGTGTCAAATCTTCCTTTTCTTTCCAAGGTCTTAGAGAAAGTTGTTCTTGACCAGCTGTTAAACCACCTTCATTCCAATAACCTTGTCTATTCCCTTCAGTCTGCTTACCGTTCTGGACATAGTACCGAAACTGCTCTTCTCAAATCTGCAACGACTTACTGACTACTCTCGACTCTAACAACGTATCACTTTTGACTCTCTTGGACCTATCTGCTGCCTTTGACACTATTGACCACTCTATCCTTCTCTCCCGTCTACATCACTCTTTTGGGCTCCATGATACTGTCTTGAACTGGTTTCATTCTTACATCACCAATCGTCTGCAAGTAGTTTCTGTCAATGGTCTTTCTTCTAATCCTTCCTGTCTGACTTACGGAGTGCCACAAGGATCTGTTCTGGGCCCCCTACTTTTCATTCTCTACACCTACCCTGTCTCCTCTATTGTCCAAGAACACCTGCTTCAGCATCATTCTTTCTCGGATGACAATCAGCTGTATGTCTCTGGGCCTCTCCCTGACCTTCCCATCATGATCCAGAAAACCCAATCTTGTGTAGCTGACCTGAAGGATTGGATGACTGAAAACAAACTGAAATTAAATGAAGAGAAATCCGAATTGATCTTGATCACCCCACCCAAACTCCAAAATCACCCCTCTCTTCCAACCTCTGTCACACTTGTTGACTCATCTATCCCTCTCTCCCATTTTGCCCGTAACCTTGGTGTAACTCTTGATCAAACCCTGTCCTTCCGCCAGCATGTGAGCAACGTCTGTCGGACTTGTTTTCTTGAACTCCGCCGAATTGCTTCTATCCGCCACCTCCTCTCAGAAGACACGACAAAGGCTCTTGTCTGTGCATTTGTTCTATCCCGTCTCGATTACTGTAATGCTCTTTTTTCTGGTTCCCCCTCTCATCTCATTAACAAACTTCAGAAAGTTCAAAATCATGCTGCCCGTCTCATCTTCCGCTCTTCAAAATTTAACCATGTTACGCCATTGCTCTGTTCTCTCCACTGGCTCCCTGTTCAGCAAAGAATATCCTACAAGATTGCCTGCCTCTGCTTCAAATCTATTGAGTCTTCCTGTCCTGAGTATCTCACCCATCTGTTACATCTCTACACGCCATCTCGAGCTTTGCGGTCCTCATCTGATACCCGTCTCTATAGTATCCCCATAGTCCGCACTAAAAGGTTTGGGCAGCGTTCTTTTTCCTATCAAGCTTCAACCATCTGGAATCAGTTACCTCGCTCTCTTAGATACTCACCCTCTCTGTCCACATTCAAACGCTCCCTCAAAACTTACCTGTTTCCCAAAACTGGTAATCTCTGCCCCCTTCCCCCCATGTAATGTAATGGTGACATTATAGTGTCTTAGTGTCAATGTGTCATTGTATTTGCATGTCATGCTGTGTGTGTGTTTGTGTGTGTGTGTGTGTGTTTGTGTGTGTGTGGGTGCTTCTGTGGGTGTGTGTGCTTGTGATTCTGGTTATATGTTTTGCCATTGTAAACGCCTAGGGCATTAATTTGATTAGGCGTACTAAATGTTCATAATAATAATAACAATAAGGCGAAAACTGAGGCTTATAATTACAGTACATAGCTCATCGATTTATTGTTTGTTTTGATATTGGGATTGGTTTTTGATGGCTTGCTTTATCTATTATTATTTTCAGCTGTGTAAACTATTAATACATAAATAACATGAAAACGATTATATCGAGGCATTCTTTCTTTCTTTCTTAGTTTTTAATTTCTAAAGGATCGAGCCATATAAGAGGACTTTTGTGCTCTTTTAGTTCAACTGGTGTTATGATGTCTGCGGGCTGGATGGTAGAGCCATGGGCTCAAGATCTGATATCTTGAGTTCAATCCCAGCCCGCAACATTAAAAATGGCCTGTTCGCTGCCCCATCTTAATGTTTCCATCATTCTGGTGATGCCAGCTTAATGTTTCATCGGTCCCTCTTCCCCCTTCCCCATTTCAAGACCTTGCCAGCGGATAGGGTTTTGCGCAGGTTTGGAAACTGTCAGATAACTGCTGGCAGATTTGGGTGGAGCGCATATGAAGTTTTCCGAGTGCAGTGAGTCCCTCTTGAACAAACTGTTGTACTTTTTCTTGTACTTTCTAATGTTGTTCATCTTGAGAAGGAAACTGGTCTTAACAAAAATTGTTTCGGTGATTCGTTTCCCAATAGCCTCAAACATCCTTAACAGCTGCCGATCTTAATTAAGAAAAATGTTTCAGCGATAGCTTCAAACATATTACTTATTTTTTGTTCTAATCGTGCAGATACAGCTGAGATACATGTACTAAACTGCCAGCAGGGATTGCTCGGTCGATTAATTTGCGGATTTTAGCAAAACTTACTTAAAACATTCAGAACAAAGCATGGTCTCAGATGAATAAGGCACAAACAAATATGGCCTTATTTCTGGATACTGTGGTTGAGAATAGAATCACAATGTAATAGTTGTACCTCGGCAATTTATAGGCCAATTTGAATCGTTTTAAGTCGCATGTTTGATGCTACTGGAAAGCTCACTGCTGAAAAAATGTCCGTTGAGATCGTTTAATTTTGAATAAATATCACCGCAGAATGTTTCGAAAAGTTGAAAGAAGAGAGCACTTAATATGACTTGATCGTCTTGCTTTCATTATCTTCCATGTAATATGGGGGTGGGGGATGGGGGTGGGGGTGGAGAATGGGGGAAGACCAGGGTGACTTAAGCGGAAAAGTGGAAGGTCAATGACTGAAGCTCCGTGAAAACTCCTCATCCACTCATTTCCGAATGTCCGTCTTGCATGAAGGTGCACAGGTAGATGAACAGTTCAAAGAACTGGCTCCCCCCCGCAGATCAACATACGAGTCTGTTATCTTTTTTCTTTCTTTGTTTTTCCACGTTGGTTTCTGACCGCAAATTATTTTAAAGAAAGGCAACACAACAGACCCCCACTGTGTTTGCTGCTGTCTGAGAGCAGCTTGAAAATAAGCCCATGCGAGTTCTTACACCTGGGCATTTTTCATATCAGTCAAATTCCGTGGAAAGTTATCTTCTCCTTAACGCATAGTACTCGTAGTAGTAGTAGTAATGTCGTATTGGTAGTTAGTAATAGCAGTAAAAATAGTAGTCTCTTCCTTTTTCATAATTTTTTTCTCTTTCTTTTTTTAAATTTCGGTTACTGACAAACCAACACAAATTCTATTATCATTCCATAAAGAAAAACATAGCAAGTGTCTAATGTAACAATGCTCCATTGGGCTTTTTTATTTATAAATTACTTATGATGTTATTAAGATGTGAAATAGCTGACATATTTGATATTTTAAAGCTACAACATTTATTCTCTTTTATAGTTAGAGTCCCATTTGACTTCACATCAAAACAGATAAGAACTTGTTACGTGGATGTTCTAGAAACTGAATGGAAATGTTTCATGAATCATTGTTTGGTAGTCTTTATACACATACATACATACATACATACATACATACATACATACATACATACATACATATGTGTGTGTGTATATATGTGTATATACGTGTATACATATATATGTGTATATATATATATGTATGTATATATATATGTATATATATATATATATATGTATATATATATAGATACATACATCTATGTCTCTGTCTCTCTCTTCCTCGCTCTCTATGTCTGTGTGTGTGTTTCTCTTTCTCTTTGTCTCTCTGTCTGTCTGTTTGTCTGTCTGTCTCTGTCTGTCTGTCTCTCTATCTCTCTGTCTGTCTGCCTGTCTGTCTCTTTCTTTCCCTCTCTAGCTCTCTCTCCCCCTCCTTCTCTCCATCATAGACAAGGATAAGGGAGACAAGCGACTGTTCTGTCACGATTTGTTCTATGATTGCATAGCTATGGCATGAGGCTCAGGAACATTTATTCAACTATTTTCAATTTAAATTCGTGTCAGATTTCTGTTACTAGGAAAGAAGAAGCAGCAGCGCAGCAGCAGAAGAAGAAGAAAAGGAAGAAAAGGAAGAAAAGGAAGAAGAAGTTGATGATGATAAGTGATCAGCTTACAACTCATTCTCAACGGAGAAGTTCGTGATCACAACTGCCCAAAACTGTTGCAGAATACAAAATACGTTTCTTGACAGAAAAGCTCCTCCCATCTGTGTGTGTGTGTGTGTGTGTGTGTGTGGTGCGTGCGTGCGTGCGTGCGTGTGTGTGTGTGTATGTGTGTTTCTAGTTCCCATTTGCTTAAAGGCTGGCAGTCGTATTAATTTAGATTTCAAACAACTATGAATCAGCGCTGAGGTTATCGTAGGTCAGGAGTTGCCTGAGGTGCCAATCTAGTTTACTGTATATATCTATGCTGTCCTCTCACGGATCACTTGTCCTTCTCATTGTGTAGTGTGTGTGTGTGTGTGTGTGTGTGTGTGTGTGTGTGTGTGTGTGTGTGTGTGTGTGTGTGTGTGTGTGTGGTGTGTGTCTGTGTGTGTGTGTGTGCTGGCCATGACAAGTGGGCTGACCCGGCTGACCGGACATTGAGAGTGAAAGGTGACCGGGGTAAGGACTGAGGGGTGGATGGGGCGGCTGAATGGGCTGAGGTCAGTTCGTGCACTCGAAGTTTTCTCTATATCTCTCTCTCTTTCTTTCTCTCTCTCTTTCTCTCTCTGTCTCTCTCTTTCTCTCTCTCTCTCTGTCTCTGTCTGTCTCTCTTCTGTCTCTGCTCTGTTCTCGTCTCTTGTCTCTCTCTGTCTCTCTCTCTGTGTCTCTCTGTCTCTCTCTCTGTTCTCTGTCTCTCTCTGTCTCTCTCTCTCTGTCTTCTCTCTCTGTCTCTCTCCCTCTTTGTCTCGTCTGTCTGTCTGTCTTTCTGTCTGTCTCTCTCTCCATGCCCTATCAGAATTCTGGGGGAATGACTATGCGACGACGACGATTATGATGATGATGATGAACGTGGACATGATAGTGATAATGATGATAATGACGATTATGATGATGACGATGACAATGAATATGGTGATAATGCTGATATAACCATGATGATGATGATGATAGTCACGACGACGATGACAATGGACGTGTGTTTCTTGATGATGACGATGAAGATAATCATGACAATGGATATGGCGGCGGCGACGATGATGATATAATGAATGCGGTAATAATGATGACACGGCGACGACAACAATGATGACGACGTCGATGATCACATGAACATGATGTTTGGTGATAATGATGATGATGGATGATGACGATAACGAATGAACGAATATGGTGACAATGATACGGCGACGACGACGACAACGATGACGACGATAATAAAGACGATGACGATGATGAAGACTATGATAACGACGACAACAACGATGCTGATGCTGATTATGATGATGATTGTGGTAATGATGATGATGTGACGATGATGATAATGGCGACATTGCATCGATAGAGTTAATAACTCAATTGATAAGATCGACTGAATGTGTTACAACATAATTAGCTGGCTTGGCCACGTGCACCACGAGCACGCACATAATATGCGTCTGTACTCTATTACTACCTCTTTCCTTCTTTTGTCCATGGTTTTTCCTGGGGAAAACTACGATGGTGGTTTCCCCTTGCCTTCCATCGGTTTTTTTTTTCAGGGTTAACTCCCTTAGCCTTACTCTCTCCCGAGATGTCCACAAGGCGGTGGAGCTATTTACCCATAGCTTCAGAGTTCCATGGACAGCAAAGAAAACAAACGAGACAGTCTTGATGGAGGCAGACACAAGTAGATCACTCATAAGGAAGATTAGGCCATTGTATGAGGAAGGGGGATTTGGAGCACCTGGTCACAACGGGAAAGCTGGAGGGAAAGAGAGCACCAGGTAGACCCAGGGAGAGAATGCTGAACGGACTTGCAGAGTTGCTGGGGATGAGGAGGGTGGGGGAGATGCTAGGGGCAACGAGAGATAGAGATGGTTGGAAGTTCATGCTCGCCAACGCCATGCGGCAGGCACCTGATGATGATGATGATGATGATGACTCTATTACTACCGGTACTACTACTGCTACACTACTAACTACTACGACGACGGCGACGACGACGTCGACGACGACGACGACGACGATCTCTCTGTCTCTCTCTATCGCTCTCTCTCTCTCTCTCTCTCTTTGTCTCGCTCTCGATCTCGCTCTATTTCGCTCTGTCTCGCTCTCGCTCTCTTTTGCTCTCTCTCTCTTTGTCTCTATCTTTCTTTTTCCTCTCTCTCTCTCTCTCTCGCTCGCTAACTCTGTATCTTTCTCTCGCTAACTCTGTCGCAGTCTCTGTCTCTGTATCTCTCTGTGTCTCTCTGCGTGTCTCTATGTCTCTGTCTGTCTGCTTGTCTGTCTGTCTGTTATCTCTCTCTGTCTCTCCCTCTGTGTCTCTATGTCTCTGTCTGTCTGTCTGTCTGTCTCTCTCTCTCTCTGTATACATATACATGTATGTTTGTATGTATGTATGTAACTGTATACTCCATCCATCCATCCATCCATCCATCTATCTATCTATCTATCTATCTATCTATCTATCTATCTATCTATCTATCTATCTATCTATCTATCTATCTATCTGTCTATCTATCTATCTATCTGTCTATCTATTATCTATCTATCTGTCTGTCTATCTATCTATCTATCTATCTGTCTGTCTGTCTGTCTATCTATCTATCTGTCTGTCTGTCTGTCTGTCTGTCTGTCTTGATCGATGTATCTATCTCGCGCTCTCTCTCTCTCTGTCTCGATTTTTCCCATGTAAATCTCGAGATGACATGTAATGCAAAATGGCTGGCACCTGCGAAAGATCTACGCTTATTTTCGTATGTTGGGTAAAGTAGTGTACTTATCTCAATGGTTCATTGTGGTTTATAGCATTTTTCTCTTTTGTTGGGTTCAATCGGGTTTCAGAGTTGATAGGGGGTACGAACTTTTCTGTTAAATTTTATTGGCATGGGTGATCAATAAGAAGATCTCATAGAGTAAATCCTCATATAACCCTGTGATTTTATGCCTTTGTTTTCAGTCGTTCTGTCCGTTTGAAGATGGCATTATGGCAAACACCTTCTACTTTCGCAGAGGATCTTTGATGATAAATCCTAGATTATTTCGCGAGTGCTAACATGTCAAATGCCTTAAAGCCTTAGATACAAGACTTAACTATTTCAGTCCGTATTCACCAAGTTGCAAGACCATAATCCTTTTACTCCCTCACCCTATCCATCAGCTTCAAAGACATGACCTTTTCACATCCCCACCCTATCCATCAGCTTCATACGTGGCTTTTCACCTCCTCACCCTACACGGTCGATGCACCTGATTTTTTCGCAGGCTAGTTGGTAGAGCCATGGACTCTTACTTACTTTTACTTTACTTTTTCCTTCCGCTTGTACCGGTGGGCGTCGCGGGGAGATACAGTCGTCTGTCAGCAGCAAGGCGGGTGGCCTGGAGAAGGGACATCTCGTGAGCTCTGAGGGTGTCTGCCACGGAGTCGCTCCATCATCGTCTTGGTCTTCCTCTGGCTCTCCAGCCAGAGTATCTGGTGTTGTATGCCCGAAGAGCTGGATGGTTTAGGGGCATACGTGTGAGGTGTCCGAACCACTTGATCCTCATGTGTTCGATGTGTCGTAGGATTGGTGTTGCTCCTACCATGTCTCGTATCACCTCATTTCTGATCTTGTCCCGCCTTGTCTTGTTTACTGCTTTCCTCAGGCATTTTATTTCATGGACTCAAAATCTGATATCTTGAGTTCAGCCCCAGCCCGCAACATTAAATTCTGGCCTGTTCGCTGCCCGTCTTAAATATTTCCATCATTCTGGTGGTGTCAGCTTAGTGTTTGATAGACGTCCCTCCTCCCGTTTCCCCGTTTCAATACTTGCCAGCGCATAAGGTTTCGCGCAGACTCAGGAAATCTGTCGGATAACTGCTGGCAGATTTGGGTGGAGCGCATATGGAGTTGTCCGAGCGCGGTGAATCTCTCTTGAAACAGGTTCCAATAACCTCAATAACCATATACAGCAAGTTTTCTATTACGTCAGGAGGTTACAAATCAAGGTTTTACAAGGTTTACCTAAAGTTGATATTACCCCAATGATTCCATCACGCCATACTTCAGCTTCCTTCAGTTTTTCGATACCTTAGAGCAACAAGGCTTTATCTCGATGGCTGTCTTTTTCAAAAGTTCAGAGCTACACTGAACTGAACAGTTTGGGATTAAAAATCATTTTAAAATCGATAATCCGTTGTTGCTTAACTTTTGTTTCAGAAAGAGGACAGAAGTTTTGAGCAGCAACGGACTACTGTGAGATATTCCGGTTTTGCATGAAAGGAGACTCCAAGAATACAGACCCAAATTTAGGCAACAACCATCTATAATAGCTCGTTGTACGATAACATGATGAATAAAATTGCATACACATAAATTGTTGTTCAAACAAAATATTGTGTGAGATCTACAAGATAATGTGGCAAAAAGCAATTACTCTGTGCACAGGCAACACTGGTTTACAGTTCTAGTAGTCTGTTGTTGCAGAAACTATTCCTTCCCTGTTGGTACTGAAGTGTGTGGGGGAAGAAGGCGGTATTTCACAGTGATCCATTCTTCCCCGTGTAAAGTCTGTAAGCTTGTTTTTATGCAACAACAGTTTTTATAGTAAAACTTTCAAATTTGATAAACAGCTTCTTTGGCATTTTGTTATCATGAATGTTAAAGAAATATCTACCACATATCAAAAAAAAAAAAAACAAAAAAAAAACTAAATAAATAAAAATGTCAACTTTCTTTTAGATAGACCGTTGTTGCTCTAAAGTATCGTTTTGTTACGTTATCATGGCTCATAATGCAGGAATCTGGTGGACAGGGTGAGGGATTCAAAGGATTAATGTCTGCTTAACCCTTTGACTCCCGCACCCTATCCACAAACTGCAAAAACTTAACCCTTTGATTCCCTCATCCTATCCACCTGCTTCCTGCAGAAAGCTGGTGGATAGGGTGAGGGAATCAAAGGGTTAAGTTTTTGCTTTGTTAGCATGGTTGACAATGCAGGATGCTAGTGGACAGGTTGTGGGAGTGAAAGGGTTAAGATAACCCTGTTCTGTCATAAACCCTGAAATTATAACCTTCTGACGTAATAGAAAAACTTGCAGTAATATTAATCTGATCCACTTACGTAATCCTAACCCGACCATCTGACGTCATCTGATCTTTCTGTCGTCTCTGACCTTATCTTCTGACGTCATGTGATCATCTGTTATCATCACCCTAACCTGACATCTGACGTCAGCCGTTATTCGACGTTTCATTACCGCCACCATGACCTATCCAACTGACAATTTCTGACCTTTTATTACCGCGACCCTGATTTGAATAAATACCTGACGTCATCCGACATTTTATCTATCGCCTCCATCCTGACCTGACCATCTGACATCATTTGAACTTTAATTACCGTCACCCTGACCTGACCATCTGACGTCATTTGACCTTTTATTTCCTTCACCGTGACCTGGCCGTCTTACGTCACCTGAGTCACTAGCTTAACCTAAAAACTCGTCCTCTATAACGTCATCATCACTCTACTCCAGTTCCACCCCCCCCACTCACCCCCGTCCACACACACACATACACACACACACACATACACACACACACACACACACATACACACACACACACACGTACACAAACACACACACACACACACACGCATACAAGAAAGACCCCTACCCCACTATTGCACAAGAGCAACATTGTTTGGCAACAGATCAGACCAGATTGCCGGAAAAAGGAGACTGACAGCAGCACGCCTGGATGAGTTCTGCAGGTGACAGATGCGCTGGAGCGTGGTTGGCAGCGGCCAAATCCCTGCAACAACAATTACAAGGTTTCCAGCCCCCGCGGCTGCCAGCGCTGGCGAGAGTCGGTGGGCCCTAGCCAGTCGGGCGGAACGGTGTTGTGGCCATGGTCGCTGACGCGAGACGGTTGCGTGAGCGCGGTCACTGAATAGAAGCTGGCATGCAGAGTATGTCATTGGATGGTATGGTAGGCTCTGTGTGTGAAAAATTGATAAAATTACCGGAACTAGGACAACACGAAAATAGAATCAAAACGCGTATTTGAATACAACCAGACAAGACGGGCGCAAATTTTCGGCCAACTGACCTTTATAAGATCATAAACAAACAAACAAACATCAAATACAAAAATTCGGATAAAAATCCTGAAACTTCCCTGCTGCTTCGTCCAGGTATATCCGATTGTTGTGATCTTACATTCACGCTTGCAAAGGCCAGTTGGCCGAAAATTTGAACCTGTCTTGTCTGGTTGTATTAGATATGCGTTCTGATTCTATTTTTTGTTTTTCTTGTTCCTGTTTGCTTGAGCGCGGGAAGTCACACTTGTTTTTTGATTTGGTAAAATTACCGTAACAAAAAACACACGAGGGGGCGGATGTAACCCGGAGCACCAATGCCTCTCCACTTCCGGGAACTGACCTCCCAAGCTCCTGTCGCCAATCGACAGTCGTTTCTTCAAGGAAAAAAGGGGGGGGGAGGGGGGGCTTATCCATGCGTTGTAGACCCATTCGGACCCAGTCATCAGTTACCTTGTTTACAAACCGAATGGCAGGCGGGGAGATGACAAACCCCGGGACATAGCCACACAACGCGCACCAACCAGGTCCAGCCCTGCCTCTGGACCAAGAGAGAAGGGAAACCCCTTTCTCGCCCCACTCTGGTCTTCTGTCTATTCATAACTGGCGCTGTAGTCATGCCGGTAAACGTCAGGTACTTCTGATCGGAAGGTATGGGGTTCCATCCTGTCTGGATACATTCCGGTTTGATGAGTTGAGGTGGATATTTTTTTTCTGAGCCTCCGTTGTGTTGTATACGCACACGCAGAACATCAAATCTGCACAGTAAAGATCCTGTAAGTGATGTTGGTGTCTGGTACCGGTAGCTTATGGAAACATGAAAACACTCACTTTGCATGCCCGCTGGAGAAGGACGACGTAGACTGTACAGCAGCGTACTCCCTGCACAGTGTGGGCAAAACAATGTATATATATATATTATATATTATATATATATAATATGTGTGTTGTGTGTGTGTGTGTTGTGTGTGTGTGTGTGTGTGTGTGTGTGTGTGTGTTTATGTGTGTATGTGTGTCTATGTCTGTATGTGTGTGTGTGTGTGTGTGCTCGTGTGTGTGTCTATGTTTGTATGTGTCTGTGTGTATGTTTAATACACACAGACACATACAAACATAGACACAGACACAGACATACACACACACACACACACACACACACACACACATACATACATACATACATACATACGTACATACATACATACATACATACACACTCACACACATACAACATACACACACGTATGGATAATATGTTTGTGCTATATACTATTTAGTACATTAGTGCATAACATTACAATGCATACTGCAATGTGTGTGTGTGTGCGTGCGTGCATGTGTGTTTGTGCGTGTATGTGTGTGTGTGTGTATGTGTGTGTGTTTGTGTGTGTGTAAGACTATTTATCACGCAATTCAGATACTTTCCTTCATCAAATTTTCTTTTATCTTTTTGACTAGCATCTCTACCGCCTGTTTTTGACTTCATGCTATGACCTCTTGTTATTTTTGATAAACTGTGTGTTACGTTGCACTGATGTAGATGTGTGTTATCCAGCTGTGTTGATATTGTATTACTGTACTGACATGAAAAGCCTCCCCCACCCCCACCCCCATTCATTTTTCATTATCTATGTAAATAACAACGAGCATTCCTTGACATGGTTGATAAATTCAAATACCTTGGAACGATCATTTCATCAGACGGCAGATGCACATCGGAGGTGGCCGCAGATTCGGCCGGGCCAGAACAGCATTCAAGAAGATGACAAGCATTCTTACCGACAGGTGCCTATCAATTAACATCAGGAAGAGACTTCTTGAGTGTTATATAGAACCAATACTGTTGTACGGATGCGAGGCGTGGACAGTCAGCAAACAAAGCCTGAACAGGATTGGGGCAGCCGAAATGTGGTTTCTGGGAGGGGTGTTGAGGGTTCCGTGGACAGCGGGACAGTCTTGATGGAGGCAGACACAAGTGGATCACTCATGGGGAAGATTGGGAAAAGACAGGCGGCATTTTTTGGGCCATTTTGTGAGGAGGGGGGATTTGGAGCACCTGGTCACGGCGGGAGGGCTGGAGGGAGGGGGAGCACCGGGTGGACCCAGAGAGAAAATGCTGGACGGACTTGCGGAGTGGCTGGGGACGAGGAGGGTGGGGGAGATGCTGGGGGCAACGGGGGATAGAGGCAGATGGAAGTCCATGATTGCCAATGCCATGCGGCAGGGCACCTGATGATGATGATGATGATTTCTTGACATGGACTGTGTGTGCTATACAAATGGAATTGTTATCATTACTATTATGGGGGGGACCTTGTCATCAGGGAGGTGCTCGTACGGTCTGGCTTTGCAGCAGATGCTACTCTGAGTTTGTTGGTTCTCAAACAGATGCTACCGAATTCCACAGAAGTAATCTGCCAGCACGGCATAATCTTCTTTTGTGAGTGGCCTCACTGCAAGCTTAACATCACTTTTTTTTCTGCTTATACTTCTTATTCTTTTTGTTCGCCATCACGTTTTGGAGTTTAGTCTCGATGATGAAGAAGTTCGGTTTTTTTTGTTTTTGTTTTTTTGTTTTGTTTTTTTGTAGCGCATCCACAAGCCCAAACAGACTGCCCCACAAGCTCAGGGATGTCGGCAAGATATCCTACCCCAGCCACCGGTAGCTCTGTCAGTGCTGGATGATGTGCTCTGTTGTCTGGTCAGCTTTTCTACAGGGGCATCGGAGGGGATGGTACAAGTCGGAAGCGCTTGTTCATCATCATCATCATCATCATCATCAGGTGCCCTGCCGCATGGCTTTGGCAACCATGGACTTCCAACCATCTCTATCTCTCGTTGCCCCCAGCATCTCCCCCACCCTCCTCATCCCCAGCCACTCTGCAAGTCCGTCCAGCATTCTCTCCCTGGGTCTACCTGGTGCTCTCTTTCCCTCCAGCTTCCCCGTTGTGACCAGGTGCTCCAAACCCCCCTTCCTCATAAAATAGCCTATAAATGTTGCCTTTTCCTAATCTTCCTTATGAGTGATCTACTTGTGTCTGCCTCCATCAAGACTGTCTCGTTTGTTTTCTTTGCTGTTCATGGAACTCTCAACATTCTTCTGAGAAACCACATCTCGGCTGCCTCGATCCTGCTCTGGCTTTGCTTGCTGACTGTCCACGCCTCGCATCCGTACAACAGTATTGGTTCTATATAACATTCAAGGACTCTCTTTCTGATGTTAATTGATAGGCATTTGTTGGTAAGAATGCTTGTCATCTTCTTGAATGCTGTTTTGGCTTGTTCATGTGGTGGTTCAATTTGTTGTGCCCAGTCTGCGGGTAGGGGATAATAATGACTTGCTCTTGCTGGGACAGCTGTTGATAACAGTCATGTAAGCTGGGGGTATTACTCTGAACAGATGTTTAATTACAGTTTTCATATCTGTCAGGCTGATGCTCCTGTCCTGTTCATGCTCTGCTTCAAGCTTCGCCAGATTATCCTTGGCATCTTTAACTCCTATGGATTTTCTGGCACAGGTATTTTTACTGAACGAACCGGTGTACGGTGGTGTTTCGGAGATCTGGAATATAAACTAGTAGCATGATAGCGATGCCACAACTTCAGTGCTGCAAGAAGTACCAGAAAAATGGCAACAAGCCGAAAACAATGAAAAAGAAATGTAACTGTGGATGATTTTATTTTCCATTTTACGGAATTTCCACTGGAGAATCTAGCAGTGAGCCACACATAGAAAGTAATTCAAGGAATGCTTAATTCTGTCGCGCTGGTTCAGGCAACACCCCCTTCCTTCTTACTGTCATCCAAACTGCTTTACATTACTAGACACATACTTACACACACACACACACACACACACACACACACACACACACACACACAACAACACACACACACACACACACATACACTAAACACACACACACATACACACACACAGAGAAACACACACACATACACACACACAAACACACATTCTCTCTCTCTCTCACACACACAGACACACAGACACACACACACGCGCGCGCGCGTGCGCGCACACACGCACTCTCTCTCTCTCTCTCTCTCTCTCTCTCTCTCTCTCTCATACACACATACACACCTCTGATCCCTTCTCCTAATCATCCCTTCCTTTCTACCAAATGATATGTTTGTGCTTCATTTCCGACCAGACGTGAAGCCTGTGAGTTAGACTGTATGTATAGGTGTCATGTTAGTTTGGCAACCTAGTCTACCTGAAATGCATGTTTGTTTTTGACCTTTACTTTTTACCTATGGATATAGCCATCATTTCAGTTTGGCAACCCGGTATACCTGCAATGTATGGTTTTTTTTTTTGTTTGGTTTTTTTGTCGTTTTTTTTTCTTCTTTTTACTATGGATATAGTCATCAATATTAGTTTGGCAACCCGGTATACCTGCAATGTATGTTTTTTGTTGTTTGTTTTGTTTGTTTTTTTCTTTACTTTTTACTATGGATATAGTCATACATATTAGTTTGGCAACCTAGTCTACCTGAAATGTATGTTTTTTTTTACCTTTACTTTTTAAGTATGGTTATAGTTACATATTAGTTTGGCAACCTAGTCTACCTGAAATGTAAGTTTTTTACTTTTTGCCTATGATATAGTCATCTTGCTAATTTGAAAAGTAGTCTACCTGAAATGTAAGTGTTTTTTTTACCTTTACTTGTTTACCTATGGATACAGTCATTATGCTGGCTTGGTAGCCCAGTCTACTTGGAACGTAAGTTTTTTTTTTTACCTTTACTTGTTTACCTATGGATACAGTCATTATGCTGTTTGGTAGCCCAGTCTACTTGAAACGTAAGTTTTTTTAACCTTTAGTTGTTTTAACCTATGGATGCAGTCATCATATTAGTTGGCAATCTAGCTACCTGAAATGTATGTTTTATCTTTACATGTTTTGCCCATGAATTTAGTCGGTCACCTGCTAGCTTAACAATTAGTTACATATACTGTTTAACAATCCATGTATACAGTCTTCATGTTCATTCGGCGATCCATTCTAACGAAATGTATGTCTATACCTCTATTTGCTAACCTATGGGTTCACATAGTTATCATGTTACTGTGTAGCAGCCCAGCCTATCTGAAACGTCTATTACCTTTGCTTTTAACTTATGTACAGATTCAGAGAGAGACAGCCGAGATGTGGTTTCTAAGAAGAATGTTGAGAGTTCCATGGCAGCAAAGAAAACAAACGAGACAGTCTTGATGGAGGCAGACACAAGTATATCATTCATAAGGGAGATTAGGAAAAGACAGGCAACATTTATAGGCCATTTTATGAGGAAGGGGGATTTGGAGCACCTGGTCACAACGGGAAAGCTGGAGGGAAAGAGAGCACCAGTAGACCCAGGGAGAAAATGCTAGACGGACTTGTGGAGTGGCATGAAGACGAAGAGGGTGGAGGAGATGCTTGGGGCAACAAGAGATAGAGACAGATGGAAGTCCATGATCGCCAACGCCATGCGGCAGGGCACCTGTGTGTGATGATGATGACAGATTCAACATGTTAGTATGGCAACCCAGTTCAATTGAAATGTATGCTTTTAACCTTTGTATATTGAAAGTCATCATGCTAGTTTGGCCGCCCAGCCTATCTGAAATTGTAGATATATACCTTCATCTTTAGACGTATTATGTATAAGTATCATGTAAGTTTTGTCACCAAGACTACGTGAAATGTATGTCTGTACTTAGCTTTTAACTTATGTATATTTATAGTTGTCATGTATGTTTGGAAACCAGATCTACCTGAAAAGTACGTCTCTATTTTTCTTAACTTTATGTACACGACTTGAAATGGTCTGCAACCAAGTCTACTGAAATGTTAATCAAGACATACCTTGAGAATTATCTCCATGTTGTAAGACTTCTCAATTAACACAGTTGCGCTACCATTACTAAAGCATACAAAGTCAAAAGTATCAGACACTCTCTTGAAATGTATGTCTATATCTATACTAATTAACATGTACTATGTAAGTTCATCATGCTAGTTTGGCAACCCAGTTTATCTGAAATATGCCCCCCGTGGGATGCCGGGGGTTCTTTCAGTATAAAGGTATCCCCACTCTGGAAATTCTGTACAAGAATTTCTCTTTTATGTCACTCTCTTTGTTTCTGCCTTGTTCCTTTTTTTCTGTCATTTCTTCTGTATTTTTAGTAATTTAGGCCCTTCTTATGTATAAAACAAAATATGACTGCTGGATCTTGAGGGTTAAAAACAAAATATTAAAAAAAAACCTTGTTTGTAAAAGATTTTTTTTGGTGTTTTATACTCTAAAGGATCTTTTACAAACAAGGTATTTTTAATATTTTGTTTTTGCCCTTTTAGGTTGTTTTCGTGTCCTTACTTACGTTTAAATTTGTATTCAGGTTTCTTTTTTAAATCCCCTGTGCGATAAATTCGACGGAGTGGTCAAAACCAGGGACATCTCCTTAGATTATTGTGCCAATGCATTGATATGTGTACCTAATTTTCTTTTCTTTTTTTTCCCCTGTTGAAGTATGGTGTATGTTTTGAAACGGTTACAGTCCTGATATGGCTCTACGCAATCGGCTGGGCTTTAAACAAAAAATATCAATAACAATAACAACCGGAAATGTCTGTCTTTACCTTTATTCTTAACTATGTATATAAATGCAAATTCATCATGCTAGTTTGGCAATCCAGTCTGTGTGAAATGTATGGCTATCTCTTTATGTCTTAACTATGTATATGAATATGCAAGTTCATTATGCTAGTTTGGCAACCCAGTCTATCTGAAATATACACGTATATTCACTTTTTGACCCTCGCCAGCTGGTGTGATTGCCAAACTGATGGGTGACCACAGGTTTCTACGGAGTAGTTCTCTTTGCTCGAATGCACCGGCCAAGTCCATCCAGTTGGAAATGGGTTTCTCAGGTTCCATCTTAAAGGACGAGATAGATAACGCATTTTGAGAGAGAGAGAGAGAGAGAGAGAAAGAGAGGAGAGAGAGAGAGAGAGAGAGAAAGGGAGAGAGAGAGAGGGTTTGTCAGTTTCCCTCTTAAAGAACGAGATAGATAACGCATTGAGAGAGAGGGAGAGGGGGAGATGAAGAGAGAGAGAGAGAGAGAGAATGAGAGAGAGAGAGAATGAGTCAGACAGACAGACAGTCAGATAGACAGACAGACAGACAGAGACAGACAGACATACACAGAGACACACAAACAGACAGACAGATGGAAAAAGAGAGAGAGGGGAGATGGAGGGAGGAAGAGAGAGAGACACACAAACAGACAGACAGACAAACAGACAAACAAACAGGCAGATGGAAAGAGAGAGAAAGAGAGTAAGAGAGAGGGAGACGGACAGATAGAGAGAGACAGACAGACAGACAGACAGACAGATAGACAGACAGATAGAAAGACAGACAAACAAACAGACAGACAGGCACAGAGAGAGGGTGTGTTTATGTGTGAGGAAAAGAAACAGAAAAAGAAAAGATGGGTTCTTTGTTTTGCAGTCTTCCTGGTCCACTTGTAGTTAAATCAGATGGCCAAACCATTTCAATAATCTCCCATTTTATATACATACTTCTATTAATACAGAAAAATCAAGATTTCGTACTTTTCAAGGTCACTTTAACCTTGAATAAGCATTAGATGAATTACAATTTGACTTCAAACGAGGAAAATATTAGAGTGTTACATCAATGAAAATATATTTCAAAAACTTTCAGAAGTTCCACAGAAGTTGCAAAAATGTGCCAATTTTAGACATTTGTATGGACTGTGTGACCTCGACCTTGCCGCCACGACTTCCAAGCTTATGCGTTCGCGGCTCATAAAAGGTCCACAGCTTTGACCTGAATTTGGTAAATGTCCATCACCTTTCTGTCACAAACACACAGACAGACAGACAGACAGACACACACACACATACACACACACACACACACACACACACACACACACACACACACACGCACACACACACACACACACACACACAACACAACCACCAGCAAACACAACCACCATCATCCACCACCACCACTACCACCAATAACAACCAAAACCCCACCCACCCACCACTTCACCACCACCAAGCACAACCACCACCATCATCACAATCACCACCATCACCATCACCATCACCATCACCACCACCTCACACTGCTACCAGCAGCAAAAAAATTTTTCTTTGCAATGTTCAGGTAATCGAGTGAAACTAATCAATCACAGGTCGACCAAATTGCGCCATTTTCGTCACCCCACCCGACAGCAGCAAAAGTGCCATTTCCGTGAAACCACCCAGCAACATTTTCCTGTCTTTTAGCCCACTTCCTGTAGCGCCGGTAAGGGTATATACCCCATTCACACCTTCCTCTTTTCACACGTCTCCCTCCCCCACCACCACCACCACTCTACCATCACCCAAGGAAAAACGAATCAAAATGGTCAAGCCATGCATTGCAACTGTCACGGTTTTACCGCTTCGTCAGTTTCATTTTCACGAAACTATCCCATAACACGTATCCCTTTACTGTTAAGCCATAGTTCTGATGCGAGACTATCCTGTAACTTTGTCTTATATTTTCAAGCCATAGTTTTAATGCGAAACTACTCTGTAACAAAAAATGTAAAACAAAATGTGACTGCTGGATCTTGAAGGTAAAAACAAAATATTAAAAAATACTTTGTTTGTAAAAGATCCTTGGGAGTATAAAATACAACGTTTCGAGCCCAGGCCCTTTGTCAAGTGAAAAGGTTTTGACAAAGGGCCTGGGCTCGAAACGTTGTGTTTTATACTCCCAAGGATCTTTTACAAACAAGGCATTTTTAAATATTTTGTTTTTACTCTGTAACACTTTCCTTTATTTTGAAGCCATAGTTCTCATGCGAAATAACCGTGTAACATGAACACTTGCTTTAATGTTTAAAGTCATAGGTTTGATGCGAAACTATCCTGTGACTCTTTCTTGTATTTTTAAGCCATAGTTCTGATGCGAAACTACCCTGTAAGACTTTTCTTTATTTTTAAGCCATAGTTCTGATGCGAAACTACCCTGTAAGACTTTCCTTTATTTTTAAGCCATAGTTCTGATGCGAAACTACCCTGTAAGACTGTCCTTTATTTTCGAGCTGTAGTTCTGATGCGAAACTACCCTGTAACACTTTCCATTATTTTAAAGCCATAGTTCTCTTGTCGGGCCTTACTTGACACCAGGATGCATTATGAAAGTAAGCGTAGAGTGCAGCCTTTTTTTTAAAGTCTAGAATGGAACTGTATAACATCGTGATCATCATCGCCATCGTCATTATCATACTGGCATTGTAAAAGTATTGTCACAGATTCTGTGGTCACTAATCTGGCGTATAGAGTAGGACAAACAAAAAGTCAGGCCTTAGAAGCAATCATTGTTTTGATGCCACTATATACAATTGAATTGTGGACAATCAACACGCAAAGTCAGAACAAGGTTGAGGCAGCTGAAATGTAGTTTCTGAGAGAGTTTCATAGACAGCGGGGAAAAACAAACGAGACAGTCTTAAAGGAGGCAGACAGGAGGAGGCCTGACGTTATTTCTTTAAAATGTACTTCAAGATGTTTTTTTTACCCATCTCATCTGTGATTGTCTTCAGTACAAATGATCGCAGTTCTTGACAGTAAAACATACAGTAAATATGATGGTATGAACTGTTTGCTGCAAATACACACAACACTTTGGAAAAAAAATTTATTTGAGCATTTTTTTCTCAGACAGAAGGAAACAACAACAATCGATCTAGAATAATACACAGAGGGCTCCGAAACAAATGCGACTGCCCGCGTTCAAGCAAACAGGAACCAGAAAAACACGAAAATAGAATCAGAATGCGTATCTAATACAACCAGACAAGACAGGCGCAAATTTTCGGCCAACTGGCCTTTGTCAAGCGTAAACTTAAGATCACAAACAATCAAACGAACAAATACAAAAATTAGCAGAAAAAGACTAAAACTTCCCTGCTGCTTCGTCCAGTGGGAGAAAACGACTAAAATGAGGGCTGTTAAATTTTTTTCTCGTATAATTTTTAAGCTTTCCAACTGTTCTCGTAGGATAGTATCTACATGTACGTTGTGTGTGTGTGTGT
>JAPXFY010000017.1:14976056-14986056 GCA_030674185.1 Monoplex corrugatus | reverse complement strand
CAGTTGTGAGACAGCAGTACCCACGGAATTTTGTTTAACCCTTTGACTCCTGCACCCTATCCACCAGCTTCAAAAACTTGACTCTTTGACACCCTCACTCTATCACAAAGGGTTATATTTTTGCTTTGCTACCGTGGCTGGCAATGCAGGATGATGGCGGATAGGGTGCAGGACTCGAAGGGTTAAAACTTTGAAGTCATGTAAAGCTGATTTATGTTTACTTCATTGTTGGTAATTTGTCGCTGTTCACTTTGATGCTTTGGAATTTTATCTCTTACGGCTATTTTTTGTTTTGTTTTATTTTGTTGTTGTTGTTGTTGTTTGTTTGTTGGTATTTTGTTATGAAACAAATGCGAGGTTACTGCCAGAACGATGTATTACAAAAGTAATAAAGAAGAGAGATACACTCTTCTGGCAGACAGTCCTCAAACTGTAATTCACTTTTTTTTTGTCAGTTAGATTGTCGCCCCTGTTACCGATGTATTATCAAGTGCAGTGACAGTTTGTGGTGTGACCGACTACAAGTTCGCTGAGCACCATGCCCCATGGCAGCCTGCAGGAACTGGGGGAAAAGTGGCCACTTTCATCGCTTGATGTTGCCTGACGATAGAGGACAAACAAAAGAAGAAGGAGAACAAGAAGAAAGAAGAACAAAACAAAAGAAGAGAGAAGAAAGAGGAGATGAAGAAGAAAGGAGAACGAGGAGGAGATAAAGAAGACAAAGAAGCAGAAGAAGAAAAGGAGAAGGAGGGGGAGCAGGAAGAGGAGGAGGAAAGAAAAAGGAGGAGGAGGTGAAGAAGAAAAAGAAGGAGGAAGAGGAGGAGGAGAAGAAGAAGAAGAAGGAGGAAGAGGAGGAGGAGGGGGAGGAAGAGGAGGAGGAGGGGGAGGAGGAGGAGGAGGAGGAGGAGAAGGAAGAAGAAGAAGAAGAAGAAGAAGAAGGAAGATGACGGCCGTTCAGAAATGATTATCTTTTTCTCGTTTTGTTTATTTAAAACAAATCCACGTATTTTTATTTTCACATATGTGACAAATGAATCTGACTTAAAACCAAATTACAGATATTCATTTTTACACATGAAACAAACAATACAACTTAAAACCAAATTTCAGAATTTTGCTTCCACACATGGAGCAAAGAAAACTGCATAAAACCACATCACGGAGTCAAGCTTTCACACATAGAACGAATAAAATAGTCTTAAACCCAACCCACCATTTTTTATAACTCAGAAACATACTGCGCACGAGCAAGTTGACTTTTAACTTTTGAGTCCCCCATCTTATTCATCAACTCATCATCATCATCAGGTGCCTTGCCGCATGGCGTTGGCGATCATAGACTTCCATCTGTCTCTATCTCTTGTTGTCTCAAGCATCTCTTTCACCCTCCTTGTCCCCAGCCACTCTGCAAGTCCGTCTAGTATCTTCTCCCTGGGTCTACCTGGTGCTCTCTTTCCCTCCAGCTTTCCCGTTGTGACCAGGTGTTCCAATTCCCCTTTCCTCATAAAATGGCCTATAAATGTTGCCTGTCTTTTCCTAATCTTCCTTATGAATGATCTACTTGTATCTGCCTCCATCAAGACTGTCTCGTTTGTTTTCTTTGCTGTCCATGGAACTCTCAACATTCTTCTTAGAAACCACATCTCGGCTGCCTCAATCTTGTTCTGGCTTTGCTTGTTGACTGTCCACGTCATCAACTACAGAAACATAACCCTTTCATTTCTTCACTCTTTCCATCAGCTACCGAAAAACAACTCTTTCATTCCTGCACCCTATCGACCAGCTACATAAAAGTAACTCTTTCTATTCCTTCACCCTAACCACCAGCTACAGAAGCATGAACTTTTCGCTCCCTCATCCTATCCCTGAAGCTTTCAGCTGCGGCCTGGAAACTGGTAGATAGGGTGAGCGAAAGAAAGGGTTAAGTTTCTGTATTGCTGTCACTGCTGACAGTCTTTCTTTTTTTTTTTTTTTAGTTTTAATTTCTTAAGATGACGTCTCTGCGTTCGGAATGAATTCCATATGCACTAACGTCACAGGTGCCAAGAGATGGAGAAGATCCAGAATGATCACGGTACAAGCCTTAAGCCTGCACATAAACCCAGGAGCTGGCCAGCTCCTGAGGTCCTACCTAGATAGTTCCATAACCCTGTGGTCGTAGGGAGTAAGGTGGCAGAGACCTCAACTTTTCCCGTGGCCAGCACCACGAGGGCGGGGCCCACCCCCTCTCCCTAGCTTCAAATTCATATTCATATTCACATTTTTGTAAAATCAAGATTTCAGAAAGGCAAGAAAGCTAATTGGTTTTCAAGGGGTGGACCTGGGAAATCAACCTATCTCTCCAAAGATTTTTACCAAAGCAGCGGGGCAATACCCTGCTCTTCACGATTTTCAACCGCCGTGGGATCTTTAGCGTGCGCGGCCAGAAGTCACACGGGTCCGACTTGTTTTTCGTCCCCTTCCGAAAGACTAGACATTCAGTTCGATTTTCCGACGAAATGGAGGAGGAAAGTCGAGGCCTCTACGGGGATCGAACCCTTGAACCTCGAGTTAAGTTGTTGGCAGGCGAACGTCTGAACGATTCTGCCACTATTCTCCCTTTTATCATTCTGCCACTATTCTCCCTTTTATCATTCTGCCACTATTCTCCCTTTATCATTCTGCCACTGTTCTCCCTTTTATCATTCTGCCACTGGTCTCCCTTTTATCATTCTGCCACTGGTCTCCCTTTCAGCATTCTGCCACTATTCTCCCTTTATCATTCTGCCACTATTCTCCCTTTTATCATTCTGCCACTGTTCTCCCTTTTATCATTCTGCTACTGTTCTCCCTTTTATCATTCTGCCACTGTTCTCCCATTTATCATTCTGCCACTGTTCTCCCTTTATCATTCTGCCACTGTTCTCCCTTTTATCATTCTGCCACTGTTCTCCCTTTTATCATTCTGCCACTATTCTCCCTTTTGTCATTCTGCCACTATTCTCCCTTTTATCATTCTGCCACTATTCTCCCTTTTATCATTCTGCCACTATTCTCCCTTTTATCATACTTTACGTCGACCACATTGTTGTTGTTATTGTTTCATCATGCTTTACGTCGACCACATTGTTGTTGTTATTGTTGTTTAATACTGTAATCAATCACCACCGAAGTCGAGCAGGTATTACCGATCTCTCGGTATACATGTCTCTGGTCCTAAGAGTGTATCGTTCGGGGTGGGTTTATACCCCCGGGGGTACTCGATCTCTAGTTCACGTGGCCCCCATTCAGGGTGCCGTATGGGCGCGGGAGGTCAAGCGGCAGTGATTTGACACCCGACGTAATGGCGGATTGTCAAAATATTGTTTTCCGGTTGTTAGGTGGGACATAAAAATGTCAGTTTGTGCGTGACGGATAGAAGAGAGGGCGGAGAGGAACTGAGGTGGTTGGTTGGTTGGATTGGAGGGCTTGATGAAGGGAGAGGAGTGGAGGAATTACGATGAGGGTGATAATATAGAATCGAAGGTAAAGAAAGTAAGTGTGGTAGTGTGGAGTTTGAAGTATGTTCCAGAGGGATTTTCATTGCACTCGGACAATTCCATATGCGATTCCATCCGAATCAGCTTGCAATTTTTTTGGCAGACTCCCTGAGATTGCGCAAATCCCTATGCACTGACAAGGTCTTGAAATAGGAGAGGGGGGGGGAGGGATAGGAGAAGGGACGTATGAAGCACTAAGCTGACACCACTAGAATGATGGAAACATTCAGATGGGCAGAGATGATGGAACAGGAAAAAAAAACAAAAAACAAAACAAAACAAAACAAAAACAAAAAACAAAACCAAAAAAAACAAAACAAAACAAAAAACAAAAAAACAAAGAAACGAAAATAGAATCAGAACACGTATTTAATACAACCACACAAGACAGGCCCAAATCCAAATTTTCGACCAAATGGCCTTTTGTCGAGCGTAAACGTAGGATCCCAAACGAACAAGTACCAAATACAAACAGTTAGGAGAAAAAGGCAAAAACTTCCCTGCTGCTTCGCCCAGTGGGAGAACAGGACTAAAAACCCACCGAAGATGGAGGAGTATGCAGACTGTGCAGCAATACATGTACAGAGGGGTGCAAAAGTAGGTATACAGTAAGTATCACATCATTATTATAATGCTTAATTCATTAAAATTATTAGCACATTAAGTTAGTTTGCCTTATTTTCGATATTTTCAGTGTCATTAATTATATTTTATCGTAACTAATGATATGTATGTACTTTTATCCTAACTTTTAATTTTTTTTTATTTTTTGCAGGCAAAGCGGCAATTTAATTTAGATCTAAGCGGCAATTTAATTTAACCATGGCAAGTAATTTGACAGACGAGGAGCGCAAGTGGATTTTAAAACAATACTGGAAGACAGATGGACTTCTTTTTGGGGGGGATATGTAAAGGAAAGGGTTTTCACACTCAAGCCGCGCACTGTTAATGACATGATTCAGTTCATCTTGCAGGCTTTGTCAAGAAATTGATGCTGATAAAGATCTTAATGCTAGAGTGAGCATGAGTGTCCGTTTTCGATTAGAGGAGTGTGTGAATACCGACGGCAAGCAGTTTGAGTATCTGAGGTATTAAGGCTGTGCTTGTTATTACATGTATATGCAATATTCATTTGTTTGTATAATAAATGCAATGAGTATTGTACGTGGTTTTATTTTTTCATAACCGTATACCTACTTTTGCACCCCCCCCCCCCCCCCCCTGTATATCGCCTGCACAGTGTGGGTATAACAACTTTTGTAGACTCAAACTGAGAACGTTCAAAAAAGAAAGAAAGAAAGAAAGAAAAAATCTGTATCTTCCCACATGTTTCCTCCCACTCGGGTTCTCTCATACTGATTTCTCCATGGCTGTGTCTGGTTTTACGCTTGCGTGAAGCTGAAGATAAACATTGAGAGACAAGTAGATGATTGCACATATGTTCTGCGTAATTGTCGGCCGGGGGTGGGTGTGGGTGTGGGGGTGGGTGGGTGGTGAATAAGGGGTAGGGATGTGTGTGTGTGTGTGTGTGTGTGTATGTGTGTGTGTGTGTTTGTGTGTGTATGTGTGTGTTTGTGTGTGTGTGGGGGGTTGTGTTTGTTGTGTGTTCGTGTGTGTATATGTTGTGTTTGTTGTGTGTGTAATGTTGTGTGTGTGTGTGTGTGTGTGTGTGTGTGTGTGTGTGTTGTGTGTGTGTGTGTGTGTGTGTTGTTGCGTGTGTGTGGGTTGTGTTTGTTGTTGTGTGTTCGTGTGTGTATATGTTGTGTTTGTTGTGTGTGTGTGTGTGTGTGTATGTGTGTGTGTGTGTGTGTGTGTTTTGTGTGTGTGTGCATGTGTGTGGGTGTGTGTGTTTGTGTTTGAATGTGTTCTGTCTCTGCCTTGCTCTCCTCTCTCTCCTTCTGCTTTCTCTCTCTCTCTCTCTCTCTCTATCTTTCTCTCTCTCTTTCTCTTTCTGTCTCTCTCTCTCTCTGTCTCTGTCGGTCTGTCTGTCTCTTCTCTCTCTCTCTCTCTCTCTCTCTCTCTCTCTCTCCCCCCCTTTCTTCGCTTCCATTTCTTTCTCTTTCCGGATTGTTTCTGTCTATGCCCCCCCCCCCCTCTGTCTTTCTCCCGCTCTCTCCCTCCCTCTCCCCCTTCTCTCTTTTCCCATCTCTGTAAACACCTCTCTGTCTCTGTTTGTCTGTCTGTCTGTCCGTCTTTCTGTCTGTCTGTCTGTCTGTCTGTCTCTCTCTCTCTCTCTCTCTCTCTCTCTCTCTCTCTCTCTCACTTTCTTTCTCTCTGGCTTCCCTCTGCTTCAGAGGTTTATATGTTACGTTCACGCTTAAGAAAACATGTGACAAATGAAATCGTTTTACAGTGCGATGTTGTTTCCTTTCAGGCTGATTTTGTGATTACTGCGAGTTTGATGACGTGTACATTTATCATACCGCATGTCTCAGTTCTCTGCCCGCCCCCTTTACCCCCTCCCCCCCCCCCCACACACACACACCCCTCTCCTCAACACACCGCCACTCCCGTGTGCGTGTTGTCGAGCATGCATAATGTAACTGTATGGTTTTCTATTGGTTTGAAACGTGTGCAGGAACAGTAACCAAAAAAATGCTTGAAAGTCGGGCTCACAAGAACACAGACATGATTCTTTTTTTTTTTTTAAACATCATAAAACCTAATAATAATAATGATATCGAAAACAACAATAAAAACATGAATAATGATGATGATAATGATGATGATGATGACGACGACAACGACGACGTTTATGATGATGGTGATGATGACGATGACGATGATAATAGTATGCTGATGACAATAAGAACAGCAATGATAATACAACATTAATGAGAATAATAATAATAATAATAATAATAATAACAATAATAATAACAATAACAACAACAACAATAATGATGATATCGATATAACAGTAATTATGCTGGTAATGGTGATGGTGATGATGACGACGACGACGACGACGATGATGATGATGATGAGGAGGAGGAGGAGGAGGAGGAGGAGAAGTGGAACAAGAAGAACGATGCGGCTGCTGCTGCTGCTGATGATGATGATGGTAAATCATTGTATAATGCTGTTCATCAAAATCATTTGGACTCACTGCAATTTGGAAACACATTCTTACACAATACATCAATACAATACAATACAATACAATACAATACAATACATACGATACGATCAAATGATACGATGCAAATGGAGTTCTTCCAGAACAGACAGCGAAGCTGACTACTTTGCTTATCACGTTGGTTCTCCTCCAATTTTTCGGAAAAAAACTGTAATTTGTTAGAGTTGTTTTCTTGTTTTTTTTTTTCCCCGTGTTGTGTTGTTGTGGTGTGTGTGTGTGGTGTGTGGTGTGTGTTGTTTTTTGTGTGGTGTTGTGTGTGTGTGTGTTGTGTGTGTTGTGTGTGTGTGTTGTGTGTGTGGTGTGGTGTTGTGTGTTGTGTGTGTGTTGTGTGTTGTGTTGTGTGTGTGTGTGTGTTGTGTTGTGTGTTGTGTTGTGTGTTGTGTTGTGTGGTGTGGTGTTGTGTTGGTGTTGTGTGTGTGTGTTGTGTTGTGTTGTGTGTTGTGTGGTGTGTGTGTGTGGTGTGGTGTTGTGTTGTGTGTGTGTTGTGTGTGTGGTGTGGTGTGGTGTGTGTGTGTTGTGTGTTGTGTGTTGTGTGGTGTGGTGTGTGTGTGGTGTTGTGTGTTGTGTTGTGTGGTGTGGTGTGTGTGTGTGGTGTTGTGTGTGTTGTGTGTGTGTTGTGTTGTGTGGTGTTGTGTTGTGTTGTGTGTGGGGTGTTGTGGTGTTGTGTTGTGTTGTGTTGTGTGTTGTGTTGTGTGTGTGGTGTGTGTGGTGTGGTGTTGTGTTGTGTGTTGTGTTGTTGGGGTGTGTGTGGTGTTGTGTTGTGTTGGTTTGGTGTGTGGTGTGTGTGGTTGGTGTTGTGTTGTTGTTGTGTTGTGTGGTGTGGTTGTGGTGTTGTGTTGTGTGTTGTGTTGTGTGGTGTGGTGTGGTGTGGTGTTGCGTTTGGTAGGTACGGCACGGTATGGTATGGTATGGCATGGTATGGTATGGTATGGTATGGTGTGGTATCATGTGTTATGATATGGTATATAATGTACTATGGTATGGTATGTATGGTATGGTATGGTATGGTATGGTATGGTATGGTATAGGTACGCTATGGTATAGTATGGTATAGTATGGTATGGTGTGGTATGTATGCTATGATATGCTATGCTATGCCATGCTATGCTATGGTACTGAATGCGTGCGTGGATGTCTTCCTCAAAAGCCCGTTTGATGCAGACTTTATGACGTTTTCTGACTGTTCTTTGACATACGGATCTGGCAAAACATTTCTTGACTGAATGTATAAATCAGCACCAGTTTGTCCATGCTCTTTGATGATGGTTACATACAAGAAATTCTGACAGAAACATTTGCATGAATCAAGAAGAGAGTGCCTGTTGTTTACCACGTCGTCAAATATATTGTGAACACCGACCCCCTCAGTGATTTATGGATAGACCTATCAGGAAAATTCATTGTAGACAGAATTTAATCGAATCTATTAGCTACGGGCCCGGTGGTAAGGTGGTTAGATATCGGACTTCCAATCGTTAAGATCTGGGTTCGATCCCCTGGTGGGTATAAAGAGTGGAGATTTTTTTTCCAATCTTCCAGGTCAGAATGTCTGCAGATCCGTTAGTGCCTGAATCCTCTCCGTTTGTGCACAGGCATGCGGGACATTAACTATACACGTTAAAGATCCTGTAAGTCTTGTCAGTGGCCGGTGGCTTTTTGGACGCAGGAAATCACCCGGCATGCTCGTCTCCCCACCGAAGGCTTGAGTATCTGTGGAAAAAGATAGCGCTTGTATAATGTTGTAAAACGGACAGACGGACAGACAGAGAGACAGACAGACAGAGAGAGAAAGAGACAAAGAGGAACAGTTAGACAGACAGACACAGACAGACACAGACAGGCAGACACAGACAGACACAGACAGAGAGATAGACAAAAAGAGAGAGCAAGAGAAAGACACAGAGAAAGAGGGCGATCGATCGATCGATCGAGCGAGCGAGCGAGAGAGAGAGAGAGAGAGAGAGAGAGAGACAGACAGACAGACAGATAGACAGACAGACAGAGACAGACTGAGACAGAGACACAGAAAGAGAGAGAGAGAGAAAGAGAGCGATCGAGCGATCGAGGAAAGAGAGAGAGAGACAGACAGACAGACAGACACACAGACACAGACAGACACACAGAACAGACACAGACACAGACAGACACAGACACAGACACAGACAGACACAGACACAGACACAAAGACAAAGACAGAGAGAGAAGAGAAGAGAACAACACCAGCAGTATTATGAGATCGCAGTTGAAGCTTTGATTTTCGGGCAACTTTGATGTCGGGAATAATTACAGAGTGAAATACTTGTTTCAAGTGTCGGCACGAACAAACATATTACATTACATACGACAGCTTCATAAGACACAACCAGCTTCAGCAATGAGAATTTTAAAGAAAACGAAACAAAACAAAACAAAACAAAACAAAAACAAACAAGCCGAAAATAAAACAAAACAATTGAAACAAAAAAATCAAAAGACAATTAGAAAGAATGGAAAAGAGCAAAATCAACTAGAAAAAAATTTCAAGGAAAAGGACAACAAAATAAATAAATGAATGAAAATAAAAATAAAAGATTAGAAGGCAAAGGTTATCCTCAGGGGAGAGAACATACATTTTAATAGAATTCACGATTCTGATGCAGAATCTGCTTTTGCATCCACCCTAACAATGATAATTCTGTTCTCTTTTCTATTTCTGCACTATTCTTCTTTGCTCCAATCCCCGCCCCTATCAGTTGATTCCAGGCGAGATAATGGCGATGGAGGTGATGCAGATGAAGATGGTGGTGGTGGTGGTGGTGGTGGTGGTAGTGTGTATGTGTATGTGTGTGTGTGTGTGTGTGTGTGTGTGTGTGTGTGTGTGCGTGCGTGTGTGCGTGTGTGTGATCAGTCCCCCCTCTCTTTTCTCTTAAAAGAAGGAAATTCAACAATCAGTCAACTAACTAATCTAACAAACATAACTTACACCTTCGAAAATAATTGATAAGTAAATAAACCATAAAAATAAGCAAACAAATATTATGAATCATTCAATCAAAATAAGCAAACAAATGTTATGAATCATTCAATCAAAATAAGCAAACAAATGTTATGAATCATTTGATCAAAAATAAGCAAACAAATATTATGAATCATTTAATCAAAAATAAGCAAACAAATATTATGAATCATTTAATCAAAAATAAGCAAACAAATTTATGAATCATTTAATCAAAATAAGCAAACAAATATTATGAATCATTTAATCAAAAATAAGCAAACAAATGTTATGAATCATTTAATCAAAAATAAGCAAACAAAGGTATGAATCATTCAATCAATCAGAGAAAAAGAAAACAATAATCAA
>JAPXFY010000017.1:14953556-14966056 GCA_030674185.1 Monoplex corrugatus | reverse complement strand
CGAACCTGGGACACGTCAACCATGGGACATATCCAAATTGGGACAAATCTAACCCGGGACGTATCGAACCTGCAACGTATCGAACCTGGGACGTACCTGAAATGTATCGAACCTGGGACGTATCGAACCTGTGACGTATCGAACCTGGGACATATCGAACCTGGGACAAACCTAACCCGGGATATATTGAACCTGCAAAGTATCGAACCTGGGACGTACCTGGGATGTATCGAACCTGGGACGTATCAAACCTGGGACGTTTTGAACCTGGGACGTGGCGAACCTGGGACATATCGAACCTGGGACGTGTCGAACCTGGGACATATCGAACCTGGGACAAACCTAACCCGGGATGTATTGAACCTGCAAAGTATCGAACCTGGGACGTACCTGGGATGTATCGAACCTGGGACGTATCAAACCTGGGACGTATCAAACCTGGGACGTATCAAACCTGGGACGTATCAAACCTGGGACGTATCGAACCTGGGACGTGTCGAACCTGGGACGTATCAAAACCTGGGACGTATCAAACCTGGGACATATCAAACCTGGGACGTATCAAACCTGGGACGTTTTGTACCTGGGACGTATCGAACCTGGGATGTGTCGAACCTGGGACGTGTCGAACCTGGGACTATCGAACCTGGGACAAATCTAACCCGTGACGTATCGAACCTTCAACGTATCGAACCTGGGACGTACCTGGGATGTATCGAACCTGGGACGTATCGAACCTGCGACGTATCGAACTTGGGTTGTGTAGAAACCTGGGACGTATCGAACCTGGGACGTATCGAACCTGGGAACCCGGGACGTGTAGAAATGTCCCCCTTTCATCACTTTCCGAAAGTCGCCTAGCTGTAAGATTTGATCTGATAATTTTGGCTGTCACTAGAGTGATTTAAGAAGTTGTGCAGCAGCCCCACACCCTAGTCAAACGATTGTATAATTATCTGTTCCAAACGATGGTGTCAGGAGGTTACCATGACAGAGGGTATCCTCTGCATGAGACATTCAGTAATAGTTTGCCTTAGCCAGGCCTTCCAGCTACAGTGATAAGCAGAAAAACAATGTAAGGGATTTCCTTTTCTTTCCTTTTTGTTTGTTTTTTGCTTGTTTGTTTGTTTGTTTATTTGTTTTGTTTGTTTGTTTGTTTGTTTTTTTCTTTTCTTTCTTTCTTTTTTTTTTTTTTTTTTTTTTTTTGATTGCTTTTCTTCGTTGATTTTTTTGTTTTGTTTTCTCTCTCTCTCTCTCTCTCTCTCTCTCTCTCTTCTCTCTCTTTCTCTCTCTCTTTACTCTCTCATTTCTCTCTTGATTCTCTTCTCTTCTCTCTTTACTCTCTCTCTCATTCTCTCTCTTGCTTCTCTTCTCTTCTCTTCTCTCTCTTTACTCTCTCATTCTCTCTCTTGCTTCTTTCTCTTTTCTTCTCTCTTTACTCTCTCATTCTCTCTCTTGCTTCTCTTCTCTTCTCTTCTCTCTCTTTACTCTCTCATTCTCTCTCTTGCTTCTCTTCTCTCTCTTCTCTCTCTTACTCTCTCATTCTCTCTCTTGATTCTCTTCTCTTCCCTTTTCTCTCTTCTCTCTCATTCTCCTCGTCTCTCTCTCTCTCTCTCTCTCTTCTTCTCCTCTCTTTCTCTTCTCTTCTCTCTCTCTCTCTTTACTCTCTCATTCCCTCTCTTGATTCTCTTCTCTTCTCTCTTTACTCTCTCTCTCATTCTCTCTCTTGCTTCTCTTCTCTTCTCTCTTTCTCTCTCTTTACTCTCTCATTCCTCTCTCTTGCATCTCTTCTCTTCTCTTCTCTCTCTTTACCTCTCTCTCATCATTCTCTCTCTTGCTTCTCTTCTCTTTCTCTTCTCTCTCTTTACTCTCTCATTTCTCTCTCTTGCATTCTCTCTTCTCTTCTCTCTCTTTACTCTCTCATTCTCTCTCTTCTCTCTCTTCTTCTCTTCTCTCTCTTTACTCTCTCATTCTCTCTCTTGATTCTCTCTCTCTTCTCTCTCTTTACTCTCTCATTCTCTCTCTTGCATCTCTTCTCTTCTCTTCTCTCTCTTTACTCTCTCATTCTCTCTCTTGATTCTCTTCTCTTCTCTCTCTTTACTCTCTCATTCTCTCTCTTGCATCTCTTCTCTTCTCTTCTCTCTCTTTACTCTCTCATTCTCTCTCTTGCCTTCTCTTCTCTCTCTCTCTCTCTTTACTCTCTCATTCTCTCTCTTGCATTCTCTTCTTCTCTTCTCTTCTCTCTCTTACTCTCTCATTCTCTCTCTTGCTTCTCTTCTCTTCTCTCTCTCTCTCTCTCTCATCTCTCTCTCTGCCTTCTCTTCTCTCTCTCTCTCTCTTTCATCCTCTCTGTCCTCTCTCTCTTCTTCTCTTCTCTTCTCTTCTCTCTCTCTCCTCTCTCTTCTCTCTTCTTCTCTCTTCTCTCTCTCTTCTCTCTCTCTCCCTCTTCTCTTCTCTTCTCTCTCTCTTCTCTTCCTCTCTCTCCTCTCTTTCTCATTCTCCTTCTATCTATTCTCTCCTTCTCCTCCCCCCCCCCCCCTTTTTTTTTTCCGTTCTTTTCACACGGGTCAGGAGGAGTCTACGCGCGTGCTGGAGGATGAGTGGGTGTGAGGAGGGGGAGAAGTGAGGGGGTAGGAGGGAAGAAAATGTGGGGTGGGGGGGGGGGGAAAGGAAGGTGAAGAACATACATCTTCCTCTCTCTCTCTCTCTTTCTCTTTCTCCTCTCTCTTCTCCTCTTCTTCTCTCGTCTTTCTCTCTCCTTTTCTCTCTCTCTTTCCTCTCTTCTCTCCCTCTCTCTCTCTCTCTTCTCTGTCTCTGTCCTCGTCTCTCTCGCCTTTCTTATTATATCCTCGCCTTCCTCCACGCTCAGGTGGGACCTTACGTGTTGGCAGGAGGGACAGACAAAGGGCAGGTGTGGGGCTGTCTGTCAAACGAACACCTGACATTCTTGCCCACAGTCAAGAAAACATCCCAAGATAGGACTCACCACTCCGTGTCTAGTCGGCCATGCCACGTTCTGCTGCTGCTGCTGCCCCTGCTCCTGCTCCTGTTGTTGTCCCTGTTGCTATCTGTTAATGGGTTGGTTGGTGGGTTGGTTGGCTGGTTGCTGTTGTTGTTGTTCTTGTTGTTGTTGTTGCTGCTCCTGCTGTTGTTGTCCGTGCTATCTGGTAATGGGTTGGTTGGTGGGTTGGTTGGCTGGTTGCTGTTGTTGTTCTTGTTGTTGTTGTTGTTGTTGTTGTTGCTCCTGCTGTTGTTGTCCGTGTTGCTATCTGTTAATGGGTTGGTTGCTGTTGTTGTTGTTGTTCTTCATGTTGTTGTTTTTGCTCCTGCTGTTGTTGTCCGTGCTATCTGGTAATGGGTTGGTTGGTGGGTTGGTTGGCTGGTTGCTGTTGTTGTTGTTGTTCTTGTTGTTGTTGTTTTTGCTGCTCCTGCTGTTGTTGTCCGTGCTATCTGGTAATGGGTTAGTTGTTGGTCATTGTTGTTATTGTTATTGTTGTTGTTGTTTTCCATGCTATCTGGTATGGGTTAGTTGGTGGTTATTGTTGTTATTGTTATTGTTGTTGTTGTTGTTGTCCGTGCTATCTGGTAATGGGTTAGTTGGTGGTTATTGTTGTTATTGTTATTGTTGTTGTTGTTGTCCCTGCTATCTGGTATGGGTTAGTTGGTGGTTATTGTTGTTATTGTTATTGTTGTTGTTGTTGTCCCTGTTATCTGGTATGGGTTAGTTGGTGGTTATTGGTGTTATTGTTATTGTTATTGCTGTTGTTGTTGCCCCTGCTATCTGGTAATGGGTTGGTTGGTTGGTTGGTTGGTTGATTGGTTGATTGGTTGGTTGGTTGGTTGGTTGGTTAAGTTGGTTGGCTGTTTGGTTGGTTAGTCGTTGTGGTTATTGTTATTGTTGTTGTTGCTGCTGTATTGTTTTGTTGTTGCTGCCGCTGCTGCTGTTGTTGTGCCTGCTATCTGTTTATGGGTTGGTTGGTTGGTTGGTTGGTTTAAGTTGGTTGGTTGGTTGGTTGGTTAAGTTGGTTGGTTGGTTGGTTGGTTAAGTTGGTTGGTTGGTTGGTTGGTTGGTTAAGTTGGTTGGTTGGTTGGTTGGTTGGTTGGTTGGTTGGTTAAGTTGGTTGGTTGGTTAAGTTGGTTGGTTGGTTGGTTGGTTGGTTGGTTGGTTGGTTGGCTGGTTGGTTGATGGTTGGTTGGTTGGTTAGTTGGTTAGTTAACTTGGTTGGTTGGTTAGTTGTTGGTGTTGTTATTGTTGTTATTGTTTTTTGATGTTGCTGTTGTTGTTGTTATTGCCACTGCTGTTTTGCTGTATACTGTTTTTGCTGCTGCTTCTGCTGCTGCTGTTGTTGTCGTTGTTGTTGTTTAAGTTATTGGTGTTGTGATTGTTGTTGCATTAAGTTGGTGGTGCTGGTTGTGGTGGTGTTGCTGTTGTTGTTGTTGTTGTTATTGTTAAAGTTAATACTGTTATTGTTGTTGTTGCCATTGCCATTGTGATTTTGCTGTTGTTGTTGTTGTTGCTGCTGCTTTTACTGTTGTTGTGTTGTTGCTGCTGTTATTATTGTTGTTGTTGTTGTTAAACTTGTGTGTGTGTGGGTGTGTTGTTTTGTTTTGTTTTGTTTTGTTTGTATTCTGCTGGTGGTGGTGGCTTTGCTGCTGCCGTTGTTGTCACTGTTGTTGTTGTTACTATCGTTGTTATTGTTGTTGCTACAGTTAATACTGTTGTTGTTGCTGCTGCTGCTGTTATTGTTGTTGCTGCTGTTATTGTTGTTGCTGCTGTTATTGCTATTGATGTTACTGTTGTTAATCTTTCTGTTGTCGTTGTTGATGCTGTTTCTGTTGTTGTCGTTGCTGCTGATGGTGGTTTTTTACGGCTTTTGTTTGCTTCTGATGTAGGTGTGATTTTATGTCTGTGCTGATAGTGGATAGATTTGTTGCCCAAGTTAAATCTCACAGACAACAGGAGGGGGAACTGAAAGATATTTTCAATCTGTGGAACACTGACTGATGGATTTATGGTTTTCTTGCCCAGTTTGAATCTGTAAGAACAAATAGCAATGACCATTACGAACGGGTTATACTAACTGCATTACTTGACTCTTCCCATCAAAGCCAACGTCCAAGAATGTACATGTAATGTTCATTCTTCTGTCTATCCCCATTAAGTGAGAATAGCGTGCAGCCCAGGGTTAAAAACACGCGCCATTAGCTCTTCTTCCTTGGAGGCTGGCTAGACATATAGACATGACTGTAATGGGCTTCAGCGATTTCCACTGCCTGCAATCGACATGCTCTACTCAGTAGCCTCCGATGCATAGCGGAATACTGACAGAATTGTGTTCATTCAAGACTGCATTTTAACTTTATATGTAGTTTTAATTTTTTGGGCGGTGGGGTGTTGAGAGTGGTGGGTCTTTAGTCTTGAACTATATGTATATATATGTATATATATAGATAAATAGATAGATAGACAGACAGATAGATAGATACATAGATAGATAGATAGATAAATAGATAGATAGACAGACAGATAGATAGATAGATAGATAAATAGATAGATAGATAGATAGATAGATAGATAGATAGATAGATAGATAGATAGATAGATAGATAGATAGATGAATTCTTACATATTGCCATGGACCATGAAGATATGAAGATCACAAGCAACATGGCTAGTGATTCTCAATTCTCGTTCAGTTTTAATGATGATTAAAAATAAATTTAGAACCTGCATCAAATAACCCAGGTTATTTTATAAAAAAAAATCAGAGAGGTAATCCAGATTTTGTACTGTCAAACGTAAGCATTCGCGACTCCTCAACGATATACACTTTTAACCTTAATTTGGTAAAGATCCATTCAAGCAGCCGAGAAAATCTTTCTAACATATTTTTTTGTCACAGACATAAAGGCTGACTCCCATATAGACACACAAACTATGTCAGACAGACCCACAGACACACTTGCATCTCTCTCTCTCTCTCTCTCTTTCTGTCTGTCTCTCTCTCTTTCACTCTCTCTCTCTCTTTCTCTCTCTCTCTTTCAACCTCTCTCTCTCTCTTTCTCTCTGGTGGATATGAAATCTCTCTTTCTCTCTGGTGGATATGAAACAATCTTCCCCACCCCACACCCACTGTTTTTTTTTTTCTATTTCTTTTCTTTTTCTTTTTCTTTTCCAAGGATTTGGAAAAAAAAGATACCACTAGTATGAATGAAACGAGTAAGGATACAAAAGGTATTTTGACATACGATATGAAACCAGTTAGTCAGTTGATTACGTGTGGACATTGCAAGAAGATGACGCTAGATGGAAACCGAACAAGCAGTTGCATACATGTACGTAAGGCTGCGCCCATCTCTGCAAAGGGAATGTTGGCCAGTACCGGAAGTGGGTCGTGCCCACTCACAAGACTGCAGAGATCGACTGCAGACGGACATACATGTAGCTACAGCCAGCCCTGGGGATCAAACTCACCTGAAACGGTTTTCGTAAGGAAGGGACAGTGGGATCCTTGATGGTACATGCTAGGTCACCAGTTTGTCCATCTTCAGGTCCAAGTATTTGTGTGTTAATTTTATATCTGGTAAAAGATTTTCTTTCTGCATACTGATATCTGCGTTAGTGTTTTTTTGCCATACATTGAATCGCACCACCCTCGAATCTGAAAGTGTTGACAGAAGCTCTTAAAGAAATTATTCCTGCAATATAAATCCTTGCATCGGAACATTGTCAAAATGTAGGCCTATATCGTTGAAGCAATGTCCATATTGTAGCTCCATTATATTTAAGGATGACTTTTTTTCCATAATACCCGAGAAGAATATATTATATTATATTATTATATTATATTATATTATATTATATTATATTATATTATATTATATTATATTATATTATATTATATTATATTATATTATATTATATTATATTATATTATATTATATTATATTATATTATATTATATTATATTATATTATATTATATTATATTATATTATATTATATTATATTATATTATATTATATTATATTATATTATATATATCTGTGTGTGTGTGTTTGTGTGTGTGTGTGTGTGTGTGTGTGTGTGTGTGTGTGTGTGTGTGTGTGTGTGTGTTTGTGTGTGTGTGTGTGTGCCTGCTTGCATGCGTACTTATATGTATTTTATGTGTTTGTATGTGCGTGTGAGTGTGTGTGTGTGTGTGTGTGTATGCGTGCGCGCGCGTATATGTTACCAAAATGGGATAGTAACATTGTCTCAGTTGTTTCTCAGAATGTCTCTTTATACAAATTGGGCACAATGTATCGACCGTAAAGATTCGGTGAACAAAGTGTCAAGATCAAGGTCACACAGACCAGATGAAGTGCCTAACAGCAGAACTTTCTGAGGACGATGTGTGAGCAGCACTTTCTCCTGGAACTTCTGCAATGCGTACTATATATTTTTTCACTGTTGCGATAAGTCTGCCATCGTCCTCGATGAATATCAAGTTTTATTTCAACTGATCTTTCTGCAAGGTCGCAGCAACTTTGAAAAGTACAAAATGTAGATTTTTCTCTGGTATTTTTTTTATAACATATACAAGAGAGAATGTAAGAATAGCTGTGCAATTCTTTTTTTTTTTTTTCTTGATTTTATTGAGAAAATCTATATCAAACCATTGACTGTGGTCCAAATCATGAGGGTTGGTCCTCAGGGCAGTCTGTAGGGGTTAAAAGAAAACTGACAGACTGAAAACCAGCTGGCTTGTATTGGGAGGCAGAGGGAGGAGCTGGTCGGTTGGCTGAACTAGTCTCGTCTACTCACCTTGCGGGTCTGTTATTGCAGTTGCTTCCCTTCCCCGCCAGCCAGCCTTGAGTCAACAGGCTAGCGGCCCTTTGTTTACGAGGAGCGTCAGGGGGAATAAACGGGAACAAGTCCGCTGGTCTCTGGGCAAATAGTTTGCACCTAAACATTTCACAGAGGATCCAGTATGGTGAGCTACGACCTCGCTATGAGAAAAACTCGGAATTTTGGAAGGAAAATAAATAGTTAAAGGATCATCGTAACTATCTCCGCCCTTGCCCTTGTTGTGTTAAAGATCTTCTTCTTTTCTTTTCTCTTAACTCCGCGAAGAGTCATTGGGGCACCGCATTAAAAAAACTGTTCACCAGGTTCTAATAGCCATGTCAGTTGTGTGCCAATGCATGGGTCTCTGCAAATGGTTTCTCTGTCCATTCTACAATGTCGTCAGTCCATCGTTTTTATTGTTGTTGTTTTGTTTGTTTGGTTGGTAGGTTGGTAGATAGGTTGGTTGGTTGGTTGGTTGGTTGGCTGGTTGGCTGGTTGGTTGGCTGGTTGGTTGGTTGGTTGGTTGGTTGCTGCTTGCTTGCTTGCTTGCTTGCTTGGTTGGCTGGTTGCTTGGTTGGGTTTTTTTTAACATCAGCTCAGATTCCCTCCCTTGACTGCTCCCTGGACGAGAAATTTAGCAAGACCAGTGGATCTGTTTGCATGACACTACCCCCAACATAGTTTTATTTTCCATAACTGATGTCAGCAGATCTTCGTACGGTCCAGTGTGCTGCTTGATAGTTTGGCATACTTGTTCTTTGGTGATGCAATCAGCATATATGATGTATAGTATCTTGCCATAACATCCCATTTCCATGACTTGAGTTCATCTTTCCAAATCTGCTGTCAGGATCGGTGTTTCACATGCGTACAGGAAGATGGAATTTACCAGTACACGTAGGAGCCTGATCTTGTGTTTCATGGAGATACTTATTAATATCTTTCCATGCAGGTTTCAGCCTGCACAGTGCTGCTGCTGTTGTCTGTGCTGCATTTGAGCTTGCTGATAATTGTTATCTATTGCAGTCACAGATAATGTAATTCTTTCACTTCAAATATCTTTCAGATATCTTATACTGTAAACAACACACATACACACATACATACTACATACATACATACATACATACATCATACATACATACATACATACATACATACATACATAACATACATACAACATACATACATACATACATACATACATACATACATACATACATACATACATACATACATACATACATACAGAGAAAGAGATAGGGAGAGGGAAAGAAAGAGAGAGAGAGGAGGAGGAGGAGGAGGAAGAGAAGAAAGAGGAGAGAGGGGGGTGAGAGAGAGACAGAGAAACAGACAGACAGACAGACAGACAACAGAAGACAGACAGACAGACAGACAGACAAGGAGAGTCGGTTTTAGTTTCAGACCCCCAAGATAAACGTCTTCGTACTCGGAATGAAATTCATATGCACTGACGCCAATGGTGCTATGTGATGGAGAAAATCAAAACTAATCATGGCACAAGCCTTAAGCCTGCGCGTAAACCCCACAAGCAGGCAAGGTCTTGAGGCACCCTACCCAGAAACGGGTCTGGGTGTAGCAATTTTCAGGGAAAAGGAGTCTAGTTAGGCTACTGCATGGTCGCCACGAATACACAGGATTGAGTGTATCGTATTGTATCGCATCATGTAATATTGAATCGTGTTGTGTCGCCTCGTGCAATATTGTATCGTATTGTATTGCCTCATGCAATACTGTATCGTGTTGTGTCGCATCATGTTATATTGTATCGTGTTGTGTCGCCTCATGCAATATTGTATCGTACTGTATCGCATCATGTAATGTTGTATCGTGTTGTGTCGCATCATGTTATATTGTATCGTGTTGTGTCGCCTCATGCAATATTGTATCGTATCATGTAATATTGTATCGTGTTGTGTCGCCTCATGTAATATCGTATCGTGCTGTGTTGTCTCATGCAATATTGTATCGTACTGTATCGCATCATGTAATATTGTATCGTGTTGTGTTGCATCATGTTACATTGTATCGTGTTGTGTCGCCTCATGCAATATTGTATAGTATTGTATCGCATAATGTAATATTGTATGATGTTGTGTCGCCTCATGTAATACTGTATCGTGCTGTGTCATATCATGTAACATAGAATCATATCGTGTGACATAGTATTGTATCAAGTGATACTGAATTGTATCATGTGATATATTCTTTCGTGTTGTATTGCATTATATGGTATTGCATGCTATCATGCAACAATGTATCATGTCGTATTGTATCATGTGATGTCGCATCGTGTTTCGTACTGTGTGATATCTATCGTATCATTCTATATTGTATTGTATTGTGTGGTATTATATCATTATGATAATGTATCATGTGGCATTGTATCGTGCGATATTGTATCGCATTATGTGATATTGCTTCATGTATCTCATATGGTATTGCATATTGTATCATATGATAATGTATCATGTGGCATTGTATCGTGTGATATTGTATCGCATTATGTGATATTGCTTCATGTATCTCATATGGTATTGCATATTGTATCATATGATAATGTATCATGTGGTTTTGTATCGTGGGATGTTATATCGTATTATGTTATTATCGCTTCATTTCATGTGGTATTGTATTGTATCACGTGGTACTGTATCATCATGTAACATTGTATCATATCACGTCGTCTTGTATCGTAATATTGCATTATATTGTATCATACTGCATTGCATCATATCAAATTTATCTATCATTTTTGCCACAGGGATTTTTTTTTCCTTTAAGTATGGCACCATCTAATTTCAATCGTCATTCCGATTGCCAACAAAAGGCATCA
Source organism: Monoplex corrugatus (assembly GCA_030674185.1). Taxonomy (NCBI): domain Eukaryota; kingdom Metazoa; phylum Mollusca; class Gastropoda; order Littorinimorpha; family Ranellidae; genus Monoplex; species Monoplex corrugatus. The sequence continues at coordinate 14,955,369 of JAPXFY010000017.1, read as the reverse complement.
AACAGTATTGAAAAATGCTTTCTGGAAATTCAGTTACTGGAAAAGGTAAAAGATTTTCCGGCAAAATTTTGAATTTTTTCCATCTAGAAACTAATAGCACCCCATATTGTTATGTATTGATTCAGCCGATGGTGATGCACTGGTGCAGATATGGGAAGTATAGATACCGTGAGCTATGGGAGAATGATATCGCTCGATGGGAAAAAAATCTTTGCAGGTGGAATTATGCTCGATGTAATCTTTATCTTTCGATTGAGACGTTTGTTCAGGTGGCCCAGAGTTTGTGTGTGTGTGTGTGTGTGTGTGTGTGTGTGTGTGTGTGTGTGTGTGTGTGTGTGTGTGTGTGTGTGTGTGTGTGTGTGTGTGTGTGTGTGTGTGTGTGTGTGTGTGTGTGTGTGTGTGTGTGTGTGTTGGTCTGTCTTGGTTTGTTGTTTTATGCTCGTTATATATATATATATATAATATATATATATATATATATATATGTGTGTGTGTGTGTGTGTGTGTGTGTGTGTGTGTGTGTGTGTGTGTGTGTGTGTGTGTGTGTGTGTGTGTTCATCAGTATCACCATCATCATCATCATCATCATCATCATTATCATCAACAACAACAACAACAACAACGACGACGACATCACCAATAACAACAACAATATGTTCAAGAAACATTATTCATTTGTGTTTATTACCTGTTACATGTTAGAGAAAAAAAATATAGAAGAGACTGTTGATTTTGTTGTTGATAATCTTTATCAGGTTAACACTATACCCCTACTCCTTTGAAAAAAAAAAGTTACATATTCATGTCTTCCCTTCACTCCGTCCCCTTCCTTACCTGCCCCTTCTGTGGGCCGTGGGAGCCTACGTGCTCTAAAACAAACGACTTCTTTTTTGTTGTTGTTGTTTTTTTGTTGTTGTTTTTTTTTTTTTTTTGGGGGGGGGGGGGGGAGTTGTTTTTTTATGTTGGTTGGTTGAGGCAGCCGAGAATGTGGTTTCTAAGAAGAATGTTGAGAGTTCCATGGACAGCAAAGAAAACAAACGAGACAGTCTTGATGGAGGCAGACACAAGTAGATCACTCATAAGGAAGATTAGGAAAAGACAAGCAACATTTATAGGCCATTTTATGAGGAAGGGGGATTTGGAGCACCTGGTCACAACGGGAAAGCTGGAGGGAAAGAGAGCACCAGGTAGACCCAGGGAGAAGATGCTAGACGGACTTGCAGAGTGGCTGGGGATGAGGAGGGTGGGGGAGATGCTGGGAGCAACGAGAGATAGAGATGGTTGGAAGTCCATAATCGCCAACGCCATGCGGCAGGGCACCTGATGATGATGATGATGATGGTTGGTTGATTGGTTGGCTGGCTGGTTTTCTTGGTTGCTTGTTTGTTTGTATGTATCAATATTTCTATTTCTGTTTAACATATTTGTCTTAACTCCGCCGTTATACAGACACAACAGTGATATTATAGCTAAGTGATTCATTAAGAGAGATTCAGTTTCACTTTCTCAGGATGACGTCTCCGAGCTCGGAAAGAATTCCATATGCACTGACGCCACTGATGCCATGTGATGGAGAAGATCCAAAATGATTAGAGGCACAAGCCTTAAGCCTGCACATAAACCCATGAGCTGGCCAGGTCTCAGGTGCTACCTAGCCTATGGGTTTTTGTATCGTATGCGAGTATTTGCATCAGTCTGTCAGTGGAAACATGTGACCGCCTTGGAGGCGTGGATTCGAACCAGATGGACAAAAAAAAAAAAAAAAAAAAGCGACAGGTTTGGACTTAGACCATCCGACTGTGATGCAAGAATC
>JAPXFY010000017.1:14941056-14948556 GCA_030674185.1 Monoplex corrugatus | reverse complement strand
CTAAACTAAACTAAACTAAACTAAACAAAATAAAATAAAACAAATAAAAACAACAACATCAGGAAAAAAAACAACGAATTTTGAAAATAAGACATATAACAAAACATGTATTTTCCTTTGATTAGATTTTGGTGCAGTCGTAAACAAGCTTTAGTATGAATAAGGTGGACACAAAAGAATAGATAAAAATGAAAGGCAGACCATTTACCTTCTGTGATAATAACGCTTCCTGTGATGAGATTCATTTAATTTTCAAATGTCCTTAATTCAGTGATAACTGAATGAAGTTTATTCCACAAAAATCCCAGTCAATTGAATTAGAGTTTTCACTGCAAAAACTTCATATTTAGAAGGTAAAGAGATCAACTGAAATTTGCAAAATTTTTCACGTTTTTCTGCTTCCAGAAAGTAATAATCTGGTCATCTGAATAGCTTATCATAAGTCAGTTTTTACATGTACTTTATTCTGTCAGATTGGTATTATAATTGATTCCATTGCATTTCAGCGTGTTGATTTCGTTGTATTTTCGTCTACTTACCGTTAAAACCATGCCCCGACTGGGGTTATAGGAGCTATGATGATAAAATGCGCGTGATGGTCAATGATGTAATACGAATTCAGCAAATTTAAAGAAAGAACAAAAAATAAAAACACAAAAAGGTAAAAAATAAATTTTAAAAAAGGGTGGGGGTGGGGGTGGGTGGGGTGAGGGGTTACTTCAGTATAAAAAAAAAATGTTGAAAAAAAAAAAAAAAGGAAAGGAATATCAACTGGAACAGGAAGAAGATGTGTTGTGTATTCAACGTGGCAAGACCGTTGGCGAATATATCTTGCCCCCCCCCCCCCCACCTGAGGGTTAAATCCACAATGCCAATGTTATGAGCTTAACGTTAAATTGGGGCCACTGGAGAAACGACAAAGAAGTGAAGTAACTAACCAGAACTAAGCAGTTAAACATGATTCTGGTAAACAATACGATTAACACTTATGTGTGTGTGGTGTGTGTGTGTGTGTGTGTGTGTGTGTGTGTGTGTGTGTGTGTGTGTGTGTGTGTGTGTGTGTGTGTGTGTGTGTATGTGTGTGTGTAAAAGATCAATCCAAAACAGCTGAAAACATTTGAGTGTGTGTGTGTGTGTGTGTGTGTGTGTGTGTGTGTGTGCGTGTGTGTGGTGTGTGTGTGTGTGTGTGTGTGTGTGGTGTGTGTGTGTGTGTAAACATCAATCCAAAACAACTGAAAACATTTGAGTGTGTGTGTGTGTGTGTGTGTGTGTGTGTGTGTGTGTGTGTGTGTGTGGAGGGAGAGTGAGTAGGTGTGCGTGTGCGTGTGTGTGTGTGTGCGTGTGTGTGTGTGTGTGTGTGTGTGTGTGTGTGTGTGTGTGTATGAGTGTATGTGCATGCGTTTCTGAGTGTATGTGTGTGCTGTATGAGTGTGTGTGTGTGCGCAAGTACGTATATATGTATCAGTTTGTGTGTGTGTACCTCTGTATGTGTGTGTATGTGTATGTGAGAGAGAGAGAGAGAGAGGGAGAGAGAGAGAGTGTGAGTGTGAGTATACGTATCAGTCTGTGTGTTACGTGTGAGTATATGTGTACGTTTGTGTATGTGTGTATACATGTATACGTGTGTATATATGTGCGTGCGTGCGTGCACGCGTGCGTGTGTGTGTATTTAAGTGTATGTGTTTCATCCCTAACCACTTTCTCCTCCTATTACATCAGCCCACTGTCCTGTAGGTACGTAAGCACGGTTTGCAAACGTTACGTCTGGTCCCTCTGCTGAAGGGAGATAGACACAGGTTTCCATGCCGATGTCCTGCTGAGTGGCAGCCTCGTTCGCTTGACTGAGTCCTGCACTGGTTGCTGTGACAGTGATTGAGGATGGAACCCGAGCCCCTTGATTACCGTCAGGACGCAGATGACTCGCACGCACTGCTGGCAAAGGCCCAGAGCCCATCATTGTTCAGTGCGCGCGACGAGCTTATTTATTAAAGCCTTTGTCTTGATGATATATTCAGGAAGCAGTGCGTATGCGTACGTAGTTGTTTTTTTTGTAAACACTCGAGTAGTAGCCTACATTCTTGTATATGTTATGTATACATAGAATGTAACTTTCGCGCGCTTATTAGGATTCTTGACTTGTGATTATGTCGTTATTGTTGTTGTTGTTATTGTTGTGTTTCTTATGTTTTGTTGTTTTGTTTTATAGCTCTGTGTGTGTGTCTGTTTGTGTCTTTGTGTGTGTGTGTGTGTTTGTCTGTGTTTGTGTGTGTGTTTTTGTGTGTGCATGCATGTGTGAGTGTGTGCGTAAGTGTGTGTAAGTATGTGTGTGTGTGTGTGTGTGTGTAAGTATGTGTGTGTGGTGTGTGTGTGTGTGTGTGTGTGTGTGTGTGTGTGTGTGTGTGTGTGTGTGTGTGTGTGTGTGTGTGTGTGTGTGTGTGTGTGTGAACCAATACGCCATCATCCTGAACAAAACATTTAGTTGCCTGGAACTAGCAAAAACAAAAAAAATTCAGAGCAATAATAACGTAAAAAACAACAACAAACAAACAACAAAATCAAAGTTTCTGGCAGAATCATATGAAACACCTGAGTCCGAGCTCTAGACAAAAGACAGAGAAATCCAACCCTTAACTAAGTAATGTGACAAAATTCTCCATATCTTATGGTCAAATGTCTTACCTTGCAGCTTGACAAATATGGCACGATGAATTCATGTCTAACTTTGCTCGTTTGTCGTACGGGTGACTTGAGTCTTCAGTTTGTTATGATAAATAGTAAGGTTAAAAACATATTGCGAACAATGACACAGTTGTATAGATACATAAGTAGACAGAAAGATAGATAGATAGATAGACAGACAGATACATACATACATACATACATATGTACATAGCCAGCTAGCTAGATAGCTTGCCAGTTAGTTTGATAGGAAGATGGATAGATAGATAGATAGATAGATAGATAGATAGATAGATAGATAGATAGATAGATAGACAGAAAGATAGATAGATAGATAGATAGATAGATAGAAAGACAGATACATACATACATACATACATATGTACATAGCCAGCTAGCTAGATAGCTTGCCAGTTAGTTTGATAGGAAGATGGATAGATAGATAGATAGATAGATAGATAGATAGATAGATAGATAGACAGACAAATAGCCAGACAGACAGACAGATAGGTACAGCCACAACCCGTCTTTTATCTGACCGCCCCCCTACCCCCTGGCTCACTCATGAGATTGCCTGTGCAAAACGTGCCCGCCGCAGAGCAGAGCGCCGCTGGTGCAAATCCAAACTCACTGTACACAGGCAACTTTTCCAAGCCTCTAAAACAAAAGTATCCACCCTCATTGCATCAGCAAAAACAAGCTATTTCCAAACCAAAATCCTGAATGCCTCTTCTTCAAAATAACTCTTTACAACCATGAATCATCTCCTTGGCACACGAAAAGATTTACCTCTCCCAACAAAACATACAAATGAAGAACTCCCATCTGTATTCTCCAAGTATTTCACCACCAAAATACAAACTCTTCGTGACAGGCTTGACAGGACACCCTGTCAACCATGCCCACCTGACCCTTCCTTCTCTGGCACACCTCTTACTACTTTTACTCCAGTCTCACAAGAAGAAATTTTCAACACAATCAGATCCATGTCGTTCAAAACCTGCGAACTGGATCCTCTTCCAGGTTCTCTCTACTCCGACTGTCTCCCTACTCTCCTCCCATTCATCACTGACATCATCAACACTTCTCTTCAAACTGGAACTGTCCCAGATTCTTTCAAGTCTGCTATTGTTCACCCTCTCCTCAAGAAATACAATTTAGACCCAAATGAACTGAAAAATTACCGGCCTATCTCTAATCTCTCTTTCTTGTTAAAACTCCTTGAAAAAGTCGTCCTCAACCAGCTGAACTCTCACCTGTCTGCCAACAATCTCCTCAATCCTTTCCAGTCAGCCTACCGCCAGTGCCATAGCACTGAAACTGCCCTACTACACATTCTCAACAATCTCCTCCTTGCAACTGATACTGGCAAAGTCTCTCTCCTCACACTCCTTGATCTGTCTGCAGCCTTTGATACCATTGACCATGGTATTCTCCTTTCTAGACTTCATCATACTTTTGGCATCTCTGACATTGCTCTCTCCTGGTTCACTTCATATCTATCAAACAGAAAACAAACTGTTCTCATCAATGGCACTTACTCTCAACCTGCATACCTGACCTGTGGTGTTCCACAAGGATTTGTCCTTGGCCCTGTTCTTTTCACTCTTTACACCTCCCCCCTGTCCACCATCATCAACTCCCACTCTATAAAACACCACTTCTATGCTGATGACACCCAACTTCAAGACAGTGACTCACCTGATAATATACAGCGCCTGTTGACTCGCACCACTGAGTGTTACTCGGACATTAAGAACTGGATGACACACAATAGACTTCAGCTTAATGACGACAAGACAGAAGCTATCCTCATTGGCACCCGTCAGAAACTTTCTCAGCTGCCTCCTCTTTCTCTCCCATTATGTGACACATCAGTCCCAATTTCTGATTCAGCTAAAAACCTTGGTGTCTGCATTGACTCTACCCTCTCCATGAACAACTTTGTTTCTCAAACTGCCAGATCTTGCTACTATCATCTCCATCGTATAAGCCTGATCAGGAAGTATCTCTCTGTGGAAACAACTGCAAAACTCGTTCTCTCCTTCATAATGTCTCGCAATGACTATTGCAATTCACTCCTGTCTGGTCTTCCTGCCTCCACCATTCACATCCTACAGCGCATTCAAAACAATGCTGTACGCCTTGTACTCAAAAAGAAAAAAGCTGACCACATATCTCCTCTCCTGGCACAACTTCACTGGCTCCCTGTATCAAAGCGCATACAGTACAAACTAGACACCATGTGCTACAAAAGCCTCAATAACGCAACCCCCGATTACCTGTCAAGCCTACTTGAGATCTATGTTCCTTCACGTACCCTCCGCTCTGCCTCCGATCCTCTGACTTTTCGCTTTCCACGCACTAAGCTCAATACCTATGGTCCACGAGCCTTCTCTGTTTCTGGTCCACTCTCCTGGAACAAACTTCCTCTCTCAGTCCGTCAGCAACCTACTTTTGTCTCCTTCAAGTCCGCTCTCAAAACTCACCTTTTCTCCTCTGCATAAAATCCTAACCTCACTCACCCCCCCTCTGCAGCCTGTCTCCGCTCGGAGGGGAATCACATTGTTATAATATATAATTGTATATAATATGCTCTCTATAATTTTCCATTGCTTTTATTCTTGCTTTTATTGCTTTTATTCTTTTTCCCCATTTATTGCCATGCGTGTGTGTGTGTGTGTGTGTGTGTGTGTGTATGTGTGTGTGTGCGTGCGTGTGTGTGCGTGCGTACGTGCGTGCGTGCGTGCGTGCGTGCGTGCGTGTGTGTCTGTTTCAGCGCTTAGATTTGATTTTATCAAGATTTTGCGCTATATAAATATTGTAATATTATTATTAATAGATAGATAGATAGATGATAGATAGATAGATAGAATAGATAGATAGATAGATAGATAGATAGATAGATAGATAGATAGATAGATAGATAGATAGATAGATAGATAGATAGATAGATAGATAGATAGATAGATAGATAGATAGATAGATAGAAATAGATAGATAGATAGATAGATAGATAGATAGATAGATAGAAATAGATAGATAGATAGATAGATAGATAGATAGAAATAGATAGAATAGATAGATAGATAGATAGATAGAAATAGATAGATAGATAATAGATAGATAGATAGAAATAGTAGATAGATAGATAGTATAGATAGATAGATAGATAGATAGATAGATAGATAGATAGATAGATAGATAATAGAAATAGATAGAATAGATAGATAGATAGATAGATAGATAGATAGATAGATAGATAGATAGAAATAGATAGATAGATAGATAGAAATAGATAGATGATAGATAGATAGATAGATAGATAGATAGATAGATAGATAGATAGATAGAAATAGATAGATAGATAGATAGATAGATAGATAGATAGATAGATAGACAGATAGATCAGATGTAGATTGAATAGATAGATAGATAGATAGATAGATAGACAGATAGAAGACAGATAGATAGATAGATAGATAGATAGAGATAGATAGATAGATAGATAGATAGAAAAGACAGATAGATAGATAGATAGATAGATGATAGATAGATAGATAGACAGATAGATAGATAGATAGATTGATAGATAGATAGATAGATAGATAGATAGATATAGACAATAGTTAGATAGATGTATAGTAGATTGTAGATAGATAGATAGATAGATAGATTAGTATGGCATGTTTTTTGTTTGTTGTAGATTGATAGTTAGTTTGTATTGTTGTATGTTTTTGTTTGTTTGTTTGTTGTTTTTTGTTTGTTGTTTGTTTGTTTTTGTTGTTTGTTTTGTTGTTTGTTTTGTTTGTTTGTTTGTTTTGTTTGTTGTTTGTTTTTGTTGTTGTTGTTTGTTGTTTGTTTGTTTTTGTTTGTTTGTTTTGTTTGTTTGTTTGTTTTGTTTTGTTTGTTTGTTGTTGTTTGTTTGTTTGTTTTGTTTGTTGTTTGTTTGTTTGTTGTGTTTGTGTTTTGTTTGTGTTTGTTGTTTGTTTTTGTTTGTTGTTTTGTTTGTTTGTTTGTTTGTTGTTTGTTGTTTTGTTTGTTGTTGTTGTTTGTTGTTGTTGTTTGGTTTGTTTGTTTGTTTGTTGTTGTTTGTTTGTTGTTTGTTGTTTGTTTTGTTTGTTTGTGTTTGTTTGTTGTTGTTTGTTTTGTTGTTTGTTGTTGTTTGTTTGTTTGTTTGTTTGTTTGTTTGTTTGTTGTTTGTTTGTTGTGTTGTTGTGTTGTGTTTGTTTGTTTGTTGTTTGTTTGTTGTTGTTTGTTGTTTGTTTGTTTGTTTGTTTGTTGTTTGTTTGTTTGTTGTTGGTTTGTTGTTGTTTGTTTGTTTGTTTGTTGTTTGTTGTGTTGTTTTGTTTGTTTGGTTTGTTTGTTGTTGTGTTGTTGTTTTTTGTTGTTTGTTGTTTGTGTTGTTTGTTTGTTTGTTTGTTGTGTTGTTTGTGTTGTGTTTGTTGTTTGTTTGTGGTTTGTTTGTTTGTTTTTTTGTTGTTTGTTTGGTGTTTGTTTGTTTGTTGTTGTTGTGTGTTGTTGTTTGTGTTGTTTGTTGTTTTTTTTGTTGTTTGTTTGTTTGTGTTTGTTTGTTTGTTGTTTGTTTGTTGTTTGTTTGGTTTGGTTTGTTGTTTGTTGGTTTGTTTGTTGTGTTGTTTGGTGTTGTTTGTTGTTTTTGTTTGTTTGTGTTGTTGTGTTGGTTGTTGTTGTTGTTTGTTGTTGTTTGTTTGGTTTGTTGTTTGGTTTTGTGTTGTTTGTTTGTTGTGTTGTTTGTTTGTGTTGGTTTGTGTTGTTGTTTGTTTGTGTGTTTGTTGTTTGTTTGTGTTGTGTTGTTTGTTG
>JAPXFY010000017.1:14911056-14928556 GCA_030674185.1 Monoplex corrugatus | reverse complement strand
GGTCAGGTAGGGCAGTGTTATGGATTAACGCTTAATGCGTAACAACGAAAGACACTGTATCTGCGACCACCAACACTACCAACAACAACAATGATAAAAACTAATTCGACTTAGTTCAGTTTGTCGGGCCTATCAATATGCAGAGCAATGAATCGTTTACATTCCAGGCGCGACAAACTCTTGACCAGAATGTATCAACTATAATTAGTATATGCTACCAATTTTGAGAACAAGGTCTCCAACAGTGTAAAATCGCTACTCACAGTTCCGTAGCTTTCGATGGCGTTCTCGCCATCTTCGTCAGCGTCAATGCTGTCTGCGTGACTTCTACTCAGATTTTCGCGAACATGGGATGAACCCGTTCACGAGATCGAATCAGAGAATGGTACACGGGGGCAGGGTGTAACGGCCCGTCCCGTGAGCGGGGTTGGTGCTGCGATGTAGATGCCTCCTTGATCTGCTGGAACACTTATTCTCTGTCAGGATGTTGACATTGTCCGCACTGAATTGATGTTTCGGGTGTAGGTGAGCTCTACTGGAGACGAGTCCTCTTGTGTTCTGTTAGTCTCTTGAAGGGGGCGTTCAGTTCACCGACATATGTGGTTACAGTCTGGCGTCTATCTGTATATATGCCAGCTTGTCGAGTTTGCTGGTTTTGTCCTTGGGGGTGACCAGCTGCTGCGTATGTGTTGGAGGTTGAATGTACAGCCACCCAGTTTCTGATCTTTCTGGACAGAGCGTCACTCACACCTCCTACGTATGGGATGGTGATGTGTCCTTGCGTGGTGTTGTTTCACTGCTGTTGGGATGCGGTGTTGGATTCCTGCCTCCGGCTGTTCAGGCCACTTTTTGTACCGAGATGGTGAGCACTTTTTTCAGTGTTTGTCTCCTTGTCTTTTGCTCTTGGGTACTGATATGGTGTGCTCTGTGGGTAAGGGTTCGAATCACTCCAGTTTGTGTTCAAGGGGCTGGTGGCTGTCGACTGTAATATTGGTCCGTATGAGTTGGTTTACGGTAGACCGAGAAGGATAGAATGCCATCAGTTCTGGTGATGAGGGTGTCCAGCATGGCTCTGGAGTTGTTCTGTTCCACTTCCTCGTGAATTTGTTGGCTGGGTGTTGGTTGTTCAATGTTCGTATAACTGTATTGTGCACGTTCTAACGAAAGTTCCTGTGTCAGCAGAAGCGACTGTCATCCTTCTATACCGTGCCATCAGTGAACAAGAAGCTCTGCATCCATGACTGTGTCAACATCTAAGACGCTACACGTGTCGTTGACACGTTCACTACGTCTAATCCTCTTCCGATTTTTAGGTGTCTGGTAAGTAGTCAGATCAACACCCCACCCCCCTTGGGTGCCTGAGGCTCTTTCAGTATAAATGTATCCCACCTTCCGGAAATTCTGTGCTAGAAATTTCTCTTTTCTGTCACTTGTTCTGCCATGTTCCTTGCTTTCTACGTTTCTTCTATCATTTTTGCTTGTGGTCACTACCTGTATGTTTCTATACAGTCTTATGTACTTTTTCTTAGGATTGATTATTGGGTACAAGTATTAAATGCATTTGGCTCTAGGAGGCGAGATATGCAGAACAACTTTAGGTAATTTATTGCCGTTTTATATGTTTTGGTGTCCTTGGTATGTTAAGTTTGTATTCAGTGTGTTTTTGTAAATCCCTGTGCGTAAATTGGACGGAGGGGTCAACGCCTGGATGTCCTTAGATTATGTGCGCGGATGTATTATGTGTATTTAATTTTTTTCTGTTGGTTTTGTGTTTTGAAGCAGTTATAGCCCTGATATACAAAAACAATGAGATCAAACTTTAAAACTTGGGAAAGTGGAGAGATGGTGATGACCAAGGAGATTGGAGTTTGTTCAAATGGGATTCATCGCACGTGGACAATTCCATACACGCTCCAGCCAAATCTGCCAGAAATCATCTGACAGATCCCCGAACCTGTGCAAAATCCTATGCGCTGATAAGGTCTTCAAATGGGTAAGGAGGGGGGGGGGAGGAGAGGGACCTCTAAGGCTGTATGCTAGCACCATCAACATGATGGAAATATTTAATATGGAGAGCGAACAGCCAGTCCTTACTTTTGCAGGCTGGGATTGAACTCGATAACAGATTGGAGTTTGTAGTGACATCCTGTGATCTAAGTTATTTTCCCTTGTTATTCATCATCATCATCATGTGCCCTGTCGCATGACATTAGCGATCATGGCCCTCCATACGAATCTATCCCTTGTCGCTGCAAGTACATCTCTCCACTTTGTCTTCAGCCACTCTGCAAGTCCGTCCAATATTTTCTCCCTGAGACCACCTGGTGTTCTCTTTCCCTGTAGCTTTCCTGTTGTGACCAGGTGCTCTAATTCCAATTTCCTCATAAAATGTCATATACATGGTGTCTTTTCCTAATCTTTATCAATGATCTTGTGTTTGCCTCCGTCAAGACTGTCTCGTTTAATTTGTTTGTTTTTTTGATTGTCCACGCCTCACAACCAAATAACAGTATTGGTTCTATATAACACACAAAAACTCTCTTCCTGATGTTAATTGATAGGCATATGTTGGTAAGAACGCTTTTCATCTTCTTGGATGCTGTTTTAGCTTGGCCGATTCTGCTGGCTATTTCTGATGTGCGTCTGCCGATTGGTGAGATGACCGTTCTCAGATATTTAAACTTGTCAACTGTCTCAAAGTTGTGACATTTGCTGTTATTTTGCATGAGGGGACAGATTCTTTCTTGCGTCTTCATTTTGGTGCCCATGAAGGACAGTCTGGGTGACGTGATCCTGCTGTCCTCGAATGGTGTAACAAATCCGATCCTTAGTCTTTTCATAATGATGTCCATATTCTGTTGCCTGCATTGAAGTAGTTATAGTTAATTGGAGATGGTGTTCCATCCAGAAGATTCGTGTGATTTTTCTGGAATTTCTTAGTATGGATGCTGGACAGCTTGATAAGGTTGCTGTCCGTTATCCTCTACCTCAGCGCTTAGATTTGATTTCTATCAAGATTTTGCGCTATATAAATATTGTAATTATTATTATTATTATCTACCATTCTCAGTCGTAAAAGAGAGTGGAAAGGACACAGTATTTGTACAGTCTCATGTTGGTGTTGGTGCTGTGTTATGGGGACCTTTACACTTGTCCAGCATTCTTAAATTATTAAGATGTCTTCAGCCTTGCGAGACAGCTTTTGATGTTACTGTCTGCTCCTCTATCGTGTCTCCCTTACATGAAGACGCTAAATATTCCTCTACAGTATCTTCTTTCTCAAGTTCTACTTCACACCTCTTCAAACACGTACACAACCAGTAGCACCGCTAGGTGTCTATACAGTCCCTGTATATTTACAAAAGATATAACAGACAAGACCGACTTGATTCCGTTTCATGCAAAATTTCATATTCATGAATGTAAATGTAAAATGTTTGAGGAAAAAGACCAACACACAATGGAATTATAGTTGATATCTTTTGGTTATTTACAGATGACTATGAAAGTAAGTCACGAGCAGCTGTCTCAGCTGGACATCATTTTAGACATCCCCAACATGGACGGTGCCACTGAGGTTCCAGAAAATATCTGCTTCCCAGAAAAAGAAAGAAAAATCACCCCTGCCATGTCAGTATAGCTGGCAAGCCAAATAGCTACACTTCCAACGGTCCAGAATGTAGTCGACGACGGTGAGTGTACAGTGTGTGTGTGTGTGCGTGTGTGTGTGCGTGTGTGTGTGTGTGTGTGTGTGTGTGTGTGTGTTGTGTGTGTGCGCGCGCGCGCGTGTGTGTGCGTGTGTGTGTGTGGTGTGGAAAGGGAAGGGAAGGGGGCGCGCGCACACAAGCGTGCATGCGTTTAAGTTGCTGTCCGTGTGTGTCATACAACAAAACATGAACTAATTACGTAGTGTGTTTAAACACAGACTTTGTTGAAATTCCCTTGACACGACGTGAAAATGGCTGGCATTTCAGCATTGTGTAAATCTGGATGTATGTATATGGAAAAGAACCCTGGTCAGTGAAACTTTTAAAACATCGTTGTCTTTCTTGTGTATACATTGAGCCCATGAATGATACCGGACACTGACTTCCAAGGAGGACGAATGCTTGTGTCTTTAACATGCAGATGTTCCACAGTCGCTCGTCGTTCTTTTTCTGTGTCTGGGCCATACCAATGGAACAAGCTTCCTCTGTCTATTCGACAGTCACATGTTCTGTCTTTTTTCAAGTCTAACTTGACGACTTAGCTTTTGTCCAGCAGTGATTTCCCATCCTTTCGTTCCACTCTACTGCTGTCCTTCTACTCTCAGTTTGCATGATTTGTACCCATATCCGTCCCCATATGGAAAAGGCAGATATTAATTTAGCAGTTAACAGCTTCTCGAAATTTCCAGACAGCCCACCATAGACCTTGAAAACACCGAAAGTTTATTTTGATCTTGCTTCCTTCTGTAAAGACAGTGCCAGTTTACTGGCGTAGGAGTCGTTTTGTGTAGAATTGTGTGAAAAATTTCAGTCATCCCACAGAATTTTCGCTGATGGGTCCAAGTCTGATGAAGGTGTTGCTGCCGCTGCCTTCTGCTCTGCGATTCCCAAATCGGGCATTTTCAAAACATATTCCGTCTGACAGTTCCGTTCATACTGCTGAACTGACTGATCTGGTTTTGGCACAGAAAATGGTGTACCAATCCAAGCATAAAGATTTTCTAATTTTTTCAGACTCCCTTTCCGCTTTGCAGGCAATTGCTGGTCGAAACATTAGTCACCCTGAACTTCTGAAGTTCTTCGAACTGATTTCTACTCTTACAAATGAAGGTTACTGGATTGTTTTTGCCTGGATTCCTGGCCATGTTGGTATTGGAAGCAATGAAAAGGCGACTGCCTGGCCAAGGAAGCGACAAAGAAAAAGATGTCTAAATCCTTGATGTGAAATCGGAAGTACACAGTTACATGAGAAATCTGTGGCAGGAGGATTGGAATGAACAGATAACAAACTTTTCCAAATCCACTCTAGCCTGAAAAGAATTCTCCCATCTGCTGCAGGAAACCGTAAGAAAGAGACAGTACTACGTACGTTACGCACGGGTCACACATCCTACATTCATTCGTACCATTTTTATGAAGAGCACCATGGTGTATACCGTGTGACGAGCTGTTGAGCATCAGACACCTCCTCCTTGATTGCTGGGACTTGTACGATGTGAGACAAAAGTACTACACGGCGGACTCTTAAAAAGTGTCCCCCCCTGATGCAATTTTCCAGTTTTTACAAGAGATCAATAGACTTCACCTGATATGATTTTACGTGTTTTTCTTTAATTGTATTTTAGACTTGCAAGGTTAAAGGTGAGCATGGTTTTTAACTCTTTTATCTTAACCGTGTTGTTTTTGATGTGGAATTGGCCCTGATATGGCTCTAGTAGTCGGCTGGGCTATAAGCAATAAGAACTAATTGCGTACATATATTAACTGCATTTTCAGATTAAGATGTAATTGCTTTGTAGCAGTCATAGATCCTCTAGATCAGTTTGTATACAGGCCTATGTTTTTGTGTGCTTAAGGTCTGTTTATGCATTTGTATTCACGTTTCATTTGTCTAAGCCCCTTGGTGTTAACTTCGGCAGAATACCAACGCCAGGGATATATCCTTAGATTACTTAAGTGAACGCGGTGATATTTGTCTTAAATGGTCTGAAAAAGGCATTAGGATAGACGGAGAATACCTCAGTCACCTCAGGGTTGTTGACATTATCATCTTGTGAAACCTACTGATTTGTCTATTTACTAACGTATACATTTTTAGTCTGTGCAAGTACAGTTTGGATTCAATTTGTTTCAGTGTGTCTGCAAAAGCGGTACGCTACGTATTGCACCTGAAAGGAGGAGCAGCAGCAACAACAGCAGCAGCAACAACAGCAGCAACAACAACAGCAGCAACAACAGCAGCAACAACAGCAGCAACAGCAACAGCAGCAGCAGCATCAGTAAAAAACAGAACAACAAGAAGAAGAAAAACAAGTAAGTCTTCCTCCGGAATGTTATAGACAACAGGGGAAAAACTCAAAGAACACAAATGAAAAAAAAAAAAAGGAATAAATACAAATATTAAACAAACAAAATAAAAACATAGAAAAGACATTCACAATAAGATGAATAACGATAAGAAGACGAAACGGAGAAAACGCAAGGCAACATAAACAAACACAGCAAGAATGAAGACAACAAAAACGTAAGAGGAGACAAAAAAATAAACAAAAGAAAATCAATAAGAACAACAACAAGAACGACAAGAACAACCAAAAAAATGAAAATAAGATATATATTCGTCACCAAAAAGTCGAGAAAAAAACAACAAAAAACCAGCAGCAACAAAAACACAAAACAAACCCAGAGCAAAAAAGCATGACAAAACAGAAACAAGAAAGTTCAAACAAAAAGAAGAATAGAAAACAGAACAATACACAACGCACAGCAAATCCAAAACTATGCTTGTTACACAATCGATAACAAATCAACATGGATACACAGGAGAAATGAAGAGCAAAAGGAACAAGAAGCAATGCGACAAGAAGCAGTACAAGCAGTAGAAAAAGAACATCTGTAATGACGACAACGGCAAAAACGTCACAGCAAATCGCCAAGAAAAGCGTAAGAAACGGTGACAGATGAAAAAAAAAATCAAGAACGATAAACACGTCGAAAAGAATAGCACCACGAACAGGATGAAGAATGAAAAAAAAAAAAAAATGGAATGAGCATAACTAGGCGATTAAATAAAAAACAACGGAAAAAGAAAAAAACCCGGCTAAAACCACATAAAGACGGAAAAACAAAAAACACAAAAGGAAAACGAGAAAAAGTGACACACACACACAAAAAAAAAAAAAAAAAAAAGGAAAGAAGATTTGAGCAATAATGACAGAAACAAAGAGAAAAAATCACGAACATAAACAATGACGTCAAGAACTCAGAGAAACAAACAAGAGAAAAACAACGTCATCAAGAACAAGAGCAGGAACAAGTACAGGAAGAACTAAGTGTAGAAAAGCAAAACGTACACCAGCAAGTATACAGTGATAGTATCAACACATGGCAGAACCAGTACACCAAAGGTACCAAGGAACAGAATAAACGAAACTTTTCAGAAAGAACAAACAGAAGACAGAAAAACACCAGAAAAAAGAACAAGAGCAATAAGAATTTAAAAAAGCAGCAAGAACAAGAAAAAATTTTTTAAAATTATTCTGGAGAGAAACAGGTACAGAGAGAGCAAGGAAGTGACAGTGAAAGCGACAACACCAAAATCATAAATACAATATCAACAAATAGCCGAAAAACAACACCAAGATAACACGAATTACAAAATCTGAACGGAGCAAAAGCGAGAATACATTAACAAACAAGCGCAGAACAGGAGAATTAAAATCTACATTACGCTTACAGCAACACGGAAGAGAAACCTTCAAAACAAAAAACAAACCAAACCAAAACAAAACAAAACAGTACAGAAATAAAAAGAATCACAAACGAAGAAGAAAAGAAAAAGAAAAGCAAAACCGTAAACAATATACAAATCCTTTACTATTATTATTGCACAATCAATAACAATATCAACACGAAAAAGGATGCCAAATCAAAAGGAATAACGGCAAGAAAATCGTGAGAAATAGAAGAATAAAACGGACAAGAAGCGGAACAACAAGAAGCAGGAAAAGAACATCTTGTGAAACAATAACGGCAAAGATATCGGAAAGTCATCACAAAAATCACGAAGAAGAGTGGAAGGGAAAAATCAAGAACAAAAAGTAGATCAAAGACAAAATAGCGACAAGACCAGGAATAAGAATGAAAAACAAATACTATACAAACAACTGGTGGACGAAATCAAAAGCAACAACAACAACAACTACAACAACAACAAAAACTATCTGAAAGCATATGAAGAAAACGAGTAACAAAATAAAACAGAAGAAAACAAAGCAAAAAGAAAAAAAAAAAAAGGAAAACAAAAGGGAAACGGAAGAAACAAAAAGGTAGAACATTCACGACAAGAACAACAGAAACAAGAGAAAATATACGAACATAAACAAGTACCGCAAGAAGTCAAGGAAACAAAACAAGAGCAAAATCAACAGGAACAAGAGGAGGAACAAGAACAGGAAGAAGTGCAGAAGAGCAAAACACAACTGCAAGAATACGATCACAATATCAAATCATGACAGAACCAGAACACCAAAGGCACCAAGGAACAGGAACAAACAAATCTCTTCAGAGAAAACAAATACAAGACAGAAAAACACGAGAAAAAAACAAACAAAAACAAAAGCGATAAGAACTACAAGAGCGGCAAGAACACGAAAAACAAAACCAAAAAACAAAACCGAATTATTCGGAAGAGAAAATACAGAAAAAAAAACGACAACAGCACGAACATAAGAATAATATCAACAAATACCCAAACCACAACAGCAAGGTCAGTAACAATAACACAGAGCAAAAACAAGACAAAGAAAGAAACGCACAACGACAGAACGAAATTACTACTACTATAACAACACGAAAGAGGCGCACCCCCCCACCCCCCAAAAAAAAACAAAACAAAAAAACAAAAAAACAAAAAACAAAAACAGAAAACACATACAAAAATTAGAAACGAAGAAAAAAAAATAAAGCAGGAACAGTACACGGTAAATGGCAAATCCATAACAATTATTACTGCACTGACGATAACAACGGTATCAACATAGATAAACAAGATATGACAACAAATCAATAACAGCAAGAAAACCTGGAGAAACGGAAGAGTAAAAGGAACAAGAGGCAAAACAACAAGAAGAAAAAAAAATCTATGATAATAAGGGCAAAAACATAACAAATCACCAAGAAAAGCACGACGAAGAAGACTGGAACAGACAAAAATGAACAACAAAAAGTAAACGAAAAGACGAATAGCAACAGGACAAGGAACAAGAATGAAAAAACAGACTGAGCAAACGTAACTAGAGAACCAAATCAAAAGCAGAGAGAACAGAAAAAAAAATGACAACCAATATGAAGAAAACGAGCAACGAAACAAAGTAGAACAAGAAAAGCAAACAAACAAAAACACCCAGAAAAAACAAAAGGGAAACACAGAAGGAAAATAGAAGTTAAATCATAAATGACAAGAACAATGAAAACAAATGGAAAAAATACGAACATAACCAAAGAGATCAAGAAGTTAAAGAAAAAAAAATAAGAGGAAAAAAACCCAACAACAACAACACTAAGAATAAAAAAGCAAACACAAAAAGAGAACAGATGTTAAACCAAATCATACAAATCAAAGAAACAAAACGAATAATAAAACAGAAGATAACAAAAACAAAAGAAACGGGCACAGGAAAAAGATGACGAGCCACAACAAAGAGTATAAAAACAATAACAACGAATGGCAAAACCACAACATCAAGAGCACAAGTAATATCAGGAATAAGAAAAATTACGAAGCAAAACAAACAAAAACAAAAACAAAACCCTGGAAAAGAATCAAGAACAGACAGAAAAACAACCACAACTCAAACCTAAGCACAGCTATGTCAAAAGCAACAAATACTACGACAAATCAACAAAAATGAAAAAAAAGAATCCCGAACGGGGACCAAAGTCAACTAGAAGTCAAACATACAACCAAACAATAGCAACAAAGAAGTCAACAAGAACCAGAAGAGAAGACGGAAAGAAGAAGATGAAGAGGAAAAAAAAAGAACATAAGAATATCAACAGATATACCACAACCACCAAGAGCATCAGCAAGAACACGAATATGCAGCTATTGAGCAGAACAGAAACAACACTGCAAAAACAAAGAAATAAAACGCAAAACAGGAGATTAAAAAACAAGAACTTACGACTACAACAACACGAGTCAGAAACCCAAAATAGAGCAAACAAAATGATACAGAAGCAACAACAACAAAAAATCCCTCAAAAACAAATAAAACAAAAATACAAAGAAAAACAACAAGCAATATATATGGCAAATCCATAACTATTACTATTGCACGATCAATAACAACAGCATCAACACGGATAAACAGATACGGAAACAAAAACAACAACAGTACGAAAACTGGAAAAGAAAGAGCAAAAGAGACAAGAAGCAGTACGACAAGAAGCGGAAAAAGAGTATCTGTGATAACATTAGCAACAAAAACACCACTAGAAAAATCACCAAGAAAAGCGCAAAGAAGAAGAGCGAAAGAAGAAAAATAAAGAAAAAGAAGTACCCCAAAAGGAAGACAGATATCACAAAGAATAAGATCAAGAATGAGAAAATGAACGAAACGAATAGAACTAGAGGCAAAGTCAAAATCAACTGAAAAAAAAACATTTAGAAAGCAACAAAATAAAACAGTACGGAAAACAAAACAAAAAAATGCACACAAACACAAAAAAATCAATGCCTCGCAAAATCAAAACAATTGAAGGGAAACAAAGAAAAAAGAGGACCAATGACAAGAATAACAAAAACAATGCGAAGAAAATGAAATAAGCAACTACAGCAAAATCTCAAAGAAACGAACAGAAGAACAACCAAGTCAGGAAGAACAAGAAGAGAAACAAGCACATGACAGAACTAGAACGCCAAAGGCACCTAGGGAAAGCAAAAAAACCAAAACATTCAGAGCAGAACAAACAACACAACAAAATAAGACAAAAGAGAACAAGAGCAACAAGAACAAAAACGGCAAAAAGAAGAAAAATAAATGAAAAATAACAAAATTAAGAGCAGCACCAAAATCAGCAACTGGCAATAAAAAAAAAAGCACACAAGAATGCAAACGGAAAAGTCAACAAGAACCGGAGAAACAAGTACAAAAATAACGAGATAAAAAGAGCAAAAATAACAGCGAGGACATAAGAATAATGTCAACTAATAACAGAACCACAACACGGAGAGCACAAAAAGCGCGAATAAGAAAAACTACTGAACAGAACAGAAACAAGGCAAAAATAACAACAAAACTTGAAAAGAAAACTACTACTCAACTGCAACTTATAACAGAAACCCAAAGCGAAACAAAAAACAACAACAACAACAAAACCATGTCAACTGCGAGTCACCAAGAAAGACACGAAGAAAAAGAGTGAAGGGGAACAATATCAAAAACAATAAGTACATCAAAAAGAAGAAAAACATCAACAAAAACAGGATCAAGATAAAAAAAAAATAAAGACGGAACGAACATCAAAAACGTCAACAAAAACCGGATCAAGATTATGAAAAAAAGACGAAACGAACATCAAAATCATCAACAAAAACAGGATCAAGATTATAAAAAGACGGAACGAACATCGAAAACATCAACAAAAACAGGATCAAGATTTTTTTTTTAAAAAAAGACGAACGAACATCAAAATCATCATCAAAAACAGGATCAAGATTATAAAAGAAACGAAACGAACATCGAAAACATCAACAAAAACAGGATCAAGATTAAAAAAAAAAAAAAAAAAAGACTAAACGAACATCGAAAACATCAACAAAAAACAGGATCAAGATTTAAAAAAAAAAAAAAAAGACGAAAACGAACATCAAAATCATCATCAAAAACAGGATCAAGATTATAAAAAGACGGAACGAACATCGAAAACATCAAAAAAAAACAGGATCAAGATTAAAAAAAAAAAAAAAAAAGACTAAACGAACATCGAAAACATCAACAAAAAACAGGATCAAGATTTAAAAAAAAAAAAAAAAGACGAAACGAACATCAAAATCATCAACAAAAACAGGATCAAGATTATAAAAAGACGGAACGAACATCGAAAACATCAACAAAAACAGGATCAAGATTTAAAAAAAAGACGAAACGAACATCAAAATCATCACAAAAACAGGATCAAGATTATAAAAAGACGGAACGAACATCGAAAACATCAACAAAAACAGGATCAAGATTAAAAAAAAAAAAAAGACGAAACGAACATCGAAAACATCAACAAAAACAGGATCAAGATTTAAAAAAAAAAAAAAAGACGAAACGAACATCAAAATCATCAACAAAAACAGGATCAAGATTATAAAAAGACGGAACGAACATCGAAAACATCAACAAAAACAGGATCAAGATTATAAAAAAAAAGACTGAACAAACATCAAAAACATCAACAAAAACAGGATCAAGATTATATATATATATATAAAAAATTTAAAAAAGACGGAACGAACATCAAAAACGTCAACAAAAACAGGATCAAGATTATAAAAAAATTTTTTAAAAAGACGGAACAAACATCACAAGGAACGAAAAGCAACAACAAAATGGGGGGGGGGGGGGGGGGGGATACTGTATTAAGAAAGTGAGCAACAAAATACAAAAAAAATGAACTAAAAAAAAAGCAAAAACAAAAACGGAGGAAAGGGAAAAATACTGATACTGAAAGAAAGAAAAGATGGCATTGACAACAAGAACGACAGAGCGAAAATACGAACATGAAGGTAGAAGACAAGAAGTCAAAAACAAAAACAAACCAAAGGAAGGAATAACATAACAAGAACACAAGAAGGAACAAGAACAGGACGAACAAGTATATAAGAGCAAAAAGTACACCAGCAAGAATACATTAGCGGTATCAACACATGACGAGAGCCAGAACACCAGCGCCACCAAGGAACAAGAACAAACAAAACTTTACATGAGAGCAAAAACAAAACAAAAACAAAGAGCAACAAGAGCAGCAAGAACAAGCAATAAACAAATACAAAAACAAAAAATAACAAAATCAAGAACACCAAAGTAAACAAGATGAAAATGAACAAATGCAAGAATAATGGAGCAGACAAACAAACGTCCCCCCATCCAAACCGCACCACCCCCCACAAAAAGAAAACAAACGGAAAACACAACAGCATGAACATAAGAACAATGGCAACACGTGCTAAAACTAAAACACAGAGCACGAAGAAAAATGATAAAGCAAAAAAACAAAACAAAAAAAACACCAGTAACAAGGCCATTAAGAAAAAGATAAGCAAAAACAAGAGAATAAATATAACCAAACTATACAAGTCAAGCAAACAAAAAGAACGACAGATCTACAAAAACAAGACAAACGAGCACAGGAAGTACTAGAACAAGAATAAAACAACAAATAGTGGAACCAAAACATCACGAACACCAGCAGTATCATTAACAAGTAAAATTACAATGCTGAACAAAAAAGACAAGAAAAAAACAAAAACACACGAGCAAAAAGAACAAGAAACAACAAAAACAAAAATATCCAAAAAGAACAAAATCAAGAACAAAAACGAAGACAAATACAACCCAGGA
Source organism: Monoplex corrugatus (assembly GCA_030674185.1). Taxonomy (NCBI): domain Eukaryota; kingdom Metazoa; phylum Mollusca; class Gastropoda; order Littorinimorpha; family Ranellidae; genus Monoplex; species Monoplex corrugatus. Next base: position 14,915,235 of record JAPXFY010000017.1, on the reverse strand, counting down.
CAAAACACAGCAACGTCAGCAAAAACAACCACAACAAATCTGCAAAAATGAAAGCAAACTGAAGAACAGACCAAAGTCAACTAGAAGTCAAACAAGCAAACGAGAACAGCAACAACAGAGTCAACAAGAACCCGTAGAGAAAGTCCAGCTAAGAGCAAGAACAAAAAAGAGCAAAAACGACAACAGCAAGAACAGAAGAATAATGTTAACAACTACCGGAACCACATCACTAAGAGCACCAACAAGAGCACAAATAAGATTCTAATGAGCAGAACAAAAACAGGACCTAAGAAACACAACAGGGGAGTAATTCGATGACACAAAAAAATGCTACAACACAACTAACAGGAACCAAAACACGACAGGCACAGGAACAAGAAATTGAACGATTAAAAACAAAACAGAATAGACTGACAAACAAAATCGAGAAAACGCAAATGACGACCAGAAGTGAACATACATACAGTTCAATCAAAAACACAATATCAGTCAAGACGAAGAAGAGGAACACGAGTAAAATAAAAGAACGAGCTTTCGAGGCCCTCGATCGTGCCTCCATGTACACATTCCTTGGGTTAGTGCTACTTTGCATGAGCCCAGAACATGTTCCGCAGTTTGTTTGCCCTGGCAGAGCAGGCAGGCAAAGTCATCTGATTTCCCCCAGTTCACCGGATTCGAGGGCAAGAGTTAAACAGAACTGAGAGTGACACTGATTCTGAGAATGGCCACCATTGCAGATTAAACATCTTTGGAGTGCACTTCACATTGAGGTTCTTGTTCTGTTTTATCTTTTTGGATCGCTTCCCCCAATCGTTCTGGCATGATCTCCATAGCCAGACACTTCCGAAAAGCATCTTCTTTGGACTTACAAAGTCAGGTATTTATTGTCCGTAAGGTGTTTAGTCAGCTTTGCAGCCTTGACAGAGGACGATTTTCCATTTGAGTTCAGAAGTGATAGTTATCTGAACTAGATATCACTTGAATTCTGTTTTTGGAATTTATACTCCATCTGCTACAATCCACTGGTTGCAAATCTTCAGGTTCCAGCATGCTGATCATAAGTTTCTGGAGCCACTTGAGGACACGTGGACATTTTCCTCATGCAGCAGGAAAGCTGTTTCATTACGGCAAAATGACGATTTCAAGTGATACTTGGCCCTGAGGATTGTAATGCTTTCCTGTGATACTGTTCCAGAGCTGTTTTTTCAAATGTGATCGTCCCTGATTTGGGTGGCTGGAATAATCTGCCAAACTGGAAGGGGTGTCTGAAGTAAATTTTGGTCGTCTTTTTGCTGCTCCTCCTTACATATTCTGCTTTGCTGAGGGCACTGTTTAATGCTTTTTTTTCTTCTTTTTTGTATTCCTATTTTTTTCAGGTTATGAAACAGTTTTCATTTGTTTCTTCAAAATCCCTTTTTTCCCTCCGGATGACTCATCTAACGCTGAAATGTGGATTTCTCAGAAAAGGTTTTCACCTTTGGCTGTTTTACTCCACAGGCGTCCCTACATGTTGCATATACAGAGTATCTGAACGCGGCCAGTTTGTGTTTCAGTGTGCATCGGCGCATTAAATTTGTGGATGATTTCTTTATCCAGCCTCAGCCCTTCCTCTTTTACACTTATAGACGGGTAGATTGTGTTTCTGGCATTGCATCACAAGTACAGTTTGGTCTGAGCAATCATTGTGGATGTCCTTGGCACTGTGATTTGATTCTTGGTCCTGATTTTCCAACATTTTATCTGCTGGTGCAGATCGCTGTTGTTCATCACGGCCCTTTTTCGTCCTGTGGATCCTCATGCCGCGCTTGGTAGAGAATCTGCTTACACAGCACACGGAATTCCCTTTTTTTCTTCTACATCTGGTCCGTTGTGGATTTCCAGTTGGTACTAGGTTGGGGCCAATAGATTCAACATTCTCTTTCCCTTTCGGCGAATCCTGGGAGCATCTTTCATTTTTGGAAGAAGAGGTAAATTGAAGAAAGGCAAGGTGGGAAGTCAGTCCACAACAACACGTCTTTTCCAGTGTTATCCTGTCTTTTGTAGACATCCTCTGAATTGTTCTTGAAAGTCAGCGGTCTAGTCACGTGTCAGTATCAAGAAACTGGGGTGAGCCAGGCAGCAGAACGTCCTCAGAGGAGAAACACTCGTCAAGCAAATGTTTTGGCCCTTTGCTCCGTACAGTCTAAGGGGACTGGACAGCATCTGGGTCCTGACTGTTGGATGGTCTACTGTTGTGACCAACGATTTTTTTAAATGAAATAGGTCCTTTGTCTGGACTCGAATACCTGCCTCTAAAATGGTCAGTAAGACTACTACCATTATGAACTATAACAAAAAAATAATTTTTGAATCAATGGATCCATCTTAATAGACAATGGATGCACTCGATTGACGAGTCGGATGGTGAACAGCATCAACTGTGGATGACCAAGGTGATTCTCGAGTGGCAGTCCTCGGCACAGCTGACGCACATGAAGGTTGATAGGTGATCGCTGCTGCAGCTTTCTTTTTCATCTCTCCAACAACAGTACATGTGGAGATCGTTTCTCCTCTGCGGTGACCATGCTTTCAAGTACAGCCTTCACTTGGCACAGCAATTTGTAGCTGTCTCTTTACAGGTGGACACACCGATACCAGCTAATTTCAGGTCTTATTTGCAAGATTCCCTATATAGCAGCAGTGAACACCCTGTGTGCCAGGATCCTGCAGTGTATCTTCAGGGATATGAGTATCCTGCAAGCGGCGAACATGACCAAGCCACATGAACAAACTTCGAGTGAAAGGCTGCAACTTTGTGATATGTTAAGGTAAGGACTGTGCCAAGAGAAGTTGTTCCCGTGATTGGGAAGGGACAGATGAGAGAGAACAGTGAAGGAAAGATACCAAGGGAGGGAACTTTAGTGGAGGATGTGGTGGGGGAACATAGGAGGAGGGGAGGCAACTTTGGGAAACAGAACGAGGGTAATAGACCTTTTTGGGAAGATTCAAAAAGGAGGGAAATTAGGTAAACGGCGACAAGACTAAGGGGAGGGAAGTTGGAATTCAGAAGGGCCTGATAGGAAGAAACTTAGGGAAATTGGGGAAGGTCTGAGTGGAGCGAACTGTGGAGGATGGGAAAGGGACTGAGATGAGAGAACTTGGGGATTGGGGGCAGAGGGGAAATCCCAAGGGAGGTAGGAAACTAGTGGGAGGGAACTTGGGGAGGAAACCAGTGGGAGGGAACTTGGGGGAGGGCGGGAGAACAATGGGAGGAAATTTTGGGGGTGGGAACAATTGCTTCGAGAGGGTACCAATGGGGGGGAACTCGGAGAGGGAGAAGGAATGGGAGGGTATTTCGGTATGGAACCATTGGAAGGGAACTTGGGGGGGGGGCGGGAGAAATAATGGGAGGGTACTTGGGGGAGAGAGGAGAAGCACAAAGGGAGGGAGGGAGGGAACTTTGGGGTCGAAGAGGGTGAGGATAGCCACCAGGGAGGAAGGGAACTTTGGGGATAGGGGAGGCTAGCCAAAAAGGAGATTTGGAGGGAACTTTCGGGGTGGAAGACAGGGTAGTCACAAGAGAGGCGGGACTTTGGGGGTCGAAGATGGAGGGGGGGGGGGTAGTCACAAGGAAGGGAGGGAGGAAACTTTGAAGGTCGAAGAGGGGGGAGGTAGCCAAGTGAGAGGGAGGGAACTTTGGGGGTCAAGGAGGGGGATGGAGGGTAGCCACGAGGGAGGAACTCTGAGGGTCGAGGGAGGGGGGAGTTAGCCACAAGGGAGGGAGGGATGGAGGGAACTTTGGGGGTCGAAGAGGGGGAGGTAGCCAAGAGGGAGGGAGAGAGTAAGAGAACTTTGGGGGTCGAAGAGGGGGGGGTAGCCAAGAGTGAGAGAACTTTGGGGGTCAAGGAGGGGGTGGAGGGTAGCCAAAAGGAGGGAACTTTGGGGGCCGAAGAGGTGGGGTAGTCGATGAGATAGGGGGGGGGGGGTTAGCCAGGATGGAGGGAGGGAACTTTTGGGGTCGAGGAGGTGGGGGATAGCCACGAGGAAGGGAGAGAGGGAACTTTGGAGGTCGAGGAGGTGGGCAGAGGGTAGCCATGAGGGAGGGAGGGAACTTCCGGGTACGAGGGAGGGAGGGAGGGAGGAAGGGAACTTCGGGGGTCGAAAAGGGGGGAGTTAGCCACGAGGGTGGGAGAGAACTTT
>JAPXFY010000017.1:14903556-14906056 GCA_030674185.1 Monoplex corrugatus | reverse complement strand
AGCAGAAAAGCGAGTTCGCAGAAAAGGGATGACAGCCAACAGACCAGCATCAGCATACACATGCGACCGCTGCGACAGAGACTGCCTCTCTCGCATTGGTCTGTACAGTCACAGGCGACGCTGCTTGGACCAAGCAGACAGCCCATCTAGACATTAGAACGGATGTACTTTGTCCATGGTCAGTCATGACCGAAGGAGGCCTACTATGTATGTATGTATATATATATATATGTATGTATATATATATATATATATATATACTCCTAATCATAATTTAAGGGCCACTTCTTTCCTTCCTCTCTAATTTTAAGTTGAAATAATTGACAATGTTTAGAATTGATTCTATGTTTTATTTCATCATTTCCACACCTGTTTTGGAAAAAGAAATTAGCACATTGACCCATTAGTGAACAGCACATGCATTTAAAGGAACATCCCCCCCTTTTCAAAAAAACAGAAAGTGTCAGATTTGGCCAATCTGTTTTCAATATCGCGTGTGTCCGCCCCGAGCCTGGATGCATGCTTCACAGCGCCGATGCATCGACCCCACAAGGGTACGGAGTGTGTCCTGAGGGATGGCCGCCCACTCGATCTGCAGGATGTCGACCAGCCTGGCCAGGGTGCCCGGTGGGGGGTGGTTGTCCCTGATGCGCCTCCCGAGCACATCCCAGAGGTGTTCAATTGGGTTCAGGTCAGGTGAGCACGCTGGCCAGGCCATACGGACGACTTCATGCTGCTCCAGGAAGTCGGTCACAAGGCGTGCTCGATGCGCAGGTGCATTGTCGTCCTGGAAGATGGCGCCTTGACCAAGGTCCACAAGCGCAGGCAGTGCCACGGACGCCAGAACCTCGTCCCGGTACCGGACCCCGTTCAGGATGCCGTCAATGGGGAGCAGGGGGGTCCGGGTACCACGGCTCATGCCACCCCACACCATCACCGACCCGCCGCCGTACCGGTTATGCTCTTGGACAGTGGCGTCAGCGAACCTCTCCCCTTGACGTCGCCACACCCGAGCCCGGCCATCGTTAAAGGTCAGGGTGAACCTGGACTCATCCGAAAACAAGACCCGGGCCCACTGTTGCCTTGTCCAGGTCACGTGCTCCCTGGCCCAGGTCATGCGGCGCACTCTGTTGACCGGTGACAGCACGGGTCGGACGGCCCGTCTCCGTGACCTCAAGTTTGCCTCATGTAGCCGTCTTCTCACCGTGCTGCAGCTGATGTTAGCACCTGTTGCGTCCCTCAGCTGACCCCTCAAGGTCACCGCAGTGGATGCCCTTTCCCTCAGGACGGAGAGGGCAAGGTAGCGGTCTTGCTGTCTTGTCGTTACTCTGGGTCGACCCGTGTGACGCCTTTCCTGGACTGCTCCAGTCTCATTGAAGCGCTCCAGCAGTCTCTGGATTGTGGAATGCGACACTTCAAGTCGTCTAGCAACTTCCCGCTGCGCTAGGCCTTCATCAAGCAGAGCGAGGGCTCTCCCCGCTGCTCATCCGTCATCCGTCGTCTTGCAAGCATGGTTAAAACGAACCAAGAACGGGTCCTTTTTATCCTCGTCTGCGGGCAACTTTGGCTGGAGTAGTGTTCAAAAAGGGCTTGCCTTGCACGTGCAAAGCGAATTTTGTCGCTACCTTGCCTGCGTCGTCAGAGAGACCCTGCTGAAGATTCGACAATTTCGTGTGGAAATTGTCTTCCTTGGGCCGCCCATTGCAAATCGGCAAATCCCCAAACACGTGCCAAAAGGAAACTGCAATGTTGTCTGAGCTCTTATCCATTCAGTTACGGCAACGAATTGGAGAAAAGAGTAAGAGAAAATAGGTTATTTCTCCTTTCAAAAATTGACTCAAAAACGTTCCTGGCCCTTAAATAATGACGTGTAGTATATATGTATGTATATGTATATATATATATATATATATATATATATATATATATATATATATATATATATATATATATATATATATGTGTGTGTGTGTGTGTGTGTGTGTGTGTGTGTGTGTGTGTGTGAGAGAGAGAGAGAGAGAGAGAGAGAGAGAGAACCGTTTTGTACTCAGTAGAGCCGCCAGTCTCACGGGGTTTTTTTCAGGTAAAAAAAGGGAATATAAAAGAAAAGAAAATGCATGCACGACTAGAACTGACCCTTCAAGTGAGGCTCCACATATCTCCCGCATACAAAAATAACACACACGCGCGCACACACACACACACACACACACACACACACACACACACACACACACACACACACACACACACACATACACACACATACACACACACATATATATATATATAAATATATATATATACGTACGCATGCATGTACACATACATACACACACCCTCACATACACACACATGCGCGGGCGTGCGCGTGCGCGTACGCGTACGCGTGCGCGCACGCACATACACACACACACTTTCACAGAAACACACAGACATGCGTACACATACTTATGCATACATTCACTCACACACACGCATACACACACACACGCACACA
>JAPXFY010000017.1:14893556-14898556 GCA_030674185.1 Monoplex corrugatus | reverse complement strand
CTGCTTATACAGCCTTGAGTGTTGCAAGGAAATAGCGATAATTATCAGTACTGGGTGGGAAGGCCAAGCGAGAAATGTTTTGTGATGTCAGAACATCCCCTTTCACATCGTCAGTTTAGGTCTTCTTTGGTCTGTCACTGCCTTTATATCCTCATTATTATCTGTTTGTTGTATGCTTCTTGAATGAGCTGGTGGGCTTGCAATACTGGTCAGATGACTAAACCACTCTCTGTTTTGCTGATGAATATGATGATGGGCTACTGTTGCTCCCACCAGTTTATTGATGTTGGTGTTTCTGATCAAATCGCATCTGGTTTTAGCAAAATACTGTTGCTCCCACCAGTTTATTGATGTTGGTGTTTCTGATCAAATCGCATCTGGTTTTAGCTAGCATCTTTATATAACTGAGAGTGTGTACCGGTACTTGTCTCCTTGTAAGTTGCTTAGTCGGGTGGCTGGTTAGTTTTGCCTTTGTGTGGTTAGCAGATTTACTAACTGCTGTTCGGTGATAGGCGTTTGTTCATTTGTTTGTTTGAAACAAAGAATACTAAAGCCTTTGTTTATTTGTGTGTTTGTTACAAGAGAGAAGACAAAAATAGTCTGCATATAATGGCAGTCTTACAAAAGTACTAAAATGAAAGTTAGTATGGCAACACAACATGACAAAACCTCTGTTATTGTCAAGTGAAAAGGTAGGGAGGTACCTACAATGTTGATGGCCATGAATGGATTTTTTTGACATAAAGATCAATCAATCAATCAATCAATCAATCAATCAATCAATCAATCAATCAATCAGTCAGTCAGTCAATATTATCTATTTTGTCTCTTTCATTTACATGGTATATCTTTTTGTTATATTGTTGTGTAAATCGCCACTTTTTGACAATGTTATGGTGCTTAAGTGATTTGAAATGACTCTTTAATATTTTCGATCAGATAGAGTGAACATTTTACTTCGCAGATTGTTGGCATTATTGGTTTATTTAATTAACAAACAAAAAAATTGATTGTTATATTGAAACTACTTCTGTTATTCTATTTTCCTGTTTCTCAAACTACTGTTATTTCTTACTAGATGAGTGAACAGCAAGGCAGAGATACAGTGGGCCAGCGAAAATATGGTTCGTTGTTCAAGACGAAGGTGTTTCCATAACCCGACAGATGTTGGGAAGTAACTTGCAAGAAATTTCAGCTTCTTTTAGAACCAGTGTCAAGAGGGCCGTATCCAGCATCTTTTCTTCGTTGCTTTATCTTCCCATCCCTAAACAGGAGCAGGTACTTATGTACAGCTGGATGGACTGGGATAGCGTGTCACACCAGAGCATGTGTCTGGTCACTATTCTCTCCGACATCCATGGTTTTTCGTGTTTCGTTCAACCTCGCCTTATTGGGAGAGGTGTATTAACAAGTAGGCTATCCTGTCCGTTACTGCGAGTACACCTTGTCTCACTATAGCTAACCCCTGTCCCCACTATGACTATAGCTAACCCCTGTCCCCCACTCTGACTATAGCTAACCCCTGTCCCCACCATGACTATAGCTAACCCCTGTCCCCCACTATGACTATAGCTAACCCCACTATGACTATAGCTAACCCCTGTCCTCCATTATGACAATAGCTAACCCCTGTCCCCCACTATGACTATAGCTAACCCCTCTCCCCCACTATGACTATAGCTAACCCTTCTCCCCCACTATGACTATAGCTAACCCCTGTCCTCTACTATGACTATAGCTAACCCCTGTCCCCACTATGACTATAGCTCACACCTGTCCCCACTATGACTATAGCTAACCCCTGTCCCCCACTATGACTATAGCTAACCCCTGTCCCCACTATGACTATAGCTCACACCTGTCCCCCATTATGACTATAGCTAACCCCTGTCCCCCACTATGACTATAGCTAACCCTGTCCCCACTATGACTATAGCTAACCCCTGTCCCCCACAATAACTATAGCTAACACCTGTCCCCCACTATGACTATAGCTAACCCCTGTCCCCCACTATGACTATAGCTAACACCTGTCCCCACTATGACTACAGCTAACCCCTGTCCCCATTATGACTATAACTAACCCCTGTCCCCCATTATACTATAGCTAACCCCTGTCCCCATTATGACTATAGCTAACCCCTGTCCCCACTATTGACTATAGCTAACCCCTGTCCCCATTATTACTATAGCTAACCCCTGTCCCCACTTTGACTATAGCTAACCCCTGTCCCCATTATTACTATAGCTAACCCCTGTCCCCCATATTGACTATAGCTAACCCTGTCCCCCATTATTACTATAGCTAACCCCTGTCCCCCACTATGACTATAGCTAACCCTGTCCCCCACTATGACTATAGCTAACCCTGTCCCCCATTATTACTATAGCTAACCCCTGTCCCCCACTATGACTATAGCTAACCCTGTCCCCCACTATGACTATAGCTAACCCTGTCCCCCACTATGACTATAGCTAACCCTGTCCCCCACTATGACTATAGCTAACCCTGTCCCCCATTATTACTATAGCTAACCCCTGTCCCCCACTATGACTATAGCTAACCCTGTCCCCCACTATGACTATAGCTAACCCTGTCCCCCACTATGACTATAGCTAACCCTGTCCCCCACTATGACTATAGCTAACCCTGTCCCCCATTATTACTATAGCTAACCCCTGTCCCCCATTATTACTATAGCTAACCCCTGTCCCCATTATGACTATAGCTAACCCCTGTCCCCCACTATGACTATAGCTAACCCCTGTCCCCCATTATTACTATAGCTAACCCCTGTCCCCCATTATTACTATAGCTAACCCCTGTCCCCATTATGACTATAGCTAACCCTGTCCCCCACTATGACTATAGCTAACCCTGTCCCCCACTATTACTATAGCTAACCCCTGTCCCCCATTATGACTATAGCTAACCCCTGTCCCCACTATTATATAAGTAACCCCTGTGCCCTACTGTCAGTATAGCTAACACCACCCTCCACTATGACTATAGTAACCCCTGTCCCCACTATTACTATAAGTAACTCCTGTCCTCTACTCTCAGTATAGCTAACACCACCCTCCACTATGACTATAGCTAACCCCTGTCCCCACTATTACTATAAGTAACCCCTGTCCCCTACTCTCAGTATAGCTAACACCACCCTCCTCTATGACTATAGCTAACCCCTGTCCCCACTATTACTATAAGTAACCCCTGTCCCCTACTCCCAGTATAGCTAACACCACCCTCCACTATGACTAGATCTATAGTTAATCCCTGTCCCCCACTATGACTAGATCTATAGTTAATCCCTGCCCCCCCACTATGATTATAACTAAACCCTGTCTCCCACTGTCACTATCGTCAACTCCTCTATGACAAAAGCTACCAATGTGCCCCACTATAACTATAATTAACCCTAGTCTCTCCTATGACAATAGCTAACCCCCACTCCCCACTATGCCTATAGCTAACCCCTGTCCCCCTCCCCCCTAAACGACAGTAAGTTAACTTTGTCTCCATCACAAGGAACTGACAACGTCACAAAAAGGCACGTGCTCACGTGCCGAGGTCGCCGGCCAACCGGGGGCTCGCAGGGGAATGTTATCTGTCCCTGAGCATGCTAGAACAGGTAGGATGTCGGCACATCAAAGAGGGAGACGGTGGCGAGATGGGCAGGGACAGGTCCATACAAACATGGCCTGGCTAACACCTCGCACAACTGACTTCCCGCAAGACAGAAAGAGGAGAAGTTAAAGCCAGTGATATACGCCAGTTTGATTTTGTCTCGGCTGGAGAAAGGCGGGGGTTACGTTTGGGATGTGTGAAGGGATTGATTGACAGATTGCTTTCTGATGAAGAGTTTATCCCCTACCTGCTGGTTCCTACCCACAACCCTCCTTTTAACAACTCTTGTAACTATTTTGGTGTATACTAATTGAGCAATGAATCACCTTCGCCTTAAATGTCCAGTAACCTAACGTTGTGGTCTAGAATAATTCAGATGAGGAAGGTTCATTATATGAATACAGCTTTAAGTTACCATATTTCTATTTTCAACTTATTTAGTATGCTAGCTTAACAGTTTTAACAATAAATTAGACACGTTTTCTCTGAACTTAAATTTTGTGCTGTTCTGTTTCATTCAAAATGTTTGAGGGCATAAGACATACAGAGAAAGACAGACAGACGGACAGAAAATGGGTTTTAATCTGATAGCGTGCAAAGAGAAGAGTAGCGAGATGTAATTCACACAGAGTAACCGAAAATGAAGGAGTGAGATCAACTTGAAAGTATACTTATTTCATGTCCAGGTCTTTTCAGGCGTGCATTTGTGGAGAGAGAAAGAAAAAGAGAGAAAAAGAGAGGAAGAGAGAGAGAGAGACAGACAGAGACAGAGAAACAGACAGAGAGACAGAGAAACAGACAGAGAGACAGAGACAGACAGACAGAGAGACAGACAGAGAGGTGGACAAATAGAAATACAGACAAAATATAACCACGTCATCTCCTTCTGACTGCATGTGTATTTCTGCTTACCTATGACGGTAGATTTTTTTGCCATGGGATCATAAACGTGCGCTAAGTTCATGCTGCATGCGTGGCCTCAGTTATCATTCCCATCCAACCGGTCAGTACTCAAGATTTTGTGGAGAGGTGGTAGAGAAAACTTGGTATCTAGCATGGAACCGAACCCAGGTTTCTTACATCCCAGGCAGATGCTTTATCTACTAAGCCGCTTTCTCTACCAGGGTGGATTGTTGGGGGGAAAAAAAGAACAGAAAGGAGAAAGAGTGGAAGGAAGGAAAGTGGAAGCAGCATCAGAACAACTCAGGGCTAATACCAGAAGACAAACTCATTTCGCGCCCAGATCTTTATCCCACCCAGTCCTGTCAAGCGAGTACCGATAGAACCCTGATAGCTCACAGGGTAGCTCAGTCCTCTGTCTGTCTTTGGCTTGTGTAGTTGCCTGTCTGACTGCCTGCTTGGCTGCTTA
>JAPXFY010000017.1:14881056-14888556 GCA_030674185.1 Monoplex corrugatus | reverse complement strand
ATGTTAAAACCACTCATGAAGGAAAACATACAATTTTTGTTTAAATATGTCTTCTCCTTGTTGTTAGTTAATTAGTTAGTTAGTTAGTTAGTTAGTTAGTTAGTTAGTTCGTTAATTAGTTAGTTAGTTAGTTCGTTAGTTAGTTAGCTAGTTAGTTAGTTAGTTAGTTAGTTAATTAGTTAGTTAGTTAGTTAGTTGGTTGGTTAGTTAGTTAGTTAGTTAGTCATTATTCTTTCATTCGTTCGTTTGTAAATGTTGAAGTTGCTAAACGGAGAGAGAGACAGAGAGACAGAGAGATGGAGAGAGACAGAGACAGACAGACAGACATAGACAGACAGACAGGCAGACATAGAGAGAGAGAAAGACAAACAGATAGACAGAGATAGACAGAGACAGACAGACAGAGAGAGAGAGAAAGAGAGAGAGAGTGAGAGAGAGAGAGAGAGAAAGAGAGAGGAATTACAGACAGACACAAACAAACAGAACATTTACACAAGTAGGAACTCTGTAAAGTCCTCAGTCCAGCACTAAAAACACACGCAGGAGCATACCACAAGGTACCGTCATTTTGCCCAGAGGCCTGTAAAACACGGCAGGCAGTGTGAAACTCACACTTTACCTATATGATCTCTCACCCCCCCCCCCCCCCATCCCTTTTCCCTCTTTAAATCCCTCAACCTTTCCAGTCCTTCTTCCCTCCATCCCCGCTTGCCTCATCTACTCAAAAAACCTGACACCTGGCTCTCATGTACAAACAAATAAGACGACAGTTAAACAGAGGAAAAGAGGACGAAGAGAAATAGGAGCAGATGAAGAAGAATGAAGAGAAACACACACACACACACACACACACACACACACACACACACACACACACACACACACACACACACACACACACACATATACACACACAAGCACACCAAATTAAGTCTTGGTGTCAACTAGATCTGATAGATACAAACACATTCAATCTTACGAAATTTGAGTAACATTGTTAATGACGCATCTGCAAAGTGGATAAAAAGGAACCTTTTATTTAACATAACTTTTAAGCTTATTTGTCAGAAACTTCGTTCCTGTAAAGTCCGCATTGTGAGGGTACAAAACAAACAAACAAACAAACAAACAAACAAACAAACAAACAAAAACAACAACAATGATATACTGCTTGATGAAATATAGTGGACTGAATAGTTGCTCTCAAAAATGATATCACTTTGAACTTGATTTCTATTTTGTTTCAAACTATATAACACTGGATTAGAGTCGATACGTAATATTACATTGTACATGTAGATGGTGTATGAGCGACTACTAATATAATACGGATAGATCAATATTGCGTCTGACGTAAACATAGGGACCCTTTCTCTTATGGTATAACATTTTGTACCTTCAATGCCGGAATTACGAGTTGTATCAGTCATCGAGCGGGACGCGTTTTAAGACATATTAGCTAAGCTGTTAGGTCCCTCTTTCATCCTCCCCATTTCAAGACTTTGCCAGCGCATAGGTTTCTGCGCAGGCTCAGATAAAAAGTCTGCCAGATAATTGCTGACAGAGTTGGGTGAAGCGCAAATGGAATTCTCCTTGCACAATGAATCCCTCGTGAACAAATTCAAAATCCCAAGAGAGAAAATTTTACGATAAGATTAGACTGCAAAGTCCCAAACTTCCCAATGAACCGACAGCAGGCTCCACTATGGGTATGAGCTGGTCAAGACGAAAAAACACATAAGATTGTTTGGGGAACTAAACCCTCAATCTCCTGTTACTTGTTATTGCTGTTTCAAACCCAGCCGACTGCGCAGAGCCATATCAGGGCTATAACCGTTTCAAAACATGCAATACTTCAATAGGAAAATGAGATGGAACAGAAAATTAAGTAGGCCTACACATATCAATGCATTCGCGCATGTAAGCTAAGGAGATGCCCCTGGCGTTGACCACTCCGTCCAATTTATCGCACAAGGAATTAAAAAAAATTTGATACAAATTTAAACATAACTAAGGACACTAAAACATATATGAAAACAGGCTTAAATTACATCAAATTGCTTCCGCATATCTTCTTTCCCTGGAGCCAAAAATGCACTTAATAGGTATATCCAGTTATCAGTAATAAGACAAAAGTACGTGAGACTTTAGCGAACACATACAGATGAATGGACCAGCACAGAACTTCCAGAAGGTGGGGATACTATTTATACTGAAAGAGTCCCTGGCATCCCCACGAGGGGGCTCGACCTCCTGATCATTAGACTGTTCCACAACCATTTCGCCACACTGAGTGACCTTCCTTACACGCACTGTGAAACCGTGAGACAAATGTAGATGATCTGCTGCCTGTCTGTCAGTCTATAACAACATGGACTGTCATGTGGCTTTCTCATTAATATTTCTTGACACTGACACCGTACCTGACTTCGAAATGGTCACGGAGGTATTATCTTTTCCTGAACGTATAACGAGTAAGTAGTAGTCTCCCCTTCCACTACACACAATTCTCCACGCGTGACTGACTTGACGGTCATGATGACGGGTTCTCAGCGAGGCGTGCGTGACACGAGTGGTGACCATGGACAGATTGCTGTGGGTTAGTACTGTCGGTGTCACGTGGTGCGCGTGACGGATAGCGTTGTGCCCTGATTGGCTGTATATTTATATGTCACGTGCACTAAATCACCGGGGCCTTGGAACCACGTGTCATCAGTTGTGTGACACGTGAAAGTGCGTCCAGTGCTGGCTTGATTATTTATGAGGTGTATGTATTTTTTCCATCTTTTTTCGATATTTCTGTTTATATTCTAAGAGCAAAAAACGGTGGTCAAGCCATACCAGCAATCTTTTAATTAACACAACTTAAACAAAACTTTCAGCAATAAGCAGCATTCCAGTAGCGTGAAACATAGACTCAGACTATATATATATATATATATATATATATATATATATATATATATATATAATATATATATATATATATATGTGTGTGTGTGTGTGTGTGTGTGTGTGTGTGTGTGTGTGTGTGTATCTGTGTGTGTACATACACATATGTGTATGTATGTGTGTGTATATATGAAGAGAGAGAGAGGGGGAGGGAGGGAGGGAGAAAGAGAGAAAAGAGATGTAGATGGATACACATATGTATCATATGTGTATATATCATACACACAGACACACACATTAAGCTCCCTCAACCCTGCGTAGGAGCTACTGGGGACCGAAAACCCCCACCATGATTCTGAAAAGATTGATGCAGATTTGAACCCACAATCTTCCAGTCAGTTGTCCATAGTGCTAACCATTACACCACAAGACTGGTTTTTTCTTGTTTTTTTTTTTTTTTTTTTTGTCTTCTTCTTCCTCTTGTTGTTGTCGGTGGTGGTGGTGGTCTTCTTCTTCTTCTTCTTCCTCTTTTTCTTGTTCGTCTTCTTCTTGTTCTTCTCGTTCTTGTTGCTGTTGTTGTTCTTCTTCTACTACTTTTTCCTTTCTGTTTTCATCCTCCTCTTCTTGTTCTTGTTCTTCTCCTTCTTTCTCTTCTTCTATTATATTTTTCTTCACCTTTAATGTCTATCTTATCCTAGACGGGAGATAGAAAGATCCAAAAAGCCCAAACGACGAACTGTAGTAGAACAACTCAAAGTCTGGAATCACATCTGAGATACCATACACAACCTGGCCCAGAACAGACAGGATTTATATAATCTTCGTGATTTCCTATATGCCAGTAGCATAAGGGGCAGTAAGTAAATAAGTTTTCATGAAGATATCAAGAAATACCAGAGGGTGTTAAATCGGACCCAGAGCAACAATGCCTCACACCCTTGGCCAAACAATCATCTCCCAACTCCCGACGGTAGCCATTTCGCCAAGCAAAAAGAGTCGTCCATGCACGGCATGATTCTCCCGTACCCAGCCACCAGTTACCTTGTACACAAGTTGAATGGCAAAGAAGAGCATGACAAACTCCTGGGACATATCCCACACAACGTACATCAGCGAGGTCCAGTCCAGATACCGGACCAAGAAAGATTGAAAGAACCCTCCTTTGTCTTGCTCCAGGGCTTCATCTCTATATTGGGCAGACCACCCAGGCGCCAGCTTGGCATAACTGCTAGCTTTTCTCCCCTTACTGTAGATTCCACACTCAGCAGTCGGAAGCTCCCACCGTTGTTTTGCCAAAACGTGGAAGGGTGTTCGCTCAATAACAATAGGCAGCAAGTGAATAAGTGCCCCCATGACATATTGTCCAAGACCTTCCGTCCCAGTATCTAGGAAAGTGAAACCACCATAGCCGAGGCCGACAGATAATAGCATAGCAGGACAAGACAGATAATAGCATAGCAGGACAAGACAGATAATAGCATAGCAGGACAAGACAGATAATAGCATAGCAAGACAAGACAGATAATAGCATAGCAGGACAAGACAGATAATAGCATAGCAGGACAAGACAGATAATAGCATAGCAGGACAAGACAGATAATAGCATAGCAGGACAAGACAGATAATAGCATAGCAGGACAAGACAGATAATAGCATAGCAGGACAAGACAGATAATAGCATAGCAGGACAAGACAGATAATAGCATAGCAGGACAAGACAGATAATAGCATAGCAGGACAAGACAGATAATAGCATAGCAGGACAAGACAGATAATAGCATAGCAGGACAAGACAGATAATAGCATAGCAGGACAAGACAGATAATAGCATAGCAGGACAAGACAGATAATAGCATAGCAGGACAAGACTTCCTCCTGCTTCTTCTTCAGCTTTTTTCTTTGTACTTAATTTGTCTTTACATAGCAGGCTGGGTTGTGTGTGTGTGTGTGTGTGTGTGTGTGTGTGTGTGTGTGTGCGTGTGTGTATGTGTGTTTGTGTGTATGTGTGTGTGTTGTGTGTATGTGTGTGTGTGTGTGTGTTGTTGTGTGTGTGTGTGTGTGTGTGTGTGTGTGTGTGTGTGTGTGTGTGTGTGTGTGTGTGTGTGTGTGTGTGTGTGTGTGTGTTTATTTAATAAAGCCGTGGACTTAAGATCTGAAAACCCGATTTCAGTCCCAAGCCTGCAAAGTTAAAAACTGGCCTGTTCGCTGCCCATCGTAATGTTTCCATCATTCTGGTGGCGCCAACATAGTGTCTCATAGGTCCAATCTTTCACCTCCTTCCCCATTTCAGGATTTTTACCAGCGAGTCGGGTTTGTGCAGGTTCAGGAACATTTGGATGGAGCGCATGTGGAACTGTTCCAGTGCTATACTATACCTCTTGAAGAAACTCCGCACTCCAAACCCCTAATTTATGTTGTTTTTTCAGTTGTGTTTACTTCTTCATTTTCTTCTTCTCCTACTTCCGCACTTGCTCTTTTTGTTTTGTTTTGTTTTGTTTTGTTTTGTTTTTGTTTAGACTTTTTTCACTTTTTTACACATATGAAAAGACAATGTTGACACATGAACTCCACATAGTATACAGAATATACATAATGATATTTTATACATTGGAAGTTTAAAAATGAACATTAAGATTTAGCACATGTCAGCATTTCCCCTATGAACCCGTTTCACAAACTACATCTCTTTGCTGAACGACAATCAAGCATCATAGAAAACAATGTGGTAACAGAAATGATATCAATTTATATATGTATGTAAGACAAAAATTGTTCACATACAAACAACCTATAACTTAAAATACACATAAGACAATATTCTAATCAATAATGGTTTTATTCATGTACATCAATATTCAAGAACATGTCATGAAGTTTCTGTTTTCTACGGGGAGAACATTGCCATATAGTTGTTCCACTGGGCATCCAAAATGGACAAGTGAAAGTTTACTTTGGCATTATATTGTCCAATTTTGAATCTCTGGTTTAGCAGTCTTTGGAAAGTATGTATATTCGGAACACGTTTGTCTACTTTGCATTCATGTATAAATGATTTTGCATCTCTTCTATGTTTGTACACGGGAGCCAGATGTCATGTTTCTGAGCAGAGGATAGAGGGAGGGATGGAAGGAGTTGTCTGTGTTGGGAAGAAAAGGGAAAGAGATGGGGTCATGTTGGTAAAGGCGTGAGTGTCATACTGACCGTTGTGGGACATGATGTTTGTTTTACAGGCCTCTGGGTAAACTGACATCACCTTGTGATATGCTCCTAACCTTTTGTGTGTCTGTGTGTGTGTGTGGTGTGTGTGTGCGTGCGTGCGTGCGTGTGTGTGTATGTATGTGTGTGTGTGTGTGTGTATGTTTCTCTCTCCTTCTCTCTCCCTCTCTCTCTGTCTGTCTGTCTGTCTCTCTCTCTCTCTCTGTCTGTCTGTCTGTCTGTCTCTCTCTCTCTCTCTCCTCTCTCTCCTCTCTGTCTGTCTGTCTCTGTTTGTCTCTGTCTGTCTGTCTGTCTGTCTCTGTCTGTCTGTCTGTCTGTCTCTGTCTGTCTGTTTGTCTCTCTCTCTCTGTAATTTACTTTTTAAAAAATTGAATATTGATAAAACTATTAGCAATATTATTATATCATTATTAGTGTTCTTGTTTTTATTGTTAAAGGTTGACATATATATATCTACATATGTCTATTTGTGTCTCATGCTTTTTGTACAGCACATGAACAATTGACGCATACATAACAATTAATATGTCATCACAACTCATTTTATAACTTGTCTCATCTTTTTTGTCATTTTCTTTTTTAATTTTTTATGCCAATATTTTGAGTGCTGAGTAGCAAGGACTAGCTGTAAGACAGGTCCACTGGTCTTCAATGCTATTAACCTTGAGTAATAAAATAATCTGAAGTCTGAAGTCTTTTTTTTTTTATCTCTCTTTCAGATACCAGAATGCACATTTAATAGCTTATCATTTTTGTCTGGATAAGATGACTTTCAAGAGAGAACTTTCATCGTTGCCACTGAGATTGACAACGGCATTTTCATGCAGTTTTTTAACCGGTCTCTCTCTCTGTTCACATACACACGTGCGCCTGCGTGCACACACACACACACACACACACCACACACACACACACACACACATATATATATATATATATATATATATATATATATATATATATATATATATATATCATCATCAGGTGCCCTGCCGCATGGCGTTGGCGATCATGGACTTCCATCTGTCTCTATCTCTCGTTGCCCCTAGCATCTCCCCCACCCTTCTCGTCCCCAGCCACTCTGCAAGTCCGTCCAGCATTTTCTCCCTGGGTCTACCTGGTGCTCTCTTTCCCTCCAGCTTTCCCGTTGTGACCAGGTGCTCCAAATCCCCCTTCCTCATAAAATGGCCTAATCTTCCTTATGAGTGATCTACTTGTGTCTGCCTCCATCAAGACTGTCTCGTTTGTTTTCTTTGCTGTCCATGGAACTCTCAACATTCTTCCCAGAAACCACATCTCGGCTGCCTCAATCTTGTTCTGGCTTTGCCTGTTGACTGTCCACGCCTCACATCCGTACAACAGTATTGGTTCTATATAACATTCAAGAACTCT
>JAPXFY010000017.1:14853556-14873556 GCA_030674185.1 Monoplex corrugatus | reverse complement strand
GTCTGTCTGTCTCTCTCTCTCTCTCTCTCTCTCTCTCTCTCTCTCTCATTATCAATGGCTTTTCACAGACAGCACAAGTCAATGACTACACATTGTCCAAGTCTGAAACACGCATGCATTGTACATTCTATGAGGCCTGTGTTCATTCAAGCTCGCATGTCGCATGGCTAAGCATCCTCATGAGATCAGTGTGTGCTGGACGTCCTCGAATACTATCAGTCCAGCTGTTATTTTACCATATGGCAACCGCCTCTTCATGTGTGAAGCGTGGACACTGTTGGCTGATTCAAAAGGAACTCGGGTCTTTGAGATCAAGAATCAGAAGAAACTGATTCGTATATACAAATTTGAAATCAGACAAAAAACATTAACACAGAAAATCTGACACCTTAGTGGATCCCCAAGGATAGCTTAAATCATAACAGGTTTTCGTTGTTACTCTAAATGACACATTGTACGAAACAACCTTTTAAAGTTTTCTGAATGGGGATCATCGACAAGAACAACAAAACAAAAAAAAGGGGGGTGAGCTGAATGACAAATGGCAATGAATGGACCAAAATTATCATGCCAAAAAAATGCTTGCAGCTGTACCCCACCAATGCTGTACGCCTTGTACTCAAAAAGAAAAAAGCTGACCACATATCTCCTCTCCTGGCACAACTTCACTGGCTCCCTGTATCAAAGCGCATACAGTACAAACTAGACACCATGTGCTACAAAAGCCTCAATAACACAGCCCCCGATTACCTGTCAAGCCTACTTGAGATCTATGTTCCCTCATGTACCCTCCGCTCTGCCTCCGATCCTCTGACTTTTCGCTTTCCACGCACTAAGCTCAATACCTATGGTCCACGAGCCTTCTCTGTTTCTGGTCCACTCTCCTGGAACAAACTTCCTCTCTCAGTCCGTCAGCAACCTACTTTTGTCTCCTTCAAGTCCGCTCTCAAAACTCACCTTTTCTCCTCCGCATAAAATCCCCCCCCCCCCGCCCCCCTCTGCAGCCTGTCTCCGCTCGGAGGGGAATCACATGGTTATAATATATAATTGTATATGCTATGCTCTCTATAATTTTCCATTGCTTTTATTCTTGCTTTTATTGCTTTTATTCTTTCTCCCCATTTATAGCCATGCGTGTGTGTGAGTGTGTGTGTGTGTGTGTGTGTGTGTGTGTGTGTGTGTGTGTGTGTGTGTGCGTGCGTGTGTGTGCGTGCGTGCGTGCGTGCGTGCTTGCGTGTGTGTCTGCTTCAGCGCTTAGATTTGATTTTATCAAGATTTTGCGCTATATAAATATTGTAATTATTATTATTAATTATTATTATTATTACCACCATCATCATCATAATCATCATGTGCTTTGCCGCATGATGTTGGCGATCATCGCCTTCCATACGAATCTATCTCTGCAAGTACATCTCCCACCCTCTCTGACCTCAGCCACCCTGCAAGTCCGTCCTATATTTTCTCCCTGGGTCTACCTGGTGCTCATTTTCCCTCCAGCTTTCCTGTTGAGACTAGGTGCTCTAATTTGTCCTGCCTCACAAAATGTCATATAAATGTTGCTTGTCTTTTCCTTATCTTCTTTATCAATGTTCTTCTTGTGCCTGCCTCTTTCAAGAATGTCTCGTTTGTTTTCTTCGCTGTCCATGGAACTCACAACATTCTTCTCAGTAATCACATTTCACATTTCAGGTGCATCCCATAGACAGATAAAAAAAAAAAAGGTTCTGGTCTGGTGCTGTAGCCACTCTTTCCACATTCAACGCACGATTAAACGATATACGAACTACACGAGCCACTAGACACAGAATTTGTTACAGACTCATCTGTGTTGTCTCAACGATCATACCGTCACATGGCTTATATTGGTGAAAGTACTGTTTATCATTTAGTGTACTATGTGTTTATCTGGTAACAAATATTCTTGTATCAGTCATCATCCACACTTTTATCATCTAGTCTACTTGTGGTTTAGTCTGTCACAAATATTTTGTATCATTCAAAATTTTTGTCATCTAATCTACTATGCGGTTTAGTCTGGTAACAAATGTTTGTTCAGTAATTATCAACACTTTTTGTATCTAACTATCGGTTAGCTGGAACAAATGTTTTGTATCAGTTTATCAACATTTTTGTCATCTAGTCTACATCGGTTTAGTCTGGTAACAATGTTTTGTATCAGTATTATCAACCTTTGTCATCTAGTCTACTATGCGGTTTAGTCTGGTAACAAATGTTTTTGTATCAATAATTATCAACACTTTTTGTCATCTAATCTACTATGCGGTTTAGTCTGGTACAAATGTTTTTGTATCAATAATTATCAACAATTTTTGTCATCTAATCTACTATGCGGTTTAGTCTGGTAACAAATGTTTTTGTATCAATAATTATCAACACTTTTTGTCATCTAATCTACTATGTGTTTAGTCTGGTAACAAATGTTTTTGTATCAGTTATCATCAACAATTTTTTTCCTCTGAAAAATCTCCCCTAGTGTGAGATTAAATCATTTATCTCAATTCCATGTTATCAGTATTTTACTGTTTGCCCTTTCCTCTCGCCAAATTGCCAGGAACCGGTAGGCTAACAAACTCTCAACACTCATTCTAAACTCTCGACACTCTTTTAAATCCAATTTGGCACGTGATAACTGATGGGTTTAATGCCAGAACTGCAGACAAACAAAACACGTGCCTGTCACCTTTGAACTCGACCTTGATCCGAATGTTTAATCATCGTGAAACTGTTTTCAACTTTAGACACATGATGATGCAGTATTTAACGCATTGAAGCTAACGAGGAAAGGCAAAATCCCACATAGAACAAAATCTGTTTGTTTTGGTTTCGTAGTTTAGTTTCAAAATGTTGCAACTGCTAACCTATCGAAAATGTGGTTACCTATTTGAGTTTGACATTTTCCCTTGCTTTTTTTTCTTTGTTTTGGTCTCTGTCTGTCTGTCTGTTTGTCTGTCTGTCTGTCTGTCTGTCTGTCTGTCTGTCTGTCTGTCTGCCTGCCTGCCTGTTTGTCTGCTATTTTACCCAGTTGTCTTTTTTTTTAAATTTTCTTTCTTTTGAGTTCATTTCCAGATTTCATGCAGAACTCGCAAAGGATTGTTGACAATGGAATTTGGTTTATAGTTTAAGAAAATATTTCATGTATTGTCTGTTTTTACGATACACCTTTTTAACAACGGGCAAGGTAGGTACTACTTTATACCACGGATGGGGTCATCTTTTCAACTTCTACTACAGATCCTAAGAGGCGTATGTGTGTATGTGTGTGTTTATGTGTGTAAGTGCGTGCGTGCGTGTGTGTGTGTGTGTGTGTGTGTGTGTGTGTGTGTGTGTGTGGTTGTGGTGGGGGCGTGTGTGTGTGCATGTGTATGTGGTGTATGTATGTGTGTGTGTCCATGGTGTATGTCTGTGTCTACGTCTGTGTGTCTGTGTCTGTGCAAGGAAAGAAGACAGACAGGCAGCCAAACAAAGACAGAAACACAGAGTTATCCATTTTCAAGTTTCTACTACTGACCACTAGTTTTACTCAGGGAACAATTTGTTTTACTTTCAACTCCTTTCTTCCAGATGTATTTCATCCCATGTCAGACTAAATGAATTCTGTCAATACCACATGCATTCGCCTGTAATATTTTACAACATGCCCCTTCACACTCGCCAAACAAATTGGCAGCAATCTTTCCCAAGATCTCAACTTGCAGTTTGAAATTTTATTCTTCAGCCAATTGGCACGTGATAAATGAAGGGCTTGATGCCAGATTTGCAGACAAATGATACACGTGCCTGTCAGTTTTGACTTCAGTTCCTGATCCGCAGTTTTGACCTCAGCCCCTGATCCGAAAGTTCCATCATCATTAAATTGTTTCCAGCTTTGGGCACGAGATGATGAAGTGTCCCCACATTGTGGTAAAATGAAGAGGGGCTGCCAATGCTGTGCAGCTTGGAGAGGCGTTTTGCATACCTCTTTCCAAAAATAAATCATAGCAAAACCAAATGCTCGACTTTTCACACTTTTCACCAAAAAGAAACATAATTTCGCGCTTTAAATGAAGCCATTTTACCGATAAAGTTTGTTGTTTTAGAAAAAAAGAAGAGAGAAACAAAACAAAACAAAAAGAGTGCGATAAGGTTTGTTGTTTTAGAAAAAAAAAAGAGAAACGAAGAGAGACTGAGATAGACAGAGATGAAGACACAGAGATGAAGACAGACAAATGGACAGAAAAGCAGAGCCAGACAGGCAGAGAGCCAGATGGCCAGACAGCCAGACAGCCAGGCACAATTGGTCCAAATTTTAAATTTTCACCAACGAGTCGAAGCTATCGTTCTGGTAATACACTATTTCTTTTATCATCAATTACCATCAGTACATTTCCCCCCTGATAACTTCCCCGCTGTGTCAGACTAAATGAGTTCTGTCAGTTCCACATGCACTCGTTTGTAACATTTTACAGCTCGCCCTTTCTCCTCGGCGAACAAATTGCCAGCAAATGTTCCCAGGATCTCACATCCATTTCTCTTTTATTCAACTGACACGTAATAACTGATACGTTTGGTGCCAGCCTTGCAGACAAACGGTACCCGTGCCTGTCACTTTACATCCCGATTCCTGATCCAAATGTTCCATCGTCAGCTTTGGACACGGTATGCTGAGGTGTTTTCACGCAGTAATGACAAGATGAAGGTGGCAATATTGTACCGTTAGATAAGATGTTCTGCAATTGCTGCTTCCTAAGATAATCATCATCATCATCATCAGCTGCCCTGCCGCATGTCGTTGGCGATCATGGACTTCCATCTGTCTCTATCTCTTGTTGCCCCAAGCATCTCCTCCACCCTCCTCGTCTTAAGCAACTCCGCAAGTCCGTCTAGTATCTTCTCCCTGGTGCTCTCTTTCCCTCCAGCTTTCCCGTTGTGACCAGGTGCTCCAAATCCCCCTTCCTCATAAAATGGCCTATAAATGTTGCCTGTCTTTTCCTAATCTTCCTTATGAATGATCTACTTGTGTCTGCCTCCATCAAGACTATTTCGTTTGTTTTCTTTGCTGTCCATGGAACTCTCAACATTCTTCTTAGAAACCACATCTCGGCTGCCTCAATCTTGTTCTGGCTTTGCTTGTTGACTGTCCACGCCTCACATCCGTACAACAGTATTGGTTCTATATAACATTCAAGAGCTCTCTTCCTGATGTTAATTGATAGGCATTTGTTGGTAAGAATGCTTGTCATCTTCTTGAATGTTGTTTTGGCTTGGCCGATTCTGCCGGCTATTTCTGATGTGCATCTGCCGTCTGATGAAATGACCGTTCCCAGGTATTTGAACTCATTAACCTGTGTCAAGGTTGTGCCGTTTGCTGTTATTTTGCATGCGGGGATTTCGTGTTTTTTACTGATCACCGTGACTTCAGTCTTCCTGCTGTTTAATTCCAACCCCTTACCTTTGCTTTCTATTTCTAGTATATTCACAAGGTTTTGTAGGTCCCTTTCATTTTCTGCAATTAGCACGATGTCATCTGCGTATCAAATGTTGTTTATCATTTTCCCTCCAACCTTTAATCCAGGGTCTTCTTCTAGGTTTCTCATGATGTTTTCGCTATATAGTGAAAACAATCTGGTGACAAAACACAACCCTGTCTGACTCCTCTTTTGATGTTTTGGAAAGAGCTTATATTGTATTCTATTCTTATTGCAGCTGTTTGTTCCCAGTATATATTTCTGATTATTCGTAGATCTTTTCCATCAACATTGAGTCTGTCTAGTTGGTTGATCAATTCTCCATGTCTTACCCGATCGAAAGCCTTGGTATAGTCAACAAAGCATAAATACAAATCCTTATTCATCTCCATTGACCTCTCTATGATAGTTCTTAGGATGTATATGGCATTAATAGTTCATTTCCCTTCCACAAATCCACCTGTTCTTCTGCTATTTCTCTTTTGATTCTATTCCTTGTCCTCATCATGATTATTCTTAACAGGATTTTTGTTACATGACTCATCAAACTGATTGTGCGATGAAGTTCACATTCTCTAGCCCCTGTCTTCTTTGGAAGTGCAATGAAAATTGATTTTGACATATCTTTGGGGATTTTTCCAGTGTCGTAAATTTCATTTAGGAGGACTGTTATTTTTTCTATGCCAAATTCCTCCAGGGCTTCAATCATCTCTGTAGTAATGTTGTCTGGTCCTGGGGCTTAAGATAAATCATCGCAAAACCGCTTTCACAGTTTCTCCAGACTTTCTGGTTTTAAGAAATCTTAACTTTCTCCTATCCAGAGTTAACCCTTTGACTCCTACATCCTGTCCACCAGCATCCCGCATTGTCAACCATGCTAGCAAAGACGGGCTAGTTAGTCGAGCCATGGACTCAAGATCTGTTATCTTGAATTCAATCCCAGTCCGCAACATTAAACACTGGCCTGTTCGCTGCCCGTCTTAATGTTTCCATCATTCTGGTGGTGTCAGCTTACTGTTTGATAGGTCCCTTCTCACGTTTCAATGTTTCAAGACCTTGCCAACGCATAGGGTTTTGTGCTGGCTACAGGAAATCTGTTAGATAATTGCTGGCAGATTTGGGTGGAGCGCATATGAGTTGTCTTGAAATAACTCCATCAATTTCAGTAACTCCTAGCAAAGGAAAAACTTCACTCTTTGACTCCCTCACCCTATCCACCAACTTCCTGCAAGAAGCTGGTGGATAGGGTGATGGAGTCAAAGGGTTATGTTTTTAGCAGTTGGTGGATAGGGAGCAGGAGTCAAAGGGTTAAAGAAAACAACTTAAACAAGTCATGTGAAAAACACAGAACTTTGTTAAGCGAAAGGCGTGGTGCTGGTTCGGAGGCGCTCAAATGGCATTTGATTTTGAAGACAAAATATCCCCTCCCTGGTCTTTCTTTTGGTTGGTTAGTTGGTTGGTTGGTTGGTTGGTTGGTTGGTTGGTTGGTTGGTTGGTTGGTTGGTTGGTTGGTTGGCTGGTTGGTTGGTTGGTTGGTTGGTTGGTTGGTTGGTTGGTTGGTTGGTTGGTTGTTGGTTGGTTGTTCGTTGGTTGGTTGTTGGTTGGTTGCTTGGTTGCTTGGTTGCTTGGTTGCTTGGTTGCTTGGTTGGTTGATTGGTTGATTGTTTGGTTGGTTACTGTTTATTTTCATAACAATCATTGTATTATTGTGATGCCTGCAAGTTCCTATAGACGAATGTTTACCTGAAGTAAATCATGTCGTTTCTGTTTCCAAAGTACCGCAATATATGGGTAAAAGTTTCAAACATCAAGAGAAGTTGATATGTCCAAGTGGTACACGAACTCATTAATTTAAAAGTTTTGAACAAATAAATGGCAAGCTAATAAACATAATTTTGTTGCTGGATGCCTCAAGCAAACTCGTTCTGAAGAGTGAAGGTTGTTTATGATTTTTGAAGAGGAATCAATTCATCTCTAAGATTGCTTAGTGCTGGACAACGAAATATCCCTAAGATTGCTTTGTGCTGAACAACGAAATATCCCTAAGATTACTTAGTGCTGAACAACGAAATATCCCTAAGATTACTTAGTGCTGGACAACGAAATATCCCTAAGATTACTTAGTGCTGAACAACGAAATATCCCTAAGATTGCTTGTGCTGGACAACGAAATATCCCTAAGATTGCTTAGTGCTGAACAACGAAATATCCCTAAGATTGCTCAGTGCTGGAAAACGAAATATCCCTAAGATTGCTTAGTGCTGACAACAAAATATCCCTAAGATTGCTAGTGCTGGACAACACAAATATCCCTAAGATTGCTTAGTGCTGGACAACAAATCCAAGATCAGTGCGACACAATATCCAGATTGCTCAATGCTGGACAACA
This sequence comes from Monoplex corrugatus, assembly GCA_030674185.1. Lineage (NCBI taxonomy): Eukaryota > Metazoa > Mollusca > Gastropoda > Littorinimorpha > Ranellidae > Monoplex > Monoplex corrugatus. The sequence continues at coordinate 14,865,699 of JAPXFY010000017.1, read as the reverse complement.
AAATATCCCTAAGATTGCTCAGTGCTGGACAACAAAATATCCCTAAGATTGCTCAGTGCTGGACAACAAAATATCCCTAAGATTGCTCAATGCTGGACAACAAATATCCCTAAGATTGCTCAGTGCTGGACAACAAAATATCCCTAAGATTGCTCATGCTGGACAACAAATATCCCTAAGATTGCTCAGTGCTGGACAACAAAATATCCCAAGATTGCTTAGTGCTGGACAACGAAATATCCCTAAGATTGCTTAGCGCTGGACAACGAAATACTAGACGTGTTTCATTTTTTCTTGCCTTTCTACATAATATATAAAGACAATCACAGTCATCATGATGTCTGCAACCATAATGATGCACATAAATATCAGACACCCAAAGTCTAAATCTTGTCATAATATGCTTTAAATATTTATCTGTTTTAATCGATAAGTACATGAATGCAACATGGTGGATTAAACTGTAAAATTCAAATGTTATCACGTTGTACATGAGCATTTATTCCAGTCCTGCTGAATGCAAATCGATTAATTACGAAATGTGCAAACGAATGTACTTATGTCCCCCACACTCTACGTCATTTACACATATCTATATCATAGTTCACATAACCAAACCTTCACCTAGTTCGTCTTCCCCCTAGCATCCTGTAAAAAGAATTATACGCTTTCCTTTTCTCTGGCATCTGTTTAAATATTAATTGTTACCAAAAATACACCTAACAACAGTTTTCAAATAAACTGAATATCAATTTGATTCTCTCCATAAATCAAATCATTATGTGTTTGCACTGACCCATCAATAACTTTTTTTCATCGTAAACAGACAAACTTATTCACATTGCGTTGCAGAGCTACTGCGACCCATTCTTTTAGCTCCAGAATGAGACAGACAGACAGAGATAGACAGACAGAGACAGACAGACGGACAGACATATAAACAGAGAGACAGAGAGAGACAGAGAGAGACAGAACACAACAACCCCCCATCTAACAAGCTGACCTCCCACCTAAAACATCTACATAAATGAACGAAGATGAACCAAGAAAAGGCTAGGAGAGATAACGCTAGGAGAGATGTCCTCTAGCCTGTTTGGATGAACCTCCATGCACTCTCAAACAGGGAGTGAAGGGGGAATGACTCACCACCACCACCACCCCAAACCCACCACCATCCGCCACCGCTATCACCATATCCAAACAGATCTCCACCACCACCACCATCATTATTCTTGTAGAGAAGGAACGAACATTCTAGAAGGCCGAACTCGGTGCCACGAACCTTCCATAAATACTTCTTCCTTTACCCCCCTGAAAAGCCAGGACATAGAGACAAACGAGACAGGAGATGGGGTGGGGAGGGAGGTAATATCGGAGAAGGACAGGGAGGGGGGCTCACAGAGAAGAGAAGCGAAGAAGAAGAAGAAGAAGGAGAAGAAGAAGGCTTGGCACCCTCACCAGTGATTGTGTCGTTGGGGAGGTTGTAGAGGTCTTGGGGGGCGAAACGAGGTCATCAGGCATCTCCCGGTCCCGGGTGATACGCGTGGCGCTGCGCTGTCCCATTTGGACATGATGTACGGCATGAGGGGTCATCATCGCCGCCGCTGCGCTTTTCTGTGCAGGGCCGTTGCATCGCACGTTAGCTTATAATGGGGATATTTTCACAGCCAGAGGAAACGCAGAATAAAGAAAATATTGAAGCACCATCGGATTGAAAGAAAACATAGAAAGCAAAAAAGAAACAAAAAAGAATAATTTTTACAAAATGAAAAATAGCGAAAAGGAAAAGAAGACGAGGAAGAACACAGTCACCAAAAGAATTCAAAGAACGAGAAAATTAGAAAAGTGAGGGCAGAAGAAACAGAAGAAGGAAGAAAGGATGGAAGAAGATACTGAGCAGACAAGAAGAAATGAGTAAAGCAGAGGGAAAAAAAAAAAAAAAAAGAAGAACATTGACTGATTGGTTGAATGATTGATTGATGAGTGAGTGAATGAGTGAGTGAGGCAGTGAGTGAGTGAGTGAGGCAGTGAGTGAGGCAGTGAGTGAGTGAGTGGGGCAGTGAGTGATACCATCTCTAGCTGATCACGAATCAGGCGCAGCAAAGGGCTTTTCGCAATTCTGTCCATAACATATGAAAACTACAAACAGCAAAGAAGAAAGACTCTCTTCTCTGTTTTCTCTCCTCTGTCTCTCCTCTGTTCCCTCTGTCTCTCTGTCCTCTCTCTCTCTCTCTCTGTCTCTGTCTCTGTCTCTCTCTTCTCTCTCTGCTCTCTCTCTCTTTCTTTCTCTCTCTCTCTCTCTTTTTTTTCTCTCTTTCTTCTATTTTTCTCTTTCTTCTCCTCTGTCTCTCTCCTTTCTTCTCTCTCTCTCTCTCTCTCCCCACGCCGCATCACACACACACACACACACACATACATACATACACAAAGAAACACACACACACACCACATGCACACACACACACACACACACACTCACACACAACACACACACACACACACGCACACACGCACGCACACACACACACACACTCACTCCCTTCTTCCATTCTTCTGTTCACTGCTCGATTGGTCAACCCATATCACTTACAGTGAAAAACTAATCAGACAAACACACTCACTCATGTCATGTGACACACAATAACCCCCCCCCCCCCCCACGCACACGTGCACCTACGCACAGACACGAAGAAAAACTATCAGAAAAAGATGAACATGGAGAAACGAGAGAAGGAGGAGACTGAAGGTGAGGAAGAGGGACAGGAAGGAGAAGTAGAAGGACTGAAAAAAAGAGAAGGATGAAAAAGCAGAAAAAAACAATGTGTGTGCGTGTGTCTGTGCGTGTGTGTGTGTGTGTGTGTGTGTGTGCGTGTGTGTGTGTGTGTGTGTGTGTGTGTGTGTGTGTGTGTGTGTGTGTCTGTGCGTGTGTGTGTGTGTGTGTGTGTGTGTGTGTGTGTGTGTGTGTGTGTGTGTGTGTGTGTGCGTATGTGTATATATATGTATAATTTTATATACAATATATTATGTATATATGTGTGTGTATGTATACTATCTATCTATCTATCTATCTATCTATCTATCTATTATCTATCTCTATATATTGTTATATATATATTATATATATATCGGAGAGAGAGAGGGAAACTGAAACTGAAACTGAAATGGTTTATTGCCATTGACATTTTTGTCCTTGTGGCAAGGAGCATAAACAAAGTCATTAGAGAGGAGAGAGAGAGAGAGAGAGAGAGAGAGAGAGAGAGAGAGAGAAAGACTCGAAAATTGGAAAATCGGAATTTCAATGAATTCAGGCCAGCAGCCCCTTTCCATGGGAGGAAATCATGAGACACATTTTTGTTCAACGTATAATCCAAAACAAAATCAAATACATATCAGTGTATATACACGGGAATATTTTGTAAAATATTGATATAGAAATGAGAGAGAGAGAGAGACGGAGACAGAGACAAACAGAGAGAGACAGACAAAGAAACAGAGAGACAGAGAGAGTGTGAGAGATACAAAGAGAGAGAGAGAGAGTGTGTGGTGTATGTGTGCTGTGTGTGTGTGTGTGTGTGTGTGTGTGTATGTGTGTTGTGTGTAAGAAAGAGAGAGAGAAACATAGACAGAGACAGAAAGGCAGAGAGGCAGAGACAAAGACAGGAAAGAGATGGGGAGAATGAGAGAGACAGAATGACAGAGGGACAGACAGACAGACAAGAGACAGACAGAGAGACAGAGAGAGTCGTGGAAGAAAAAAGAGAATCACGCTGTCATTTAAAAAAAGTTCAATAAAAGACAGACAGACAAAGAGGGAGAACTGACAGAAGACTGGAACACGATACTCAGTGATATTCATATATTCCAATCCTTGTAGCAAATGAAATGAACAAGCGATCTTCAAGAAAACAGATAGGCCTGAAGCTGCCTCAAGTTTCGCAATTGGCTAATTAGATCGTCACACGTTTCTGTCACTAACAGTGACATCACCAGCCCCCAGCCTTTGTTGTCAGTTCCTACAATTACCAGTGATGCTACTCGGTGAAGTATTTGATACACTATTTTAAAAATGATAGACTTAAATGGTCAAGCTGTACTAACTTTGCTTGTGATCTTTTATCACGTCAATTTTTTAACACTCTTCACCCTAAAATCAACAGATCGTAATCATTTCCTTAGCAACGAGCTTCCAAGTACAGTTAGACACGATACTCGCATTTGATTCAAATCAGACATAACCAGCTGAGATACAAATGATTTATTTCACTTTTGATTCATAAATCAGTTCATAACTAGCTGAGATACATATATTTTGTCTTTCACCTTTGATTCAAGTAAGTTCATAATTAGCTGAGATACATATGTTTTATTTCATATCTGATCACAAATCAGTTCATAACTAGCTGAGATACATGTATTTTATCTTTCACGTTGGATTCAAGTAAGCCCATAACTAGCTGAGATACAAATATTTTATATTTTTGATTGTAACAAATCACATCGATCCAAATAATGAACCTTGTCTTTTCAGATCATGTATGTTGAGGACCACCATGCACAAGATTGGTTGATTTTATGCGGTTCATGATTTAGCCAAAATCGACCAACAGTGGATATATCCTTGCGGGAAATGGACACACAGTCTGTGTAGTTTTGACATTGACTTTTGACTGAATTCAGGCAAACTTGCAGGAATAATTTTCACTTCTTGATCCTGCTAATTTCAGTCTTCAAACGGCTGAGATTTCTTCAATATATTATTTTCATATTTTGGATTAACCCAGCCCGCATATTTTGGACAACCCGGCTTAAAACTTATGTTCGTATCCACTTATTGGAAGAGACAAACCGTGCAAAAATTCACTAACAAACAGATCAGTAATCTTTGCTGACAAATTTTCTTCCGAGGCAGATATCCGCAAACAGACCCACAAACAGCTTTCCACTCCTGGCCGATAGAAACAATCCCCTTTAAATTAACCCCTCACAACAGGAGATTGAAAACCAATGCCCTCATTTCTTAATACGTTACCAGATCGTGTAGAGATGATTCAACAAGACATCAAACGGTAGGGAAAGGACACGGGGTTACCTATAAATTGCCTGGTCCAATCTGGGAAATCATCGGATATGCTTGACACGCTTGTGTGTTGAAGTCATTGCGTCGTGATGGACGACCTTCGCTACCACCTGGGACCCTCCTCACACTCGCACGCATGCACGCGGACATTATATCGCGCGCACGTGCACACAGACACGCATATCCAAGGCACAAAGTTTGCTACGCGCGCGTGCGCGTGCACGAGCATGCACGTACCCACACGGACACGCACATACACACACATACACACATATACATGAAAGTACTCGATAGAATCTGGCCTGATGAAAGTGACAAAAGATGTCACCACGGAAGAGGATAAGATCCTAATGATTGAAATCTGTACAAGAACACACAAGTCACTGTGCTCTTCCAAAGCCAACTGGGAGAGTACTTCCAGTTCTACACTATAGCAGAAATATGTCAAGGGTGTCTGTGTTTTAACACACTGCGATTTGTCAGTGACGTCGATTTTATGAGGTACAGCAACAATTTAGTCCAATATTGCACCAGACTCTTCGACAGTAGAGACAGCGTTAGGACAGGACATTAACAAGGACAGGAGAAAAGCCATGATCAACAACACAACCAGCAGTAGTGCAGAATTCTATATGCTTGAACACAAAATGAAAGAGGTCAAGAGTTTCAAGAACGTGGGAATTCCCCTAACCAAAGATACTGTATTAATGCGGAAATCCACATCAAGATCGAAACGGGAATAGCAGGTATAGCCAAACTAAACAGGATCTGAAAAAAAGTAGTTTCATCGGCTTCACCACCAAGCGCAGACTGTACAAGTCACTCGTCCTCTGCGAGTGCGAAATTTGGATACTGACTGATGGACATCAATATAACAAATAGAGAATAGGTGCAAACATGACGACATTGGCTTTAAGAGCATGGGAGGGGGTGAGGGGGGTTATTTCTACAGAAAGCTAGAGTAGTTTAGGTTTTTCCTGTTATAAATCGAGTCGCTGAAGTCTTTGACTATGAGTACAAATGTTTTACTTGAGAGACTTGAACCAGTATCCAACTATCTGAAAGCGCGTGTGTTTATGTGTGTGAGTGTGTGTGTGTGTGTGTGTGTGTGTGTGTGTGTGTGTGTGTGTGTGTGTGTGTGTACGCGTATGTTTATGTGTGTGTGCGTGCATGCGTGCATGCGTGCATGCGTGTGTGTGTATGTGTGTGTCTCTATTGTGTGTGTGTGTGTGTGTGTGCGTGCGTGCGTGCGTGTGTGTGTGTGTGTGTGTGTGTGTGTGTGTGTGTGTGTGTGTGTGTGTGTGTGTGCTCGCGCGCGAGTGTGTGTCTGTGTTCGTCATTTCTTTTAACGTCTATTCACATATGCGCTTTTAGACGAGTGTGTATCTGTGTGTCTGTATGTGTGCGTGTGTGCGCGCGCATGTATATTTGCGTGCGTGTGCGTGAGTGTGTGCGTGTATGTGTGTGTTTGCATACATTCTCCTGTCTCCTCCTCAAACCCTTCCCCCCATACATACACACAAAGACACACATAGTCTCCTTCCATCGTCTTAGTCAGGAGGAGAGAAAAAAAAACACACGCACACACGAAAACATATGCACACAACAGACAGAGGATCTTATTGTCTGATTGTATTGTGTGAGTAAGCAGCCAAGCAGGCAGTCAGACAGGCAACTACACAAGCCAAAGACAGACAGAGGACTGAGCTACCCTGTGAGCTATCAGGGTTCTATCGGTACTCGCTTGACAGGACTGGGTGGGATAAAGATCTGGGCGCGAAATGAGTTTGTCTTCTGGCATTAGCCCTGAGCTGTTCTGATGCTGCTTCCACTTTCCTTCCTTCCACTCTTTCTCCTTTCTATTCTTTTTTTTTTTTTCTCCAACAATCCACCCTGGTGGAGAATGTGTCTCAGTAGATAAAGCGTCTGCTCGGGATGTCAGAAACCTGGGTTCGGTTCCTTGTTAGATATTGGGTTTTGTCTACCACCTCTCCACAAAACCTTTGATACTGGTCAATTGGTTGGGAGTGATAACTGAGGTTTCGCATGCAGTATGAGCTTAGCGCACGTTTAAGATCCCATGGCAAGAAAATGTACCGTCGTAGGTAAGCAAAAATGCATGCGCAGTCAGAAAATGATGATGTGGTTACATCTTATCTCTGTTTCTATTTGTTCACCTGTCTGTCTGTCTGTCTGTCTCTCTCTCTCTCTGTCTCTCTCTGTTTCTGTCTGCCTGTCTGTCTCTCTTCTCTCTCTGTCTCTCTCTGTGTTTCTGTCTGTCTGTCTGTCTGTCTCTCTCGCTCGCTCTCTCTCTCTCTCTCTCTCTGTTTCTTTCTTTCTTTCTCTCTGTATTCCACTTTCCTTCCACTCTGTCACCCTTCTATTCTTTTTTTTGTTTTACAACCATCAACCCTAGTAGGGAATGTGGCTCAGCGGACAAATCACCTCTCCAGGATTTCAGAAACTTGGGTTTGATTCCTGATTGGGAATGGATTATTTCTCTCTATCCCCACTCCTATCCCCTCACCCCTACAGGAACCTGAGTGGTGGTTATCTTTTGGATAGAGATGATGAACTGAGTTTTCATGTACAGCATGTACTTAGTGCACGTTAAAGATCCAATGGAAACAAAATGCACTCTCCTAGGTAAGCAAAAATACAGTATTCTCTTGGTTACATTTTGCAATGCTGTGATGACGATGGGGATGACAAACATTACGAGTTTCATCTACAATTGAAACTGCGTGACAGGGCTGTACTCTTACCATCCCTTTCATAATATATCCTGGCACCAACCAGACCTGAGAGCTACAGACACTTGTGGTGTTGTTCAAGAGATTTTAGCAACACATCTCCAAAGTGGACGAGTCTCGACTGTGTGGTAACAGCCTTCCAAAAAAGCCTAGAGCACACTCAACTCTGGATAGCAGTCAGCTGGAAAATCCTACAATGGTTTTGATAGGAATGACAGGATTTGAACCCACAAACTTCCGATTTTTAGTTCGTGACACTAACCACTGCACCATTGCAACTTGTTCTGTATCCATTTCTGTGTTTTTGCTTACATCAATCTCTCCTTCTCTTCCCCCCCCCCCCTAACACACACACTTTACTCGTTTTTCTTTCCCTTTTACACCGTCAAAGAAAAATGGAACCCTTCCTAGGTCCCCTATTCCTTGCCTTCCTGTTTCTCTCTCTGTTTCTGTCTCTTTCTGTCTGTGTCTGTGTGATAATGCTGGTGGTGGTGATAGTTGGCAGTGATGGTGGTTGTGAGTGAGCGGTGTGTGTGTGTGTGTGTGTAAGTGTGTGTGTGAGTAAGTCTGTGTGTGTGAGAGAGTAAGTGTGTGTGTGCATGTGTGTGTGTGTGCGTGCGTGCGTGCGTGTGTGTATGTGTGCGTGCGTGCGTGTGTGTGTATGTGTGTGTGTGTGTGTGTGTGTGTGTGTGTGTGTGTGTGTGTGTGTGTGTGTGTGTGTGTGGATTATGTGCAAGTATTCTCCTACTTCATTTTTTAATTCATATTTTTGTTAAGGCAAACATGGCAACAACACACAAAGATCTGTCTGCTTCTCAAAGGATGCAAAATCAGGCAAAAATCTGTATATCTACAAACACCAAAAGAGAGCAACAACAACAAAACTTTAAAAAAAAAAAATTTATTGACACATTTTAAGTAAAGTTTACGCTGTAACATCTTATCCATCTAAGCTGAATTTCTAGTACAAAAAAAATCATGTCGAAGCAAGTCTGCTGAAGAATTTGAAAGCAAAAACACAATCACTTCAACCCACATCAATTTAACTAACATTCCTTATCTGAACATTTTCCTTGACCATGTCGTTAGGCTAGCAGACTTCAAAGACTCAAGAGAAAATGATTTATGAGTTCAATTACTTTGCCCCCCAAAATTATCATCTGAAAGGGAGAGAATGGTGGGTTGGAGCTAACAGGTAGGGAAGACAACTTTCATCAGTCAGAGTAATCTGTCAGTCAATCCCTTCACACATACAAACTTAACTTTGGTGTTTCACCAGCCAAGAGAAAATCAATCTCGCGTATATCACTGGTTTTAACTTCTCCTCTTTCTGTCTTGCGGGAAGTTATGCGAGGTGTTAGCCAGGCCATGTTTGTATGGACCTGTCCCTGCCCATCTCGCCACCCGTCTTCTTCTTTTGATGTGCCGACACCCTACCTGTTCTAACATATCTACGCGTAGGGACAGATCAAATTCCCGTGCAAGCTTCCGGTTGGCTGGTGACTCCGGCACGTGAGCACGTGCCTTTTTGTGACGTTGTCATTTCCTTAGCCTGTCCCCTATAGTGACAGTTGGAGACAGGGGTTAGCTATAGTCATAATGGGGACAGGGGTTAGCTATAGTCATAGTGGGGACAGTGTAGCTATAGTCATAGTGGGGACAGGGTTAGCTATAGTCATAGTGGGGAACAGGGGTTAGCTATAGTCATAGTGGTTGACAGGGGTTAGTTATAGTCATAGTGGGGGACAGGGTCAGCTATAGTCATAGTGGGGGACAGGGTTAGCTATAGTCATAGTGGTGGACAGGGGTTAGTTATAGTCATAGTGGGGGACAGGGGTTAGCTATAGTCATAGTGGGGGACAGGGTTAGTTATAGTCATAGTGGTGGACAGGGTTAGTTATAGTCATAGTGGGGGACAGGGTTAGCTATAGTCATAGTGGGGGACAGGGGTTAGCTATAGTCATAGTGGGGAACAGGGGTTAGCTATAGTCATAGTGGGGGACAGGGATTAGTTATAGTCATAGTGGGGGACAGGGGTTAGTTATAGTCATAGTGGGGGACAGGGGTCAGCTATAGTCATGTTGGGGACAGGGGTTAGCTATAGTCATAGTGGTTGACAGGGGTTAGTTATAGTCACAGTGGGGGACAAGAGTTAGCCATAGTCATAGTGGGGACAGGGATTAGTTATAGTCATAGTGGGGACAGGGGTTAGCTATAGTCATAGTGGTGGACAGGGTTAGCTATAGTCATAGTGGGGGACAGGGGTTAGCTATAGTCATAATGGGGACAGGGGTTAGTTATAGTCATAATGGGGACAGGGGTTAGCTATAGTCATAGTGGTGGACAGGTGTTAGCTATAGTCATAGTGGTGGACAGGGGTTAGCTATAGTCATAATGGGGACAGGGGTTAGCTATAGTCATAGTGGTGGACAGGGGTTAGCTATAGTCATAATGGGGGACAGGGGTTAGCTATAGTCATAGTGGTGGACAGGGTTAGCTATAGTCATAGTGGTGGACAGGGGTTAGCTATAGTCATAATGGGGACAGGGGTTAGCTATAGTCATAGTGGTGGACAGGGGTTAGCTATAGTCATAATGGGGACAGGGGTTAGTTATAGTCATAATGGGGACAGGGTTAGCTATAGTCATAGTGGGGGACAGGGGTTAGCTATAGTCATAGTGGTGGACAGGGGTTAGTTATAGTCATAGTGGGGGACAAGAGTTAGCCATAGTCATAGTGGGGACAGGGGTTAGCTATAGTCATAATGGGGACAGGGTTAGCTATAGTCATAGTGGGGGACAGGGGTTAGCTATAGTCATAGTGGTGGACAGGGGTTAGTTATAGTCATAGTGGGGACAGGGGTTAGTTATAGTCAAAGTTGTGGACAGGGGTTAGCTATAGTCATAGTGGTGGACAGGGTTAGTTATAGTCATAGTGGGGACAGGGGTTAGTTATAGTCATAGTGGGGACAGGGGTTAGTTATAGTCATAGTGGGGACAGGGGTTAGTTATAGTCATAGTGGGGGACAGGGGTTAGTTATAGTCATAGTGGGGGACAGGGGTTAGTTATAGTCATAGTGGGGGACAGGGGTTAGTTATAGTCATAGTGGGGGACAGGGGTTAGCTATAGTCATAGTGGGGATAGGGTTAGTTATAGTCATAGTGGGGGACAGGGGTTAGTTATAGTCATAGTGGGGACAGGGGTTAGTTATAGTCATAGTGGGGGACAGGGTTAGCTATAGTCATAGTGGGGATAGGGGTTAGTTATAGTCATAGTGGGGATAGGGGTTAGTTATAGTCATAGTGGGGACAGGGGTTAGTTATAGTCATAGTGGGGACAGGGGTTAGTTATAGTCATAGTGGGGACATGGGTTAGTTATAGTCATAGTGGGGATAGGGTTAGTTATAGTCATAGTGGGGATATGGGTCTGCCGTAGTCATAGTGGGGACAGGGGTCTGCCGTAGTCATAGTGGGGATAAGGAAAGTAAATAAACGGTATATAGTTTCGGTTGTTATGAGTAATAAATATGGCAGCCATTTGAAATCTTTATGTATGCTGTCGTCAGTTTGACTTGAAGCTGGATATATATTTTCAACCCTTTTGTAGAAGGTTCTCTTCTTTCAATCAAGAACATTATGATGCCAAAGCATAGAATGACAGTTCAAAGCACAACAAAAGCGAACATGCCAAAATGGTACATAAATAATGTATGGATATAATGTTTAGAATCGAAAGGTATTAACAATGTAGTCTTCAAGATGTCTTCCTTTCTTTTTATCCACGTAAAAGACAAGCCATGCAAACTATATGAACAGACAGCTCAAGCATAGAGAATAAGACAGACACAAACACGAACAAAAACAAAAGCAAACAAAAACCAGAGAAAATAAGACACATTAAACAATGTTCAAGTATAAAACATTTCTAATACATGGCACAGCAAGGTCCTGTTTATTTCTTTTTTTCTGTTGAAACTCGTGTTTTAAAAACACAGCAACAACAACTATACTAAAAACAACAAGGACAACTAAAACGACAACAACAGCACACGATTAAGTTGACTGCCAACACGTTAATAATAGTTCCATTTATATAGCGCCAACACTCCATTGTAGGCTATACTTGCTGCACTTGAAAAAAAATGGGGGAGGGGGCAGCACAAATCATTCGGATACATACACTGAATATACCATATACATACTTCCTAAAACGTAGGAGAAATGGGAAGATTATCTTCATACGAACCGTTTATAGAAAAGAAGGATACACACACAAAAACGTAGAAAAATTAAATGAAGACAAAATTTATACT
>JAPXFY010000017.1:14841056-14846056 GCA_030674185.1 Monoplex corrugatus | reverse complement strand
CACATAAACCCATGAGTTGGCCAGGTTCTGAGGTCCTACCTAGTCTCTGTTTTACCTGGCCTACATGTACATTTGATAAAGGCCAGACGAATGATGCTATAGAATTCCATTTGGGATTGAACCAGAAGGAAAGGTTTGTACACTATACTTGATTTGTGAAATATGTCCTGGTATACCAGCCACACCTGAGACATATTGATTTACACATAAAAAGTGGTGCTGTCTGTGACGACGCCCTCTTTCTAAGAAGATGAAGCCAGCTTGTTATCATTACTGTTATTTCTGTTTAAAGCCCAGCCGACTGCGTAGAGCCATATCAGGACTATAACAGTTTCAAAACATACACAATATCTCAATAGGAAAAAAAAAGGAAAAGAAAATTAAGCATACATATCAATGCATTTGTGCACATAATCTAAGCAGATGCCCCTGGCATTGACCACTCCGTCCAATTTATCGCACAGAAGATTTAAAAAAAACTGAATACGAAAGAGATAAGAGGGAAGCAGGGAGAATTTTTATGATATTAATCAAAGAACATAACTCTTGAGAGTCACGTAGGAATTATCTCCCATTTTGCTGTTTTGTGCTTTTTGTCTGCTTCTATGCTAGCTGAATGGGTAGCGCAAACTGTGTTGGATTTGAGAAGTTCTGCAATATGGGAGATAATTCCTACGTGACTCTGAAGAGTTATGTTGTTTGATTAATACCTGAATTCGAATTTAAACACAGCAAAGGACACTAAAACATACATAAAAACGGGGTTTTATTACCCAAAGTTGTTTCCGCATATATCTCTCATTTCCCTAGAGCCAGAAATGCACTTAATACATATACCCAATTATCAATCCTAAGAGAATGTAAGACTATCGAGCACATACAGGTGAATGGACCAGCAAGGCAGAAACTGATAGGAAGAAATGACAGAAAGCAAAGGAACCAGCAGAAACAAAGAGAGTGACAGAAAAGAGGAAATTTCTAGCACAAAATTTCCAGAAGGTGTGGATACTATTTATACTGAAAGAGCCCCCGGTATCCCCACGAGGGTGGGGGTGGAGGGGAAGGGAGGACAACCAGCTTATAGACTGAGGCACATATGATGAGTTCCCAGAGACTAGCCTCAACGTTATACAGTGTATTGCAGCAAACTGTAAACACCATTCTTTCTTTTCTTTTTAACTATTTTTTTTTCTTTTTTATATTTCTTCTTTCTTTAACTAGTTTTCTCCCTTCAAATCGTTTCCAGTCTAATTTAACTGCCCTTGTCGAGGCATGCAGCTTGGACATAAAAGCATTGATTAGTTTGTAGTCTGTGTCTGGGTTTAAATGTAGGCCTTAAAACACAAGCAAGGTACAATCAAACACAATTGATCCTTTCAAAATTTATGTCAGTTTGAGTATCGAGCGATTTTATAGTATAACTTTGTCACTGATAAACACAATTGATCCTTTCAAAATTTATGTCAGTTTGAGTATCGAGCGATTTTATAGTATAACTTTGTCACTGATAAACACAATTGATCCTTTCAAAGTTTATGTCTGTTTGAGTATCGAGCGATTTTACGGTATAACTTTGTCACTGATGAACGCAATCGATCCTTTGAAAGTTTATGTCAGTTTGAGTATCGAGCGATTTTATTGTATAACTTTGTCACTGATAAACACAATCGATCCTTTGAAAGTTTATGTCAGTTTGAATGTCGAGCTATTTTATAGTATGACTTTGTCACTGATAGACTGACAGCTACCACTCAAGGCACAGTAATTATCTTTTCTTAGTCCATTAACTTCATTCCAGCAGTTTCACTGAGAGACGGTGTACAAAAAACCGGTCCAGATGTCGATCTGGTCTGCTTTTATACTTCCATCCCCTAGACAGAAGAAATCTGAGCACCTTCATTAAATGGAATTACACAAGATTATTGCCGATGGGTCTAGCGTGAGAAAAGAAAATTGCTGTGTACAAGTCTCATAAGGTTCAGTTTACATCCCACGCCGGTCGCCAAAAACCATTTGCGTTTCCTTTCGGAACATGGCACAGGACTGCATAATGTAAATCAATGTCCGTTGTAAAGTGACTGGCTTTAGAGTGGTGGTGGTGGTGGGGGGGGAGGGTGATTCAGGGGGGGGGGGAATAGGATGGAAGGACAGTTGAGATAATATTGCCTGTCGTTCGCGTTTCGTGTTTTAAGTCGACTTCGTTTAGTTTTGATTTTTCTTTTTCATCTTACCACATCATCCAATAACACTTCAGAAGACATGGTTCTCGTCTTCTCATTTGGGTTCCTCTATGCCCCATCAAACCCATATCATTTTCAGCTTGAAGACCTAGTGCCAGATATTCTGCAGGAGCCAACGATTCCAAGCTACCATTGAAGAATCCATCACAGAAGATTGCTCTGTAGCTGGGTCACTTTAGTGAAGTTAAGCTGTGCCTCTTCTGAAATGACTTCTTTCAGCCATTCCCTGTTGATCACCTTACAAACGACAATGATCGTTCAGTTACGGAGCCAGAGACAGCCAGCAATTCTTTTAGTTAGTTTGAGTATCGAGCAATCTCGTCATTGAAAACTGCAGCTGCAAACTCAGGGGATGCAATAATCTTTCCTTAGTCCATCAACTTCCATCCCAGCATCCTCGATTGTCCCTTGATAACACAATAATGTACGTGAACATCTACAAATTCTATTGCAGATTTGGATCAGGCCTGCTTTGGTTTGGTTTTGTGTTGCTTTGTGTTTTTTGGTTTGGTTTAGTTTGGTTTGGTTTGGTTTGGTTTGGTTTGGTTTGGTTTGGTTTGGTTTGGTTTGGTTTGGTTTCCACCTTAGTCTGTGTCGCTGGAACTCTGGCAAGTGGCAACTCATGGGCTGTAGTAATCTTTCCTGAATCCACCAACTTCATCATAACAGCAGTTTCATTCTGACACAGTATCGAAAATCTCCTACAGATTTCGATCATGTCCGTTTTTATATTTGTTTCTCCTAGACAGAACCCTGACCACCTTCATGAAAATGAATTACGCGAGATTATTGCCGATGAGTCTAGTGTGAGAAACGGTTCGTTACATACAACTCCAATAAGACATCGTTCACAATCTCTTTCTAAATCCACTCCCCCAAATGCCGTTGTGTGTGTGTGTTTATGTGTGTATGTGTGTGTGTGTGTGTGTGTGTGTGTGTGTGTGTGTGTGTGTGTGTATGTGTGTGTGTGGTGTGTGTGTGTGCGTGTGTGTGTGTGTGTTGTGTGTGTCAGTGTGTGCGTGTGTGTGTAAGTTGTGTATGTGTGTATAATTATTTGTGTGTATGTGTGCGCGCGCGCGCGTGTGTGTGTGTGTGTGTGTGTGTGTTTCAGAACATGGCACAGGGTTGCATAATGTAAATCAATGTCTGTATATCTGTTGTAAAATGACTGGCTTTAAAGTGAGGGGTGATTCAAAGAGGGGAGGGGAGGGGGGAGATAAAAACGAAAGACCAGTTAAGATAACAATGATCGTTATGTGCGTCCGGTACTTCGTGTGGATCTCTATTATCTAGGTGCGTAACACTTATGTCGTTTTGCAGTCTGGACCGGACAGTGGAGCAGATCAGAGGAAGGAAAAAGACGTTCGAACACGAAAAGATTGGCTTCTTGACATGCATTTTTATTTTGCGGTCTGACTTTACATGGAAGATTGGTCTTGTCTTTTATCTTGGATTTGAGCTTTAAATCTTGAACTAGTGAGAGATAGATAGATAGACAGAAATGTTCACAGATAGACAGAAAGAAAGAAAGATAGATAAAGTGGATAGATAGATACATAGACACATAGACAGATAGGTGGCTAGATAGATAGACTGATAGATAGGTAGATAGATAGACAGGCAGATAGATAGATGGATAGATAGATAGATAGATAGATAGACACATAGATAGATAGATAGATAGACAGATTGATTGATATAGATAGATAGATAGATAGATAGATAGATAGATAGATAGATAGATAGATAGACAGACAGACAGGCAGATAGGTAGATAGATAGATAGATAGATAGATAGATAGATAGATAGATAGATAGATAGATAGATAGATAGATAGATAGATAGATAGATAGATAGATACACAGATGATAATAACGAGACAGACACAGAGCGAGAGAGAGAGAGAGAGAGCGAGAGAGAGCGAGAGAGAAGAGAAGAGAGAGAGAGAGAGAGAGCTCATGAGTACCAAATGGTTCGTCTTTTATAACAATTTGCAAATATTTTCATCTTGGTAAAAACACACAGATGTGATACGTACTCTCCTAGTGTGGTGAAGCCTAAAGTGTGCATGGACAGTCCATTCACAACATAATTCTTCATACATACTATATATATATATATGTGTGTGTGTGTGTGTGTGTGTGTGTGTGTGTGTGTGTGTGTGTGTGTGTGTGTGTGTGTGTGTGTGTGTGTGTGTGTGTGTGTGTGTATCTTTTCTTCCTTTTTTTAAAGTCATTGCTTTTCTCCTATAGTCGCTTCACATCAAACGTGACCTCTTCTGTCGAACAGATTGAAGGTAACATTATTACGTAGCTTGTGTCTGGTTGAAAGTGAACCCTTAAAACAAAACTAAGCAAGGTAAAATTGAACGCATTTGATCCACTAAAAGTTTATGTCCAGTTTGAGTGCTGGCCAGTTTGATGACCTGATCTTGTCATTGGGGGAAAGATGGCAGCAACTGAGGGGCTGCAATTAACTGTCCCTTTGTCCATCACTTCCTTCAAGGTGTTCATTCCGCCGACACGGTGCACGTAAATGTTGTCACGATCGATTCCAGACTTTTGGTCAGGCCTGCTTTGTTGTCTTCCTTCTATAAACCCCTGCTACGATAGTGCAACTGTATGTGTGTCTGTTTGTATTGTTCTTGTGTGTCTTTTTTTTTTTTTGGTATTTTAGAGTTCATGTATGTATATATGTCGTTTTGTATTCTTAAAATGTATCTTTTTAATGTGTGTGTATGTTTCTGTCTCTGTCTCTGT
>JAPXFY010000017.1:14828556-14838556 GCA_030674185.1 Monoplex corrugatus | reverse complement strand
CGAAATCTGGAATGGAATTTGTCATATAAGTTTACGTACCTTGCGTCAGGTTGAAACCGCTGAAATGAAGTTGATGGACTAAGGAAAGTTATTTGCCCACCCCTGAGTTGCAGCTGCAAGTCTCCCAGAGACAAAGAATACCGTAAAAACTGTCCTCCACTCAAATTGTCATAAACCTTTGCGGATCGGGTGTGCTTGATTCTACCTTGCTTGGTGTGTTTCGATGTCTCCACTTAAAACCAGACACAGGATACAGATTAATCGATGCTTTTGTGTTTAAAGTGCTCGACAGGGGCAGTTAGATTAGATTGGAAACGATTAAGGGAAGACAAGTAGGGTAAAAAAAAAAGAAGAAGAAGGAAGAAAACAGCCAGAGAAAAGGTAAAAAGAACCCGATTAAAATAAACTCTGTAAAGGGGAAATAAAGACAGACATCTATAGTTTTTAAAGATCTGGTTGCTGAACAAGAAAAAGTTCACTATAGCAAAATGCTATCAAAGACACAAAAAAGTTTTTATTCTTCTTCTTCATTTGTTCGCAGCATATGTGGTCAGGCCACATCTGATGATGGAATGTGACGATTCTTTTCCTAGTTCCTGTTGGCTGCCATGAAGCTTGGTGGTGATATAATGTGACCATTCTTTTCCTAGTTCCTGTTGGCTGCCATGAAGCTTGGTGGTGATATAATGTGACCATTCTTTTCCTAGTTTCTGTTGGCTGCTATGAAGTTTGGTGGTGATATAATGTGACCATTCTTTCTTAGTTCCAGCTGGCTGCTATGAAGTTTGGTGATGATATAATGTGACCATTCTTTTCCTAGTTACTGTTGGCTGCCATGAAGCTTGGTGGTGATATAATGTGACCATTCTTTTCCTAGTTCCTATTGGCTGCTATGAAGCTCGGTGGTGATATAATGTGACCATTCTTTTCCTAGGTCCTGTTGGCTGCCATGAAGCTTGGTGGTGATATAGTGTGACCATTCTTTTCCTAGTTCCTGTTGGCTGCCATGAAGCTTGGTGGTGATATAATGTGACCATTCTTTTCCTAGTTACTGTTGGCTGCTATGAAGTTTGGTGGTGATATAATGTGACCATTCTTTTCCTAGTTCCTTTTGGCTGCCATGAAGCTTGGTGGTGATATAATGTGACCATTCTTTTCCTAGTTCCTGTTGGCTGCCATGAAGCTTGGTGGTGATATAGTGTGACCATTCTTTTCCTAGTTCCTGTTGGCTGCCATGAAGCTTGGTGGTGATATAATGTGGCCATTCTTTTCCTAGTTCCTGTTGGCTGCCATGAAGCTTGGTAGTGATATAATGTGACCATTCTTTTCCTAGTTCCTGCTGGCTGCTATGAAGCTTGGTGGTGATATATATACCAGTTCCTGTTGGCTGCTATGAAGCTTGGTGGTGATATATATACCAGTTCCTGTTGGCTGCTATGAAGCTTGGTGGTGATATATATACCAGTTCCTGCTGGCTGCTATGAAGCTTGGTGGTGATATAATACCAGTTCCTGTTGGCTGCTATGAAGCTTGGTGGTGATATATATACCAGTTCCTGCTGACTGCTATGAAGCTTGGTGGTGATATAATGTGGCCATTCTTTTCCTAGTTCCTGCTGACTGCTATGAAGCTTGGTGGTGATATAATGTGACCATTCTTTTCCTACTTCCTGCTGGCTGCTATGAAGCTTGGTGGTGATATAATGTGACCATTCTTTTCCTAGTTCCTGCTGGCTGCTATGAAGCTTGGTGGTGATATATATACCAGTTCCTGTTGGCTGCTATGAAGCTTGGTGGTGATATATATACCAGTTCCTGTTGGCTGCCATGAAGATTGGTGGTGATATAATGTGGCCATTCTTTTCCTAGTTCCTGTTGGCTGCTACGAAGTTTGGTGGTGATATAATGTGAACCATTCTTTTCCATAGTTACTCCTGTTGGCTGCTATGAAGTTTGGTGTGATAATGTGACCATCTTTTCTAGTTCCTGTGCTGCTGACTTTGGTGATATATGGACCATTCTTTTCCTAGTCCTGTTGCTGCTATGAAGCTTGTGATAATTGACATTTTCCTAGTTCTGTTGGCTGCTATGAACTTGGTGGTATATAGTGTGGACCATTCTTTTCCAGTTCCTGTTGGCTGCTATGAAGCTTGGTGGTGATATAATGTGGTCATTCTTTTCCTATTTCCTGTTGGCTGCCATGAAGCTTGGTGATGATATAATGTGACCATTCTTTTCCTAGTTCCTGTTGGCTGCTATGAAGCTTGGTGGTGATATATGTGGTCATTCTTTTCCAGTTCCTGTTGGCTGCCATGAAGCTTGGTGGTGATATAATTCCATTTCCTGTTTGGCTGCTATGAAGATTGGTGGTGATATATATACCCAGTTCCTGCTGCTGCTATGAAGCTTGGTGGTGATATAATGTGGCCATTCTTTTCCTAGTTCCTGCTGGCTGCTATGAAGCTTGGTGGTGATATAATGTGCCATTCTTTTCCTAGTTCCTGCTGGCTGCTATGAAGCTTGGTGGTGATATAATGTGCCATTCTTCCAGTCCTGCTGGCTGCTATGAAGCTTGGTGGTGATATATACCATCCTGTTGGCCATAGCTTGGTGTGATATAATACCAGTTCCTGTTGGCTGCTATGAAGCTTGGTGGTGATATATATACCAGTTCCTGTTGGCTGCTATGAAGCTTGGTGGTGATATATATACCAGTTCCTGTTGGCTGCTTGAAGCTTGGTGGTGATATATATACCAGTTCCTGTTGGCTGCTATGAAGCTTGGTGGTGATATATATACCAGTTCCTGCTGGCTGCTATGAAGCTTGGTGGTGATATATATACCAGTTCCTGTTGGCTGCCATGAAGCTTGGTGGTGATATATATACCAGTTCCTGTTGGCTGCTATGAAGCTTGGTGGTGATATATATATACCAGTTCCTGTTGGCTGCCATGAAGCTTGGTGGTGATATAATGTGGCCATTCTTTTCCTAGTTCCTGTTGGCTGCTATGAAGTTTGGTGGTGATATAATGTGACCATTCTTTTCCTAGTTGCTGTTGGCTGCTATGAAGTTTGGTGGTGATATAATGTGACCATTCTTTTCCTAGTTCCTGCTGGCTGCTGTGAGGCTTGTTGGTGATATAATGTGACCATTCTTTTCCTAGTTCCTGTTGGCTGCTATGAAGCTTGGTGGTGATATAATGTGACCATTCTTTTCCTAGTTCCTGTTGGCTGCCATGAAGCTTGGTGGTGATATAATGTGGCCATTCTTTTCCTAGTTCCTGTTGGCTGCTATGAAGCTTGGTGGTGATATAATGTGGTCATTCTTTTCCTATTTCCTGTTGGCTGCCATGAAGCTTGGTGATGATATAATGTGACCATTCTTTTCCCAGTTCCTGTTGGCTGCTATGAAGCTTGGTGGTGATATAATGTGACCATTCTTTTCCTAGTTCCTGTTGGCTGCTATGACGTTTGGTGGTGATATAATGTGACCATTCTTTTCCTAGTTCCTGCTGGTTGCCATGAAGCTCGGTGGTGATATAATGTGGTCATTTTTTTCCTAGTTCCTGTTGGCTGCCATGAAGCTTGGTGGTGATAAATAATAATAATAATTACAATATTTATATAGCGCAAAATCTTGATAAAATCAAATCTAAGCGCTGAAACAGACACACACGCACGCACGCACGCACGCACACACACGCACGCACACACACACACACACACACACACAACACACACACACACACACACACACACACACACACACGCATGGCTATAAATGGGGAGAAAGAATAAAAGCAATAAAAGCAAAAATAAAAGCAATGGAAAATTATAGAGAGCATATCATATACAATTATATATTATAACAATGTGATTCCCCTCCGAGCGGAGACAGGCTGCAGAGGGGGGGTTGAGTGAGGTTAGGATTTTATGCAGAGGAGAAAAGGTGAGTTTTGAGAGCGGACTTGAAGGAGACAAAAGTAGGTTGCTGACGGACTGAGAGAGGAAGTTTGTTCCAGGAGAGTGGACCAGAAACAGAGAAGGCTCGTGGACCATAGGTATTGAGCTTAGTGCGTGGAAAGCGAAAAGTCAGAGGATCGGAGGCAGAGCGGAGGATACGTGAGGGAACATAGATCTCAAGTAGGCTTGACAGGTAATCGGGGGCTGCGTTATTGAGGCTTTTGTAGCACATGGTGTCTAGTTTGTACTGTATGCGCTTTGATACAGGGAGCCAGTTAAGTTGTGCCAGGAGAGGAGATATGTGGTCTGCTTTTTTCTTTTTGAGTACAAGGCGTACAGCATTGTTTTGAATGCGCTGTAGGATGTGAATGGTGGAGGCAGGAAGACCAGACAGGAGTGAATTGCAATAGTCAATGCGAGACATTATGAAGGAGAGAACGAGTTTTGCAGTTGTTTCGACAGAGAGATACTTCCTGATCAGGCTTATACGATGGAGATGATAGTAGCAAGATCTGGCAGTTTGAGAAACAAAGTTGTTCATGGAGAGGGTAGAGTCAATGCAGACACCAAGGTTTTTAGCTGAATCAGAAATTGGGACTGATGTGTTACATAATGGGAGAGAAAGAGGAGGCAGCTGAGAAAGTTTCTGACGGGTGCCAATGAGGATAGCTTCTGTTTTGTCGTCATTAAGCTGAAGCCTATTGTGTGTCATCCAGTTCTTAATGTCCGAGTAACACTCAGTGGTGCGAGTCAACAGGCGCTGTATATTATCAGGTGAGTCACTGTCTTGAAGTTGGGTGTCATCAGCATAGAAGTGGTGTTTTATAGAGTGGGAGTTGATGATGGTGGACAGGGGGGAGGTGTAAAGAGTGAAAAGAACAGGGCCAAGGACAGATCCTTGTGGAACACCACAGGTCAGGTATGCAGGTTGAGAGTAAGTGCCATTGATGAGAACAGTTTGTTTTCTGTTTGATAAATACGAAGTGAAAAAGGAGAGAGCAATGTCAGAGATGCCAAAAGTATGATGAAGTCTAGAAAGGAGAATACTCAGCTAATATAATGTGACCATTCTTTTCCAAGTTCCTGTTGGCTGCTATGAAGCTTGGTGGTGATATAATGTGACCATTCTTTTCCTAGTTCCTGTTGGCTGCTATGAAGCTTGGTGGTGATATAATGTGACCATTCTTTTCCTAGTTCCTGTTGGCTGCTATGAAGCTTGGTGGTGATATAATGTGACCATTCTTTCCTAGTTCCTGTTGCTGCTATGAAGCTTGGTGGTGATATAATGTGACCATTCTTTTCCAGTTTCTGTTGGCTGCTATGAAGCTTTGTGGCCAGAGAGTTGTAGTCAGCCATGTCTCCTGTCAGTCTCCACATGATAGAGGCGACATTGTTGCCATATGATGTTCAGATATCTCATCCTCTGAACTGTAAGGGCGAAGTGGCTAAGGCATCAGCTTCACCTTTCAAAAATAGAGTAGGCAAAGAACTAGTCAATATCTCTTTATGTCTCTTTCTGTCTGTCTGTCTTTCCTTTCATCATCATCATCATCATCAGGTGCTTTGCCACATGGCGTTGGCGATCATGGACTTCCGTCTGTCTCTATCTCTTGTTGTTGCCTCAAGCATCTCTTCCACCCTCCTTGTCTTCAGCCACTCTGCAAGTCCGTCCAGTATCTTCTCCCTGGGTCTACCTGGTGCTCTCTTTCCATCCAGCTTTCCCATTGTGACCAGGTGCTCCAAATCCCCTTTCTCATTAAATGGCCTATAAATGTTGCCTGCCTTTTCCTAATCTTCCTCATGAATGATCTACTTGTGTCTGCCTCCATCGAGACTGTCTCTTTTGTTTTCTTTGCTGTCCGTGGAACTCTCAACATTCTTCTTAGAAACCACATCTCGGCTGCCTCAATCTTGTTCTGGCTTTCCTTTACATCACAGAAAGAGTCATTTTGCAAAAGAAATGACAAACTTCAAAGATGGAATCAAATCGCAGTCTAAGCATGTCTGACTAAAGGAAGAAACCAATGTTTGCGTGATCTAATGGCTGATGTCTGCTTTGATCTGCTACACTGTCAGATTGACACACACACACACGCACTCACGCATACACATGCCACACGCATACACACACATCACAACACACACAACACAACACCACACCACGCACACGCACACACACACACAATCACACGCACACCACCACACCACACACACACAACACACACACTACACACACACACACACACACACAGTACACACAAACACACACACACAATACACACATACACACACACACACACATGTTCACATACACACACACCGCAACACACACACATACACACACACACACACACACACACACACACACACACACACACACACACACACACACACACACACTTACACACACACAAAGTACCATGGCAAAGTGGTTGTGCAACAGACTACTGACTGAGGGATCGTTGGTTCGATTCCCCATTTGTCAAGAAGATTGTCAAATATTTCTGCCCGTACTGGTTCACTCCCGTAGTTAAGTGTGTCATGGGCTTCTTGGGAAGAACTGGGTCACACAGTCGAGTTTCATCTACTTTACGGATGCATGGTTGAAGAGTGCTGCTTACACTTTCTGACCAACAACGCAGGTGTCTGTATCTCTCAGGCCTGGTTGACTGCCAGAATAGTATGTTTGAGGAAAGCCCTGTCACGCAGTTTCAATTCTAAATGTAAACCCAAAGCATCATGAATATCATCCCCATCATCATGAATTCGTTACTGATCATGGCATCGAGACAATTTTCTGTTTGGGCAGTAATCTTGTTCTGATCTCGATTTCCATTTTCAATTTCAGTTTCAGTTTCAGTTTCTCAAGATGATGTCTCCGCGCTCGGAACGAATTCCATATGTACCAACGTCACAGGTGCCACGTGTATGGTGATCATGGCACAAGCCTTAAGCCTGCACATAAACCCATGAGCTGGCCAGGTCCTGAGGCCCTACCTAGACCATGCTTTACCTAGTCCATATTTTATACTGGTATTTTATCAGCCCACCACTGGAATAATCTTGGTTACATATAAATGACATGCATATGTGTGTATCTTACCTTCAAAAAAGGAACGTATATATTTAAAGGGTGTGACTCATAACACAACCAGCTATTTTGTCTGAAGTCGTCTCACATGACAGAACCTCCCTCCCCCCTGTCATCCATGCCTGAGATGAATTCAAGTTGGGGTGTATGATGTCAGTGGGGGGGGGGGGGTTTGGGGGGGGCCTATCGTTGGAGGGTCGTTGTGGTGCTCTCCTAACCAGGGATCTCTCTTTCCAGTCTGGCTCTGTGACCGAGCGGTTCCAGTTGTTAGTATGGACATTAGCAGGCAGTGTCCTTAGGAAGATGGATCAGAACAGGCAATATTGAACTCCCCTGAATTGACCAGGCAGCAGTTTCAGTGTCTCCTAAGATGAGTGGACTCATGGTAGCTTACATCTCTAGCTCCTTCGGGCTTCATGTCACTTGGGCTTCCTGAGTGAACTTTAGGTTTGTGGTGAATTGAGGAGGCAGCAATGCAGGTCTCCTATGGTGGGTGAACCCATGGTAGCTTACATCTCTAGCTCCTTTGGGCTTCATGTCACTTGGACTTCCCTAATGAACTTTAGGGTTTGTGGTGATTTGACCAGGCAGCGGTGCAGGGTCTCCTTTGGTGAGTGAGTCCATGGTAACTTACATCCTCTAGCTCCTTCTGGCTTCGTGTTACTCGGACTTCCCTAATGAACTTTAGGTTTGTAGTGATTTGACCAGGCGGCGGTGCAGGGTCTCCTTTGGTGAGTGAGTCCATGGTAACTTACATCCTCTAGCTCCTTCAGGCTTTGTGTTACTTGGGCATTCTGAATGAACTTAAGATCTGTGGTGATTTGACAGGCAGCGGTGCAGGGTCTCCTATGGTGGGTGGACCCATGTGGTTTACATTTCCAGCTCCTTTGGGCTTCCTGTCACTTGGACTTCCCTAATGAACTGCAGGGTTTGTGGTGATTTGACCAGGCAGCGGTGCAGGGTTTCCTATGGTGAGTGGACCTATGGTAGCTTACATTTCTAGCTCCTTTGGGCTCCCTGTCACTTGGACTTCCCTAGTGAACTTTAGGTTTGTGGTGATTTGACCAGGCGGCGGTGCAGGGTCTCCTTTGGTGAGTGAGTCCATGGTAACTTACATCCTCTAGCTCCTTCAGGCTTCGTGTTACTTGGACTTTCTGAATGAACTTTAGATCTGTGGTGATTTGACCAGGCAGCGGTGCAGGGTCTCCTATGGTGGGTGGACCCATGTGGCTTACATCTCTAGCTCCTTCCTGTCATTTGGGCTTCCTGAATGAACTTTAGGTTTGAGGTGAATTAAAAAGCCATAATGAGCACTGTGGGATTAACGTCACTGAGGAGACCCAGACATGGGGACAGTAAAAATAAGAAAAGGTTCAAACCACACTAATTGTTGCGATAAATGATGTCCATTGGATGCACATGACAAGCCATAGTATCTCATCCACCCTTCTGGTTTTATCTCCCCCCACTTCCGTACCCCCCCCCCCCCCCCCCCCCCCCGATTTCACCGAATCGCTTGTCGTCTCCGTAGCCACTTTGCATCAGACGCGAATTGACAGTATGCTGTCTCATGCTCTGTTCTAAAAAGGAAACACAAATGGCTTTTTGGAGAGCAGCGCGGATTGTGACCTGAAGTTCAGGAGACTTTTATGTAGCAATTCTCGTTTCTCACACGCTCGACTCATTGGCAATAATCTTGTTTAATTCCATTTAATGAAGATGCTCAGGTGTCTTGTCTAGAAGGAAAAATGGCAGACCTGATCGAAATCTGGAATGGATTTCGGTTATAGACATTCACGTACTTTGTGTATGTCAGGTTGAAAACTTGCTGGAATGAAGTTGATGGACGAACAGAAAGTTAACTGCAGTCTATGAACTGCAGCTAGCTGCCAGTCTCCCCAAGAGACAAAGAATACCGTAAAACTGTCCTCCACTCAAATAGTCATAAACCTTTGTGGGTCGGGTGTGTTTGATTCTACCTTGCTCGCTGTGTTTTAATGCCTCCACTTAAAACCAGACACAGGCTACAGATTAATCAATGCTTTTATGTTTAAAGTGCTCGACAGGGACAGTTAGATTAGATTGGAAACGACTACGGGAGGAATCAGGAAGAGTTAAAAAAAGAAAAGAAGAAAGAAAGAAAGGAAGAAAGAAGAGAAAGGACAGAAAGAAAGAAAGAAAGAAAGAAAGGACAGAAAGAAAAAGAAAGAAAGAAAGAAAGAAAAGAAAGAAAAGAAAGAAAGAAAGAAAGAAAGAAAAACTAGAGAATTATGAAAAAAAGTGAAAGTGTATCAAAACTAAAATGAAATAAAGATCGAAAGAAAAGTGGAATGAAATAAAGAGAAAGTTGCAGAGGAAATTTTTCGCCGAAGAATAACTTAGGGAAACGAAATGATATTAAAGGTGGAAGCTTACTGAACAGCTTATGTCTAACTCTGTCTCTGTCTCTGTCTCTGTCTCTCTGTCTCTGTCTCTCTCCGTCTCTCTCTGTCTCTGTCTCTGTCTCTCTCTGTCTCTCTCTCTCTCTGTCTGTCTGTCTCTCTCTCTCCGTCTCTCTGTATCTGTCTCTGTCTCTGTCTGTTTCACTCTCTCTCTTCTCTCTCTCTCTCTCTCTTTCTCTCTTTCTCTCTCTCTCTCTCCCTCTCTCTCTGCCCTCTCTCTCAGTGTCTGTCAGTCTGTCTGTCTCTTTGTGTGTGTGTGTGTGTGTGTGTGTGTGTGTGTGTGTGTGTGTGTGTGTGTGTGTGTGTGTGGTGTGTGTTTGTGTGTGGGTGTTTGTGGGCGCGCGTATGTGTGTGTGTTTGTGTTTATGTGTGTATGTTTGTGTGTGCATGTATGCGTGCGTGCGTGCGTGCGTGTGTGTGTATGTGTGTGTGTGCGCGCGCGCGCACGCGCACGCGTATGTGTCTTTTAAATCGGAGTCATTTCCAAAAGGAAACATGATCTTCTG
>JAPXFY010000017.1:14808556-14823556 GCA_030674185.1 Monoplex corrugatus | reverse complement strand
CGCTGTCCATTGTGATACTTCAGTCAATCTGGCGGTGTCAGAGTTTCATAGGACCCGTTTTCTTTCCCGTTTCAGGACCTCCCCGGCGTATAAGGTTTTGGGAAAGTTTAAACTGTCTGGCAGACAACTGCTGGCAGATTCTGGGTGGAACACATATTGAAATACGAATTGTATATGTACGACGAACCCCTGGTGAACAAACTTTAAACTTTAAACTCTAATAAACTCAGGGAGCCAGACCGAGTGAAGGCCGTCCATGTTTATCTTTTATTATTTTACGACTTCTTCCAGCCACACCAGGGACATTTAAAACCAGGAAGATTTTTTTACTATCCATGATGCGTGGTCTGGCGTCACAATCTAAGACTCTGTTCGCTAGTTCTGGGAAGGAAAAACTACCTCCAACTTGGTAGTGGAGTCACCATCCCCAACACAGCGGGTCGCAGGTGGCACATAGTGAATGGCCTTCAGATGATAAACTGTGAAATAAACCAGGCTTCATCATCACTATCATGTTGCACCGTACTGCATGGCGTTAACGATCATGGCCCTCCATACGAATATATCTTTTGTCGCTGCAAGTACATCTGTCTCCACCCTTTCTGTCCTCATCCATTCCGCAAAACCGTCCAGTAATTTCTTCTCTGAATCTGCCTGGTACTATTTTCCCCTCCAGTTTTCCTGTTGTGACAAGGTGCTCATATTTCTCTTGCTTCACAAAATATCTTATAAAAGTTGCTTGTCTTTTCTTAAACATTTTCATTAATGCTCTTTTCGTGTTTGCCTCTTTCAAGATTGTCTCGTTCGTTTTCTTTGCTGTCCATGGATCGGAATTCCTAACATTCTTCCTAGAAACCACATTTCAGCTGCCTCAATCTTGTTCTGACTTTGTCTGTTGATTGTGCACACTTGGTATCTGCATAAGCAGTCCCGGACTGAGTGTAGATAGTTTCTATCAGGACTTGGCGGGGTAACGCTTGGCAAGACCGCACTTTGGAAACACCCTATATGTTCTATGACGGAGCCATCAGATGAGTTAGGTCCATCTGAAAAAGCCCCAGCCTCCGGCGCTCACAGATTGCCTTTTTGGCCATAAGGTAAGGGCTTTCTAACCCCTACAGAAAACCTTGAGAGCTGATGAAGTCAGAGGTACCAGGCATGCAAGGCATGGTTCGAACAAACCATGGTACCAGGTAATATAAGACGAATACCTATAATCATGGTCATCTAGCTTCTGGTGCTCTAAGGGTATGTCTCTTTGGACATGAACTTAGGTCGGGGTAACCCCTACAGAAAACCTTGAGGGCTGATGAAGTTAAAGGTACCAGGCATACAATGCATGGTTCTAACAAACCATGGTACCAGGCAATATCAGACAAATATCTATATGGTGATCTAGCCTCTGGTGCTCATAGAGTATGTCTCTTTGGACATGAACTTAGGTCGGGATAACCCCTACAGAAAATCTTGAGACCTGATGAAGTCAGAGTTACCGAGCATGCAAGGCACCATGGTACCACGCAATATAAGACAAATATATGTATGGTCATCTTGCCTCTGGTACTCATAGGACATGTCTTTCTGGATATGAGCGAAGGGCGGGGCAACCCCTACCCTAAACCTTAAGGGCTGATGAAGTCAGAGGCACCGGGCATGCAAAGGACCTTCTAACAAACCATGGTACCACGCAATATACGTAGTAGTAGTAGGCCTCCATCAGCCGGTATCGACTATGAACTTTACACCCCAGTGTCGTGTCGAGTCGAGTCGAGATGCCTCTGGAGCAGTATAGCGTCGGCTGTGGATGGTAAGGCGCGATGCAGGGAAAGGCAGTGTCTGCGAAACTGGTTGCATGTATGGATGCTGGCTATGGGATTGCCTTCACAGGAGCTTGCTTTCCGCGTGACTCTCTTTTCCTCAGCTAAGGTCTGGAGCCTCTTTTCCCCCAACCTGAGCTGTTTCTGAAGCACACTGTGCCATCTGTTGCGGTCGGCTGCTGTGTCTTCCCAGCTCTCAGACAAGGAATAGAGCTGGCCCACTAAGATCCTTCCAGGTCCTCAAAATCAACAAGGTCCACCCTCAGCTACTGGAGGTAGGAGGGGGGGGTTGGTCCCTCTCATTCCTCTTGTCGTGCCAGGGGACGGGGACGGGGACGAGGGAGGAAAGCTCTATGGCACTCTGCAGGAACTGGGGAAAAGCCAGCTACATTTCATCCCCAGATGTGGCTTGACCATGCAGACTGCAAACAAGAGAAAAAGAGAGTTGTCATTTTTTTGAGATAAAGTTCCAGGAATTAAGACAGGAATCGCCTGACAAGGATCGACAAACACAACAAGAATTGTGACAATGTATAAAAGAATGGTGGCATCAGAGCAGGTATTTTCGGGTTTTTTTTTTTTTTGGGGGGGGGGGGGGGGTTTGGGGGGGGTATTGATTTTCGTTTTGATTTGTGTTGTTTGCTCTTTTTGTTTTGTTTGTTTGCTTGTGTGTGTGTGTGTGTGTGTGTGTGTGTGTGTGTGTGTATGTGTGTGTGTGTGTGTGTGTGTGTGTGTGTGTGTGTGTGTGTGTGTGTGTGTGTGTGTGTGTGTGTGTATGTGTGAGAGAGAGAGAGTTTGTGAGTGTGTGTGAGTGTGCGTGTGTGTGTTTGTGTGCGTGTAGTGTGTGTGTGTGTGTAGTGTGTATGTGAGTGTGTGCGCTTGTGTTTGCTTATGTTTCTCCTGGGGAAAGAAAATGAATAGTTCCGACACCCTCCCCCCCCCCCACACACACAACACCACAACCAAACACACACACACAAAAGGAAGAAAAGAAGAAAACATTAACGACAACGATGACGTCGAAGAAAAGGAAGAAAAAGAATGAGAATTAGATAAGAAAAAGATACAAAACAGCATACAACAACAATAAAACTAAACGATACGAAACATACACACACACACGCACCGCACACACACTCTCTCTCTCTCAGACACACACACACACACACACACACATACACACACATACACACACCACACACACACACAACACACACACACACACACACACACACACACACAAACACGTACACACACACACAAACGCGTACACACACACACACACACACACACACACACACACACCTACACATACAGAGACTTCTCTCCATTGACGTGTAACAATGTATCAATTTTTTAACTGAAAAAGGGATTGAATAAAGTAAATGAATCCTGACAAACAACTGTTCATCAGTAACCGAGTCACCTTCCCTTATCATCTCTCTTCTTTTGAAAGTATACCCCCTCCCCACTTCTATTCCCCATCACCAACACCGCTATCACAACCCTTTGAAGAAAGAAAGAAAGACAAAAGAAAAACGGAAGAAGGAAACAAAGAGAGAAAGAAAGATAGACAGACAGAAAGAAAGAGAAAAGAAAACAAAATCAATTAAAAAAGGAAAAAGAAAAGGAAAATTTAATTCAAAGAATTGAAAAATGAAAGATAAAGAAAGAAAGAAAATACAATGAAAATAGGAAAGAAAAAATCATTTACAAAAGGAAAAAATGCGTACAGAAAATAAATTTTAAATAAAGAAAGAGAAAGTCGTTTAAAAAAACAACACAATTTGAAGAAAGAAGGGGGGGGGGGGGGTAAAAAAAATCAAAATACGAAGGAAAGCAACAAAAAAAGAAGCAAACAAACGAACAGACAAAGCCCAATAGAAAGGAAGAAAAGGGAAAGAAAGAATGAAAGAAAGAAAGAAAGAAAGAAAGGAAGAAAAGAAAGAAAGAAAGAAAGAAAGAAAAAGAAAGAGAAAGAAAGAAAAAAAGAAAGAAAAAGAAAGAAAGAAAAAAGAAAGGAAGAAAAAGAAAGAAAGAAAAAAGAAAAGAACAAAGAAGAAAGAAAGAAAGAAAACAAAGAAAAAACAAAGAGAAAAAGAAAGAAAGAATGAAAGAAAGAAAGAAAGAAAAAGAAAGAAAGAAAAGAAAAAAGAAAGAAAGAAAAAGAAAGAAAGAAAAAAGAAAAAAAAACAAAGAAAAAAAGAAAAAGAAAGAAAGAAAAAAGAAAAAAAAACAAAGAAAGAAAGAAAGGGAAAACCTACCATTGGTTATGCGGGACAAGCATCAGAATAAAATGACCCATCTTTTTCAGCTCAGTGAAATTGCTTGTGCGTGTCTGGTAGTATTCCACTGCAGAAAGATGTCGGCATTTTCCATTTTTTCCCCCACATGCATGGGCGGGGAGTGAGCGTGCCTGACCATCTACTTTACGCAGTTGATATTCTTTGTGACATAACTGATCCTTTCTGTGTCGCACGCTCGTATGGGGGACCCACATCACACACTCACGCGCGCACACACACGCGCGCACACACACACACACACTCACACGCACGCACACGCATACACACACTCACACTCACACGCACGCACGCATTCACGCACACGCGTATATACACACTCACACTCACACTCACACGCACGCACGCACACAAACTCCCCTCTCACTGTTTCTCTCTCTCCCCCTCTTCTCTCTCTCTCTCTCTCTCTCTCTCTCTCTCTCTCTCTCTCTCTCTTTCGATTAGTATTGTTTTCAGGCGAGACACATTTAAATGAAAGTAGGAGTTGGCCGTGGAAGGGCAAGGCAGGTACATTATTATGATAACCTTGCTCGTAAAGGATATGAGAATCACATGCTCTTATATTGTTCTTCAGATCTCAGGGAGAAGATACTAGACGGACTTGCAGAGTGGCTGAAGACAGAGAGGGTGGAAGAGATGCTTGAGGCAACAAGAGATAGAGACAGATGGAAGTCCATAATTGCCAGCGCCCTGCGGCAAGGCACCTGATGATGATATCCCACAATAAATTATGGATTGATGGGGATTCGAATCCACGACCTTCAAGTCAACTACGTTGGCTGGTAAATAGGGGATAGTTTGCATGGACGCTTCATGATCTCATGATCCGTACGAGAAATATGAATGATCAACAGCAAGACACTTTGACTGCGTTGATACACTAGGGTCCACACTGGTCCAGGAACAGTGTTTCTACTCACTGTATTGTCCATGTATTGTCCATGTGTATGTGATCGCATCATTCCGAGACGATGGGCCCTGAAACATTGTGTTTCAATGGGAGGAAAAACCAGCCAAGTGCAGAGTGGGTTCGCATGACAGTGTCATGAAATTGAGCAAGATAATTGCCATGATTTGTGTGTTTGTACACTCAGTTTCGCATGACTGTTACTTAATCGTGTGTGTTCCACAAAGTTCAGGTCAGGGAGTATGCAATTAGGCGGTTGAAAGACAAACTCTCTTGTCTACCCACACAGACACAGACACAGACACACACAGACAGAGAGAGAGAGACTCAGACACACATGCACACATGTACACACATGCAGAGAGAGACTCAGACATACATGCACACACACACACTAAGACACATACACACACACTAACACACACACACACACACACACACACACACACACACACACACACACACACATTCACACACACACATACATTTAGACACACACACACACACACAGAAACTCAGACACACATGCACACATGCACATACACACGCACATGCACGCGCACACCCATGAAACTTCAGTTGAAATAAAGGTTTGTGTGAAATAAGCGTAATAGTACAGCGTGATAGCAGTGACATCAGATTTTGAATATCGTCAGAAATTCTAGAGAAAGTACTGTATTGTTAACCTTCTAATCTTCTTCTTCCAATCCATTCACCTTGTGAACAAAGTCACTGGAGCGCTGCAATAAAAAACTCTTCACCAGATGCGTCTGTTTTGTGCCAAAGCCTGGGTGTGTATGCGTGCATATGTTGTGTGTGTGTGTGTGTTGGGGGGTTCGTGTGTGTGTCAGTATGTGTGTGTTTGTGTGTGGGGGGAGGGGGGCGGGGCTCTGTGTGTGTGTGTGTGTGTGTGTGGGGTGGTGTGTGTGTGTGTGTGTGTGTGTGTGCGGGTGTGTGTGTGTGCTTGTGTGTTTGTGTGTCTGTGAGTGTTTATGTGTGTGCTTTCACACACCTTCCTCAGACAATGCTGATTGTTGTGTGTGTATGTGTACATGTGTGTGTCTATGAACCAGTGAGTAAGTGTGAGTGTGTGTATGTGTATGTGTGTGTGTGTCATTGTGTGTGTATATGTGTCAGTGTGTGTGTGTGTAGATTTGTGTGTGTGTGTGTGTGTGTCAGTCTGTATGTGTGTGTGCGTGTGTGTGTGTTTATGTGTGTGTGTCCATGTGTGTGTGTGTGTGTCAGTGTTGTGTGTCAGTATGTGTGTGTCAGTATGTGTGTGTCAGTTGTGTTTTATTGTTTTCATTAGTGTTGTCAGTGGGTGTGTGTGTGTGTTTATGTGTGTGCATTCATATACGTTTCTCGGAAAATGCCGATTGTAGTGTGTGTGTGTATGTGTCTGTACATGTGTATATGTATATGTATGTGTGTGTGTGTTGTGTGTGTGATGTGTGTGTGATGTGTGTATGTGTGTGTGTGTGTGTGTGTGTATGTGATGTGTGTGTGTGTGTGTGTGTGTGTAGTGTGTATGTGTGTGTGTGCTGTATGTGTGTGTGTGTGTGTGTTTCTTACTGTTGTCAATAATATGTTGTGATCACCCACACGTAATCCTCAACTATGGGATCTGTACTCTATTCAAGGAGAAAACTGATCCTAAGGGTGAGGGTTACACACACACACACACACACACACAACACACACCACACACACACACACACACACACACACACACACACACACACACATACATACACACTCCCTCTCTCTCTCTCTCTCTCTCTCTCTCACACTCTCTCTCTCTCTCTCACATACACACACACAAGCACAAACACAAACACACACACAAACAAAGAAACACACACACATACATACATACATACACACACACTCACACACACATATATATACACACACTCACTCACACACACACACACGCATACACACACTCAGTCACACACACACTCATACACACACACACACACTCTACACACACACACACACACCACACACACACACACACACACACACAATTCAACAATAGTAAGTAAAAGGGGACTCAAAACAGTGGCATGACCCAGAAAACACACGGAACAGGACCCTAAATCAGACATTTTTTTTGCAAATCCAGCCTGGATCCAGACTAGGAACACATAATGCGCCCTGAAGACCACTGCACACGTAGCAAAGACATCAAATGTGCTTGGAAAAGGACGAGATCAGATTTGGTTGTCACAAGGAAAAAAAAAAACCCAGCCGACAGGAAAATGAGCGGCGTTGTAAACAGACCATAAATAAACAGGGGTGGATGGGTCAAGTCTCAACCTTTTCACTTTTTTTTTGTTTTTGTTTCGGATTGGCGTTCAGGGTTAGTTGAAACGCACGCACTCAACCACTCTACTACCCCACCGTCATACTACCCTTATCTTCATCTACACTTCCCCCCTCCCCCTGTGCTTTCTTATCATATCCTCTTATGCCCCTATTCTACACTACCGCTTCCATCTCTCTCATTCTTTGCCAGTGTGGAAGAGAAGACATAAACCAGACAGCTGTTTGTTAAGAGAAAGAATGGATGACAACCATGTCCTTCTTTTTAATAAAAAAAAAACACACTCACAGAAAAGTCCCCACTTTATATAAAGTGTTGTGGATGCACGTGCGCAGGCAGGCAGTACACAGTCATGCAGGAAGAAGAGGAGGAAAGATAAGGGGAGGGGGGCTCGAGAATTTCCAAATCTGTTACACGTATGTTTGTAACTATACGCTACGCTTGTTTGCTTCAGCGCTAGTTAAACATGGTTTCATGTTCCCGGTCTGTGACTAAGTTCTGTATCAATGGGAGGAAGGTACCGATGGAAGGCAAGGGGAAACCACCATCGTAGTTTTCCCCAGGAAAACCATGGACAAAAGAATAGATCACTCATAAGGAAGATTAGGTAAAGACAGGCAACATTTATAGGCCGTTTTATGAGGAAGGGGGATTTGGAGCACCTGGTCACAACGGGAAAGCTGGAGGGAAAGAGAGCACCAGGTAGACCCAGGGAGAGAATGCTGGACGGACTTGCAGAGTGGCTGGGGACGAGGAGGGTGGGGGAGATGCTAGGGGCAACGAGAGATAGAGATGGTTGGAAGTCCATGGTCGCCAAAGCCTTGCGGCAGGGCACCTGATGATGATAATGATGATGATGATGGGAGGAAGGTGGGGACGAGGGATGGGGTTTCAGCCAATAAATCAGACAGATGTTTGTGAAAGAAAGAATGGATGACAATCATTTCCTTCTTTTAAAAAACAAAAGTCCCCACTTTGTGTAAGGTGTTGTGGATGCACGTGCGTAGGAAGTGCACAGTCATTCAGGAGGGGGAGGGGGGGAAAGTCGATAATTTCCAAAATTGAAGAACTTGATGGTAAAATCCAAACCAAATCTGTTACACGTATGCATGTAACTATACTCAACGCTTGTTTGTTTCAGCGCTAGTTAAACATGGTTTCATGTTCCCAGACAGTGACGAAGTTCTGTACCAATGGGAGAAAGTGGGGGTGGGGCTGTGGGGTGTGGGGTGGGGGGTGTGGGGTGGGGGTCCAGCCGCTGGGTCAAGTAAGAAATTTTGTCGCTGTGTAAAAACGATAGTTTCACTATAATCTCTTTCATGCCTGGGGGATCCCACAGCCGTATCTTTGGACGGTTGTCAGATATCTTTCTCAGTATCAAGCGTTCAAACTACCACCGGTATCAAGTACACACAGTAATTATTATATCTTGTAGTATATCTAATTAATCCGAAACGGGACTTGGAAATTGCTTAGTGATGATTGTGTGGATGATGGAGATATCTACCAAGATCATGAAGACAATGTCTGAAGCAAAGTATTTTTTCCCAAATAAATCCGGAGTGGGGAGAGAAGAGAGGAGAGAGAGAGAGAGACAATGACAATGACAATGATGCTTTATTTTCCAACGGTAAAAGCTATTGGCTAGAAGCCATTTTTCAAACTTGCCGTTGCTATTCTAGAGAGAGAGAGAGAGACAGAGAGACAGACAGACAGACAGACAGACAGAGTGAGAGAGAGAGAAAGAGAGAGAGAGAGGGATCGAGAGAAAGAGAGAGTAAAAGAAACATAGATAGATAGATAGATAGATAGATAGATAGATAGATAGATAGATAGATAGATAGACAGACAGTCAGACAGACAGACAAATAAACAAATACATGTAGACAGACAGACAGACATACAAATAGACAGACAGAGACAGAGGCAGGCAGACAGACAGACAAAGACAGAGAGACACAGAGAGAAAGAACGAAGGACAAACTGGAAAACAGAAAATCACTCTCAGCCACAAAGTTTTCGTTTGATACCATCTTGCAACACATGACGCGCTCTGAAGACCACGGAGCTAGGAGACTGGAGTTTGGTCAAGAAGGATCCATCAGGCTCGGGCAATACCATACGCGCTCTACCCAAATCCGCTACCAACCTTATGGCAGACTCCTTGAGCCTCCGCTAAAAGCAAACAAACAAACAAACAAAAACTATGCGCTGGCAAGGTCTTGAAATGGGAAGGGGAGCGAAGAGACACACGAAGCACTAGGCTGACACCATCAGAATGACCGAAGCATTAACCCTTTGACTCCCGCACCCTATCCATCAACTGCTAAAACTTAACCCTTTGATTCCCTCACTCTATCCACCAGCTTCATGCAAGAAATTGTTGTTAGGAAGTTTTTGCGTTTCTAGCATGGTTGGCAATGCAGGACACGGTGCGGAAATCAAAGGGTTAAAATGGGCAGCGAACGTGTGGGCAATGTACCAGCGAACAGGACAATTTCAATGTTGCAGGTTGGCAATGTACTAGCGAACAGGACAATTTTAATGTTGCAGGTTGGCAATGTACTAGCGAACAGGACAATTTTAATGTTACAGGTTGGCAATGTACTAGCGAACAGGACAATTTTAATGTTGCAGGTTGGCAGTGGACTAGCGAACAGGACAATTTTAATGTTGCAGGTTGGCAATGTACCAGCGAACAGGACAATTTTAATGTTACAGGTTGGCAATGTACTAGCAAACAGGACAATTTTAATGTTACAGGTTGGCAATGTACTAGCGAACAGGACAATTTTAATGTTGCAGGTTGGCAGTGGACTAGCGAACAGGACAATTTTAATGTTGCAGGTTGGCAATGTACCAGCCAACAGGACAATTTTAATGTTGCAGGTTGGCAATGTACTAGCGAACAGGACAATTTTAATGTTGCAGGTTGGCAGTGGACTAGCGAACAGGACAATTTTAACGTTACAGGTTGGCAATGTACCAGCGAACAGGACAATTTTAATGTTGCAGGTTGGCAGTGGACTAGCGAACAGGACAATTTTAACGTTACAGGTTGGCAATGTACCAGCGAACAGGACAATTTTAATGTTGCAGGTTGGCAGTGGACTAGCGAACAGGACAATTTTAACGTTAAAGGTTGGCAATGTACCAGCGAACAGGACAATTTTAATGTTGCAGGTTGGCAGTGGACTAGCGAACAGGACAATTTTAACGTTACAGGTTGGCAATGTACCAGCGAACAGGACAATTTTAATGTTGCAGGTTGGCAGTGGACTAGCGAACAGGACAATTTTAACGTTACAGGTTGGCAATGTACCAGCGAACAGGACAATTTTAATGTTGCAGGTTGGCAGTGGACTAGCGAACAGGACAATTTTAATGTTGCAGGTTGGCAATGTACCAGCGAACAGGACAATTTTAATGTTGCAGGTTGGCAGTGGACTAGCGAACAGGACAATTTTAACGTTACAGGTTGGCAATGTACCAGCGAACAGGACAATTTTAACGTTACAGGTTGGCAATGTACCAGCGAACAGGACAATTTTAATGTTGCAGGTTGGCAATGTACCAGCGAAAAGGACAATTTTAATGTTGCAGGTTGGCAGTGGACCAGCGAACAGGACAATTTTAATGTTGCAGGTTGGCAGTGGACTAGCGAACAGGACAATTTTAACGTTACAGGTTGGCAATGTACCAGCGAACAGGACAATTTCAATGTTGCAGGTTGGCAATGTACCAGCGAACAGGACAATTTTAATGTTGCAGGTTGGCAGTGGACTAGCGAACATGACA
This sequence comes from Monoplex corrugatus, assembly GCA_030674185.1. NCBI lineage: Eukaryota > Metazoa > Mollusca > Gastropoda > Littorinimorpha > Ranellidae > Monoplex > Monoplex corrugatus. Next base: position 14,812,402 of record JAPXFY010000017.1, on the reverse strand, counting down.
ATTTTAACGTTACAGGTTGGCAATGTACCAGCGAACAGGACAATTTTAATGTTGCAGGATGGCAGTGGACTAGCGAACAGGACAATTTTAATGTTGCAGGTTGGCAATGTACCAGCGAACAGGACAATTTTAACGTTACAGGTTGGCAATGTACCAGCGAACAGGACAATTTGAATGTTGCAGGTTGGCAATGTACCAGCGAACAGGACAATTTTAACGTTACAGGTTGGCAATGTACTAGCGAACAGGACAATTTTAATGTTGCAGGTTGGCAGTGGACTAGCGAACAGGACAATTTTAACGTTACAGGTTGGCAATGTACCAGCGAACAGGACAATTTTAATGTTGCAGGTTGGCAGTGGACTAGCGAACAGGACAATTTTAATGTTGCAGGTTGGCAATGTACTAGCGAACAGGACAATTTCAATGTTGCAGGTTGGCAATGTACTAGCGAACAGGACAATTTTAATGTTGCAGGTTGGCAATGAACTAGCGAACAGGACAATTTTAATGTTGCAGGTTGGCAATGTACTAGCGAACAGGACAATTTTAATGTTGCAGGTTGGCAATGTACTAGCGAACAGGACAATTTTAATGTTGCAGGTTGGCAGTGGACTAGCGAACAGGACAATTTTAACGTTACAGGTTGGCAATGTACTAGCGAACAGGACAATTTTAATGTTGCAGGTTGGCAATGTACTAGCGAACAGGACAATTTCAATGTTGCAGGTTGGCAATGTACTAGCGAACAGGACAATTTTAATGTTACAGGTTGGCAATGTACTAGCGAACAGGACAATTTCAATGTTGCAGGTTGGCAATGTACTAGCGAACAGGACAATTTTAATGTTGCAGGTTGGCAGTGGACTAGCGAACAGGACAATTTTAATGTTACAGGTTGGCAATGTACCAGCGAACAGGACAATTTTAATGTTGCAGGTTTGCAATGTACCAGCGAACAGGACAATTTTAATGTTGCAGGTGGGCAATGTACCAGCGAACAGGACAATTTTAATGTTGCAGGTGGGCAATGTACCAGCGAACAGGACAATTTTAATGTTACAGGTTGGCAATGTACCAGCGAACAGGACAATTTTAATGTTGCAGGTTGGCAATGTACCAGCGAACAGGACAATTTTAATGTTGCAGGTGGGCAATGTACCAGCGAACAGGACAATTTTAACGTTACAGGTTGGCAATGTACCAGCGAACAGGACAATTTTAATGTTACAGGTTGGCAATGTACCAGCGAACAGGACAATTTTAATGTTGCAGGTTGGCAATGTACCAGCGAACAGGACAATTTTAATGTTGCAGGTTGGCAATGTACCAGCGAACAGGACAATTTTAATGTTGCAGGTTGGCAATGTACTAGCGAACAGGACAATTTTAATGTTGCAGGTTGGCAATGTACTAGCGAACAGGACAATTTTAATGTTACAGGTTGGCAGTTGTACTAGCGAACAGGACAATTTTAACGTTACAGGTGGGCAGTGTACTAGCGAACAGGACAATTTTAACGTTACAGGTGGGCAGTGTACTAGCGAACAGGACAATTTTAACGTTACAGGTGGGCAGTGTACTAGCGAACAGGACAATTTTAACGTTACAGGTGGGCAGTGTGTACTAGCGAACAGGACAATTTTAACGTTACAGGTTGGCAATGTACCAGCGAACAGGACAATTTTAACGTTACAGGTTGGCAATGTACCAGCGAACAGGACAATTTTAATGTTACAGGTGGGCAGTGGACTAGCGAACAGGACAATTTCGATGTTGTAGGTGGGCAATGTACTCAAAATATCACATCTCGAGACTTAGACCCTTCCATCAGAACCAGGTCTACAATGAAGACCACTGAACACGGAAGAAAGACATCACCAGTGGGTGGAAAATGCAGATCAAGGTTTCTTTTTTTCCTGTCTTTTTCCCCCCCAAGGATCGTGGCTACTTAGGTAGACTTTTCCTTTAGTGTTCACCCTTTTGTTTTTTCTTCCCCCCCCCCCCCACCCCTTTTTTTTTATTTTTCTTTCTTTCTTTTTTTTGGTTTTTTTTTGTTTTGTGTTTTCTTTTTGGTCCTATTTTCTTCGCTACCTTAAATGGCCACAGAAACCGGGGACAGGTTTTATAGTGTGATAATGATGATGACGACGATAATGAATATAATCGTGACGCTATGGAATTCCATCCAGGATTGGGAACGCGTGACAGGGCTGTACTCTTACGCTTACCGTTAACCAGGCCCGAGAGATACAGACACCTGCGGTGTTGGTCAGAAGATCTGGGCACACCCTGGTCAGAAGATTTGGGCTACACCCTGGTCAGAAGATCTGGGCAACACCCTGATCAGAAGATTTGGGCTACACCCTGGTCAGAAGATTTGGGCAACACCCTGGTCAGAAGATTTGGGCAACACCCTGGTCAGAAGATCTGGGCAACACCCTGGTCAGAAGATTTGGGCTACACCCTGGTCAGAAGATTTGGGCAACACCCTGGTCAGAAGATCTTGGTAACACCCTGGTCAGAAGATTTGGGCAACACCCTGGTCAGAAGATCTGGGCAACACCCTGGTCAGAAGATCTGGGCAACACCCTGGTCAGAAGATTTGGGCCACACCCTGGTCAGAAGATCTGGGCAATACCCTGGTCAGAAGATCTGGGCAACACCCTGGTCAGAAGATTTGGACAACACTCTGGTCAGAAGATTTGGGCAACACCCTGGTCAGAAGATTTGGACAATACCCTGGTCAAAAGATTTGGGCAACACCCTTTATAATCCGTCCATGAAGTGGATGAGACTCGATTGTGTGATCCCAGTCTTTCCAGTGAGCTCATAGCGCACTTACACTCTGGATAGGAACAGATTGGAACCGAAAAATCCCACAGTGGTTTTAGAAATGCTGATGGGGATTGGAACTTACTCTTCCAGTCAGCACATTGTTGCACTAATCACTACACCACGGTGACTAGTGAAAGATCAAGTTTAGTGTCACATGAAACGAACACAGCAGAAGTAAACAAACTGTTAATTAAGAGGGCAATCCGGTTCTGGTTTTCTTTTTTTTTTCTTTTTCTTTTTTCTTTTAACTTTGAAAATAAAAACGTTTTCACCAGTGACACCTCTTGACTTTCAGACCGAGTTTCTAATTGCTTGCAGAGTCATTAAAAACGAACCCAAGAACCCTTCCTTTCCCACCTAACCCACACCCCCACAATCTCTAATTTGCAAAACTTACCCAACATCTTTATAACTTCCTCTTTTTCTCTTCTTACTGTTAAGCAAACGGTGTAAATCAGATGTTGGTGGGACAACTTAAGAGATAAACACTTCCCTTGTAGATTTCAACATTTCTATCATTGCGTCACTAGGTATGCGCGCGCGAGAGAGAGAGACAAACAGATAGATACAGACACAAACTTTCACGAGGAAACTTTCAACCTCTCTGGAATTTTGTTGTTGTTGTTGTTGTTGTTGTTTTCTTGTTTGTTGGTTTGTTTGTTTGTTTGTTTGTTTGTTTGTTTGTTTGTTTGTTTGTTTGTTTTTTTTTGTGGGCCTAAGCTTTCAAATCAAATGCCATTGCGTGTACTGGTTTAGAGAGATTAGGGTCACTAACAGAAAAGTAAAGATATGAAGAAACAGGTCGTAGAAGGGCTAATTAATTCAGGAGTTGTATTATATACTTCTTCTAAGATATTGTGAAACTGACACATTTTCTCGTGTATCCTGTGTTCCAGAGGCTAATTCTTGAATACAAAAAGCTGGATTTAAAGATGCCAGTTCTTGGGATAGGGATTTTTCTTTTTCTCTTGTTGCAGCTGAGATTTAGACAGAAGGTATTTCTTACGT
>JAPXFY010000017.1:14793556-14803556 GCA_030674185.1 Monoplex corrugatus | reverse complement strand
AGATGAGAATGGTGGATGACAATGATGATGTTATGGAGTTTCATTTCTGCGCATCAAGACTTTACTCTATGTTTATTCTCATGATGTATCCTGGCGTCAACCAGGCCTGAGAGATAGAGGTACCTGCGGTGGTGGTGGTCAGGAGATTTGAGCAATACCTTCATGACTTATCCCTAGAGCAAGAGACTCGATGTGTGTCGCTGTCTCTAAACGATCCATACAAAACTCAACTCTGGTAAGGAGCACAAGAGTGACGGACCTTCGTTGTCTCTCTACATAAATATGGCCTCATGTGCAATAAGTCAGGAAGTATACAAGAGAAAGGTTCCATCTTTAAGTCACAGGTGAGCACGAGACAGAGAAAGAAAGACAGACAGACAGACAGAGACAGACACGAGTTGTCACGTATACAATCCTTCTTTTCCACAGGCATGTTTTCCTCCACAGCTAGCGTCCTTGATATATAAACTAAGGCTTAACTCGTGGAAAACAAAATATACACAGAATGTATGTATTTGTTCAAAAGCATTACCTGTCCACCATCTGCTCTTTGAATGTCCTATCTTACTTACGACATATAGAAATAACAATCTCGATTTTTCATGTACTGACTCTAGAGACATCCTTTACAACAAAAATAATGATATCATTTCGGTAGTCTAGTTGATTCTCAGATCCCCTGTTGGCAGATTGTTATGAAGAGTTAATTAATTGTTGTCTGTTATTAATTGACACTGTTAACTTAATGTTCTGAATTCTTAATTGTAATTGTTCCCCTTCTTACATTCAAACTCCCACTACCCCTTCCCATTCCCGTCCCCCACCCTCTTTTTTTTTCTCCCTCTCGCAGTGTGTGTGTGTGTGTGTGTGTGTGTGTGTGTGTGTGTACGTGTGTGTGTACGTGTGTGTGTGTGTGTGTGTGTGTGTGTGTGTGTGTGTGTGTGTGTGTGTGTGTGTGTGTGTGTGTGTGTGTGTGTGTGGTCTAAAATCACTATTGTGAACAGACATTAAATAAAGATTCCATTCCATTTCCTCCACAGGCATGTTTTTCTGTTCCGTTTTGTATGCCACTTTAATGGACAAAGAAGCAAAGACTATTTTACAATCCTATAATCAGGACGATTTGGGAAAATAATAACGATGCTATCAAGCTCTATCTAGGATTGACACTACATGACAGAACCTGTACTCTACGCTTGCTCTCAAAATATATCCTGGCGTCAAACAGGCCTGAGAAATACAGACACCTGTGGTGCTGGTCAGGACATTTGGACAACAGCTTCAGTGGTGCATCCGTGAAAGCGGATAATACCTGATTATGTGGTTCCAGTCTTTCCAATGAACCCATAGCATACTGAAATCTAGACAGAAGCCGATTGGTACCCCCCCCCCCCCCCCCAAAAAAAGGGGAAAAAAACTGCAATGATTTTTGGTAGGATGATTACGAAAATATTGTCTTCACCTAGTTGATAGACAGCTGAGCATTTGTACACTGACTGGTGGGGGGAGGGGGGGATCTGTCATGTGAGACGAGATTATACAGAATAGATAACTGTATTGTGATTCAGACCTTTAAATTATTTTTTATATTTCTGTATATATATGTTCCTTATTTTGAAGGTAAGATACACAGATACACATGTCATTTACATGTAACCGAGATTATTCCAGTGGTGGGCCGGTTAAAATACCAGTATAAAATATAGACTAGGTAAAACATAGTCTAGGTAGGGCCTGGACCCTCAGGAGCTGGCCAGCTCATGGGTTTATGTGCAAGCTCAGGGGTTGTGTCATGATTACCATACACATGGCACCTGTGACTTTAGTGCATATGGAATTCGTTCCGAGCACGAAGACGTCATCTTGAGAAACTGAAACAGAAACTGAAACTGACACTAAAACTGAAACTGGCACTGAATCTGACACTGAAACTGACACGGCCACTGAAACTGAAACTGCCACTGAAACTGACACTCAACTGAAACTGATACTGAAACTGACACTGACACTGATACTGAAACTGACAGGACTGATGAGATACGAACCCACAACTTTCCAGTCGGTAGTCCATTGATGCTTGTCATCTTCTTGAAGCCAAAACAGTATTCAAGAAGATGACAAGCATTCTTACCAACAAATGCCTATCAATTAACATCAGGAAGACAGTTCTTGAATGTTATATAGAACCAATACTGTTGTACGGATGCGAGGCGTGGACAGTCAACAAACAAAGCCAGAACAAGATTGAGGCAGCCGAGATGTGGTTTCTGAGAAGAATGTTGAGGGTTCCATGGACAGCAAAGAAAACAAACGAGACAGTCTTGATGGCGGCAGACACAAGTAGATCACTCATAAGGAAGATTAGGAAAAGACAGACAACATTTATAGGCCATTTTATGAGGAAGGGGGATTTGGAGCACCTGGTCACAACGGGAAAGCTGGAGGGAAAGAGAGCACCGGGTAGACCCAGAGAGAAAATGCTGGACGGACTTGCAGAGTGGCTGGGGACGAGGAGGGTGGGGGAGATGCTAGGGGCAACAAGAGATAGAGGCAGATGGAAGTCCATGATCGCCAACGCCAAGCGGCAGGGCACCTGATGATGATGAGTCCGTTGTGCTTACCACTGCACCACAACGACTGTTTCTTTACCCCGTGCGTAGACAAAGGTTTCCAATAAAACAGTGATGCGTGGGGGAGTTTTGTTTTTGTTTTTGTTTTCAAAAGATCAGGTAGCGTGTCACAAGAAACCAACAAAGCACAAAACGCCAGGAGATAAACAAGCCATAAATTACGCGGGCCAATAGAGTTACCAACCTTCACTTTTTGTTTCGGGTTGCGCACAGGGTCATTGGAAACACCGGTGCGGAAGATTACCCCCCCCCCCACCCACTTCCATCCCTACCCCATTCCGACCCGTCTCCTGACCCGTATACCTCTCCAACTCCATTCTCCCCACCCTTGACACTGCCCGACAAGACATAAATCAGGCAGATGTTGCAGACAAAAAGAAAGGTACAGGTGACAATCACGTCTTGCTTGGGCTGGGCGTCCACGACTGGATATCAGGTTCTGGACGCACACACGCTGGCAGGCATACTAGAGAAGAGGAGTGACTATAGAGGAAAGGAGTGCTTGTATGACGGAATGTTTGTTTATGCACGTGTGCAGGAACCAGAACAAAACACCACACACACCACACACACACACACACACACACACACACACACAACATCACATACAACAACACAACATACCACACACACACAACACCACACACATACACACACACACACACAACAACACACACACATACACACACACACATACACACACACACACATACACACACAACACACACACACACACATACACAACACACACACACCACACACACACACCACACACATACACACACACACACACACACACACACACACAACACAAACACAACACACACACACACACAAACACACACAACACACACACCAAACACACACAAACACACACACACAAACACACACATACACACACACATACACACACACACACAAACACACACACATACACACACACATACACACACACACACACAAACACACACATACACACACACACACAAACACACACACACATACACACACACATGCACCACACACACACACACACACACACACACACACACACACACACACACACACACACACACACACAACACACACACACACACACACGAAAAAGTGTCCTTTTCTCGCACTGGACGAAGCAGCAGGGAAGTTTGAGTCTTTTTCTCCTTTTTGTTATTTTATTTTATTTTTTTATTTTTTTTATTTTGGTTGTTGTTCGTTTGTGATCTTACGTCTTCGCTTGACAAAAGGCAGTTGGCTGAAAATTTGCGCCTGTCTTGTCTGGTTGTATTAAATACGTGTTCTGATTCTTTTTTCATTTTTGTTTGTTTGTTTGTTTGTTTGTTTGTGTCTGTTTTTGTTGTTGTTGTTTGTTTGTTTGTTTGTTTTTGTGTCTGTTGTTTGTTTGTTTGTTTGTTGTTTGTTTGTTTGTTTGTTTGTTTTGAACGCAGGAAGTCACATTTGTTTTGGATATGCACGTGTGTGTTTCAGACTGCATATGGAGGAAATAAAGAATGGCATACCGGTCATTGTGGTGTAGTTGTTAGCGTAACGGACTACCGACTGGAAGGCTGCGGGTTCAAATCCTATCATCCTGTCAATCTCATCGTGGGATTTTTCGGCCCCAACAGGCTCCGGCCAGAGTTGGGTGTACCATGAGCTCATTGGGAAGACTGAGACCACGCAGTCGAGTCCATTCCACTTCATGGATGTGTCATTAAGGGTGTTGCCCAAATCTCCTGACCAACTCTGCAGATATCTGTACATGTCCGGCATGGGTTGACTACAGTAAGTAAAGGCAGTAGTAAGAGTAAAATACAGTTCTGTCAAGCTGACTAAATTGTTGATGGAACTCCATAGCGTCATGATTATCATACCCACCATTATCATCGTAGCATTGTGGGGGAAAAATTGTCCCAAGTTCTGTGGCCATTAATGTGTCGTAAAAATGGGAAAGAAGAAAACAAGGTCAGCAGAAACGAAATTGCGTAAGTGTGACGAATCTTTAAAATCGTTTTTGAAAGGGTTAGGGTTAGTGAGGAAGGATATCTACTGTGTTCTAAATGTGAACAACAGAATAGTGTTTGCATCAAAGTCAGAACACAAATAAAGAAAAAAATGTCCAAGAAATAGTCTGCTTTACTATGAGTGTGTCGATGGGATCTTCTCGTGCAGAAAAAATCCCAAAACAGAACAAGTTTTCAGAGCAAGTTCTGCGACTCTGTGTCTGAGAAAACAAACAAGTGGCCCATAGGAACAACTCTAAAAGAGCAAACAGCTTTTGGGGACAACGAAGAAAACATTTTGAAAATCGCCATCTCCGTCCAGATCACCAGACCGACCATTGGAAACATAACCATGCTTGAACGCATACACACAGGCTTTTTGTGTAGCTTCAACAAAAAGGGCATTAAAAGTACAGTGGACGTTCTGAATATTATACAACAATGGATGAAAACTTGTATTATTTTCTCACTCGTTTCCCACACTTCGTGTTGTTACGACGACGCAGAAACGCCGTTGCTTGACAAAGCTAATAGGATTTCAATGCCTCAGCCTGCATCCTACCTCATTCATCCGATTCATCCAATCAATATTTCTATTCTAGAGTAACGGCCATGTTTTGAATGTCAAACATGTAATTGACGTTTGTTCAGCAGACGACCGCCCCAAGGGAGAAAACTGTCTCGGCGTGTTGAAAAGATGGAACGGAACAGAAAACGATTCAAACTTAATTCCACTTTTGATTTGTCCTTAACTCGTGTGTAAAGGCTTCTTTGCCCCAGGCAGATGATGAATTCTATGAAACGATGTGTAATTTCTTAAGGACACATTTTTTGCATAGCATAAAAGGCAAACGTGATGAAAGTCAATAAATATTAAGCCACCGCTTCCACGGTTAAGAAAATCGGAATGTAATTTATAAGCACACTGTTTTTAATATTACGTCTCGTCATCCCCGTTCTTCTCTCTCTCTCTCTCTCTCTCTCTCTCTCTCTCTCTCTCTCTCTCTCTCTCTCTCTCTCTCTCTCTCTCTCTTTCTTTCTTTCTTCTCTCTCTCTTTCTCTCTCTCTCTCTCTCTCTCTGTTTCTCTTGTCTTCTCTTCTCTTCTCTTCTCTTCTCTCTATCTCTCTCTCTCTTTCTCCCTCTCTCTCTCGCTCTCTCTGTGTCTGTCTCTCTTTCTCTCTCTCTGTCTCTGTCTCTGTCTCAGTTCTCTCTCTCTCTCTCTCGCTCTGTCTCTCGCTCTGTCTCTCGCTCTTTTTGTCCCTCCCTCTGTCCCTCCCTCTGTCTTCCTTTTTCTCTTTCTCTCTCTCCTCTCTCTCTTTCTTAAAAAAAGGTTGGCTGAAAGTCATATCCATATTAGATTGCAAAACGCTTTTGACATTGAACTGATCAGTCCTTTGCCAAAAATTTAATTAAGCAAAGAAATAATCATTTAAGAAAAACGTTAGCAGCTGTGTATGTTGGTGTTTATTTACTTACTTACTTACTTACTTACTTACTTACTTACTTACTTACTTACTTACTTACTACTTACTTACTTACTACTTACTGCATGTAGGGCATCCATGAAGGTTTTCCATCCCTGTGTGTTCTGGGCCAGTCTCTGCATGGTATGCCAAATGTTTCAGGAGCTTAGGGTCTTCTCCTGTTGTTCGTCTACAGATATTCTTCGTCTTCCTCTTTTTCCCTCAGTTATCTAGTGAGGGGAGGTATGGGAACATTAATAAAAGAAACACAAGAGAGAGAGAGAGAGAGAAGAGACAGACAGACAGACAGTCAGACAGACAGACAGAGGCAGAGCGACAGAGAGATACAGAGAGAGAGAGAGAGACAGAGATAGAGAGAGGCACAGAGAGAGAGAGAGAGAGGCAGAGAGAGAGAACCAGCAACACACAGAAAGAATCGCTATACACAGAGGCAGAACATGAACAATGGACTAGAAACAGACCAAGAAAAAGACCAGAACAAGAGAGAGAGACAGAGAAACAGAAAGACAGAGAGACAGAGAGAAAGAGATAGAATGAGAGAGACAGAGAGAGAGTGAGAGAGACAGAGAGAGAAAGAGAATGATAGAGAGAGAGACAAAGAGAGAGAGAGAGACAGAGAGACAGAGAGAGAATGACAGAGAACCAGCAGTACACAGAAAGAATCGCCATAAACAGAGGCAGAACATGAACAATGGACTAGAATCGGACCAGAAAGCAGACCAGAACAAGACAGAAAGCTGAGTTGTTGAATGGACGAAAAAGAAAAACAAAAAACAAAAAACAACAACAACAAAAACAGATGAACAAACCCATCCACCATAATTAACTATTAATCCCGTCTGAATGAATGGGCTGGTGCCATTCAAACCGGTTTAGCAACTGATTTTAACGAGAAATATCGGAGCCAGCACTTCAACTGGATTTCCCGTTTGCAGCGCTGACTCGGGCAATGCTTGGACAAAGTGATCTGTCATCGAATTACTGCTATGCCACTGACGTATGGATCATAAAATTAATCTGTTGGTGCCGCATCAGTTTCCGTAGACATATATTTCCCTCCAATCTGCTTAAAGTTGAAAAATGAAATAAAGTGCGGACCAAAAATAAATTTTGTGTTGTTTTTTTTTACACACACATGGTTCCTCCCTAAAGTTGAGCCGTGTGCTAATGGCTCATTGAGAAGACTGGGACTAGATATTCGAATCTTTTTTCTACTTTACGAGTGCATTATTGAGGGTGTTGTTCTAATTTCCTGATCAACACTGCAGGTGTCTGGATTTCTGGGGCCTGATTGCCACCAGGATATATTATGACAGTAAGCGTAGGGTGCACCCCTGTCACGTGACATTATGATCATCATCATCATCATCCCCATTATCATGAAATCATTAATCATCATAGTGTTGTGAGAATTGGCTCATATTCTGTGGCACTTTATGCGTTGATCGCTTCGTGACCTCATTTTCGGTGTATACCACCATTATGATCATCCGCGCCATTATCATGAAATCATCAGCCATCAGAAGTATAGCAAAAACTGTTCCAGATTCTATGGCACTTAATGCCTTGATCTCTTGGTGACCCAAGTTTCGGTTTCCTCTATCGCTTGCATTCTTGAGATTAGTCCAGGTTGGGGTCTTGGGGGTCAGTGGTTTGTGTGTGTGTGGGGGGGGGGCTGTCTTCGGAGGGCCGTGGTGGAAGTCTCCTGGACTGGTGTCTCTCACCAGGTCTGCTTCAGTGACTATGTGATTACTGTCGTTGGTAGGGAGTTTAGTAGGCAGCGTCCTTACTAAGGTGGATCGGAACAGGCACTATTGAACACTAAAACGAAATGTCCCTACAGCAATGCAAGGTCTGCTCTGGTGGGTGGCCCCATGACAGCTTGACGTCTCTAGCTTCCATAGACTTTATCGTCGGTGCCAAGACGTTGACCGAGAGAAGTTGGAATGGTGGTATGTTGAGGAGCAGCATGGGATTATCGCCACTGAAGCTGTGCTGAAGTTGGAACAACAACAACACCAACAACAATAACAACAGCAACAACAACAAAAACATGATAACAACAAATTTGTGAAAATAAAGTGGGAACCTGACGGGTGGGAAAAGAGAAAACTGATTCTTGATTCATAAGCATGCTTTTGCTTTCACTAACCGAGATGCTGTGGGCCAGCAAAATATCTACAATGAAACCTATCGTCCGTTTACGCCAGCTCAAAAAGTGTCGAATGTTTGCTTCATGTATTCGTTCAGAATTCGTTTCTCAGAAGAATGTTGAGAGTTCCATGGACAGCAAAGAAAACAAACGAGACAGTCTTGATGGAGGCAGACACAAGTAGATTACTCATAAGGAAGATTAGGAAAAGACAAGCAACATTTATAGGCCATTTTATGAGGAAGGGGGATTTGGAGCACCTGGTCACAACGGGAAAGCTGGAGGGAAAGAGAGCACCAGGTAGACCCAGGGAGAGAATGCTGGACGGACTTGCAGAGTGGCTGGGGATGAGGAGGGTGGGGGAGATGCTAGGGGCAACGAGAGATAGAGATGGTTGGAAGTCCATGGTCGCCAATGCCGTGCGGCAGGGCACCTGATGATGATGATGATGATGATTCGTTTAGAAGATAGTTTTGAACAGCATACTGATCACTTAGTCTCCGCACATAAACAAGACATCTGCAGAAAGGCAGTGACTGTGTAGGACAAACAGCAGTTCTTCAATCAAGAACGCCTAGCCATCAGCGTGCAAGTAAATACAGACCCAAAACGCATGCAAACAGAATATAAACGCATATCTGGCCTCACATGTCGGCGTCACCGGGTTCAGTGTTGGCCGCTGCACCCTGTGACACAGCCACTCTCCTCCAAATGACTCTCTGTCTTGACTTTTGAGGACAACGTCTTGAATATTTAGGGCCACTAATGTTGGTTATGTTCTCAATGGCCATGTCTCACGTAGCAAGAACATAGACCTCATGGCAACCATTTTTCAAGAAAAAAAAACCAGATGCAAAAAGGAAGAAAGGCAGGCAGACTTCCGATTTCATACATCGATAACGTAGCTAAATGCATATCTAATCAACATAATAAAACAGGCGCAAATCTTCGGCCAACTGACCTTTGTCAAGTACACAAAAGACAACAGTACAAATTTAGGAGGATTAAGCAAAAACAACAACAGATCTGAACCAGAAATAACAACAACAACAACAAATAGAATCAGAGCATGTATTCACCATAAAACAAGACAGGCGCAAAATGCGCACTAACTGGTCTTTGTCAAGCGTATACAAAAGGCAGTAAAGAAGAAATACACAAAACTTAGCTTTAAAAAAAAAACAAACAGAAGTAGACTTCTTTGACGTTTCGGTGAGTAGAACAAAATGGCAGATATAACTTCTGGTAAGCTGAAGAAAATGACTTTGATATAACTTCTCCGGCATATTGAATGATCAGAGAAGTTAACTGAATTGTTATTTTCTTTCTTTCTTTCTTTCTTTCTTTTCTTTTTTTCTTTTTCTCTCTTTCTTTCTTCCTTCCTTCCTTTCTTTCTTTCTTTCTTTCTCTCTCTCTCTCTCTCTCTCCATCTCTCTCTCTCCATCTCTCTCTCTCCCCATCTCTCTCTCTCTGTCTCTCTCTCTCTCTCTTTCACTCTCTTTCTCTCCATCTCTGTCTCTCTTTCTCTCTCTCTCTCTCTCTCTCTCTCTTTCTCTCTCTCCCTCCATCTTTCGCTCTCTCTCCATCTTTCGCTCTCTCTCTCTCTCTCTCTCTCTCTCTTTATCTCTCTCTCTCTTTTCTCTCTTTAATATGTGTGAATTTGTTTCTTTGTTGTCTTTTGTGTAGGCTCGACAAAAGCCATGTGTTTTGGGTTTTAAGACATGTTGAAGAGA
>JAPXFY010000017.1:14776056-14781056 GCA_030674185.1 Monoplex corrugatus | reverse complement strand
AGAGAAAGTACTGACAAGTTATGAAAACCCACACCAGCAATGTCAAAAACACAGAGAGAGAGAAAGAGAGAGAGAGAGAGAGGAGAGAGAGAGAGAAGACATATATATATATATATATATAGAGAGAGAGAGAGACAGAGAGACAGACAGACAGACAGACAGACAGACAGAGAGGAGAAACAAACTTTCAATTCTGCCGCTGTTGCAAAGCTGTTAGTGGAACAGTCGACCATAAGGTTCGGGTAAATAGATGGACTCACACACGTACACACCTGCACACTCATGCACACATGCGCACACACACACATACACATAAGAGAGAAAGGGAGAGAGAGAGAGAGAGAGAGAAAAGAGAGAGAGAGAGAGCGACAGAGAGAAAGTGTGAAAGAGAGAGTAAGAGAGAGACAGAGAGAGAGAATAATTATGCTATTATGCTCTATTTCATCTAAACCAAAGACACAGCCAGATTTATCAAGTCTCCGAACACTGGAGCATAGTAGAATGGTAATGATGCTTATTTGATGAAAGAAACCAGATGAGGCTAAATGTCAGCTAGACGTAACGGTTGTCCCATAACCTTGAAATAAAGAAGAACGAGGTGGAAGACGTTTCAGCTTTCCTTCTAACCAGCATTATGAGGGCTGTACCTGTCTCTTCTCCTTCCCTGCTTTATCTTTCCCAAACCTAGACTTGGATGTGTGGTGTGGCCATGTGTAGTTGGGTAGATTGGAGGCTGGACGTTTTTCTGGACCAGTATCAAACCCGTGCAAACCTGTGCAGGCATTTTGGAAAAATGGAGCCAAACAGACCTCGAAACAGGACAGAAGAAACAATGAAAAGTTAAATCAGGATTTTTTTTTTTTATTAGATATACTATTCCAGGTTTACTGAAAAAAAACTGTTCATCAAACTGTATAATGACTAATACATGCTGACAACTTACGTTACAAGAATATGAAACCTATCATATTTACCAGAGTACATTTTGATCCCCGTCTGATCTCACACCAAGGCACAGGGAAAAAAAATCAAACAACACACACCTCTCAGTCCACATGAAACAATCACTTTTTCTGAAGGGAGATTAACAAAATCAGACACTCTATGCTAACAAAGCAAGTTATATACGTTTTATGAAGACGAAGGTCCTTTTTTCTGTCATCTGAAATTATTCTGAACGTGTCATGGAATCTAAATGGTTGCTCATGCTGGCGAGCTGAAACCAGTGAAGGCAGGTGTATTTTACAATGTAATGGTCCACATGAGAACGTAATGCCACATTTTGCTTGACTCATGCCCTAGGTAAGGGGGAAAAGAGACAGTCAGTGGTGGGCTTGACACAGCATGGATGCTATTTTTCTAGGAGAACCATTCAGCCCGGATAGTTAACTGAAAGAACCAACCAGTCTGTGTATTTAACAGGCAGAACAAACCAGTCTGTGTATTTAACTGAAAGAACCAACCAGTCTGTGTATTTAACTGAAAGAACCAACCAGTCTGTGTATTTAACAGGCAGAACCAACCAGTCTATGTATTGAACTAATAGAACCAACCAGTCTGTGTATTTAACTGATAGAACTATCCTGTGTGTTTAAATGATAGAACCAACCAGTCTGTGTATTTAACTGATAGAACCAACCAGTCTATGTATTTAACAGGTAGAACCAACAGTCTATGTATTTAACAGGTAGAACCAACCAGCCTGTGTATTGAACTGATAGAACCAACCAGCCTGTGTATTGAACTGATAGAACCAACCAGTCTATGTATTTAACAGGTAGAACCAACCAGTCTATGTATTTAACAGGTAGAACCAACCAGTCTATGTATTTAACAGATAAAACTAACCAGTCTATGTATTTAACAGGTAGAACCAACCTGTCTGTGTATTTAACTGATAGAACCAACCAGTCTATGTATTTAACTGATAGAACCAACCAGTCTGTGTATTTAACAGGTAGAACTAACCAGTCTATGTATTTAACTGATAGAACCAACCACTATGCATTTAACTGATAGAACCAACCAGTCTATGTATTTAACTGATAGAACCAACCAGTCTATGTATTTAACAGGTAGAACTAACCAGTCTATGTATTTAACTGATAGAACCAACCACTATGCATTTAACTGATAGAACCAACCAGTCTATGTATTTAACTGACAGAATCAACCAGCCTGTGTATTTAACTGATAGAACCAACCAGTCTATATATTTAACTGATAGAACCAACCAGTCTGTGTATTTAACTGATAGAATCAACCAGCCTGTGTATTTAACTGATAGAACCAACCAGTCTATGTATTTAACTGATAGAACCAACCAGCCTGTGTATTTAACTGATAGAATCAACCAGTTTGTGTATTTAACTGATAGAATCAATCAGTTTGTGTATTTAACTGATAGAACCAACCAGCTGTGTATTTAACTGATAGAACCAACCAGTCCTGTGTATTTAACTGATAGAATCAACCAGCCAATGTATTTAACTGATAGAACCAACCAGCCTGTGTATTTAACTGACAGAACCAACCAGCCTGTGTATTTAAGTGATAGAATCAACCAGCTATATATCTAACTGATAGAACCAACCAGCCTGTGTATTTAACTGATAGAATCAACCAGTTGTGTATTTAACTGATAGAACAATCAGTTGTGTTATTTAACTGATAGAATCAACCAGTCTGTGTATTTAACTGATAGAACCAACCAGCCTGTGTATTTAACTGATAGAACCAACCAGCCAGTGTATTAACTGACAGAACCAACCAGCCTGTGTATTTAACTGAAGAACCAACCAGCCTGTGTATTTAACTGATAGAACCAACCAGCCTGTGTATTTAACTGATAGAACCAACCAGTCTGTGTATTTAACTGATAGAACAACCAGTCTGTGTATTTAACAGGCAGAACAAACCAGTCTGTGTATTTAACTGAAAGAACCAACCAGTCTGTGTATTTAACTGAAAGAACCAACCAGTCTGTGTATTTAACAGGCAGAACCAACCAGTCTATGTATTGAACTAATAGAACCAACCATCTGTGTATTTAACTGATAGAACTATCCTGTGTGTTTAAATGATAGAACCAACCAGTCTGTGTATTTAACTGATAGAACCAACCAGTCTATGTATTTAACAGGTAGAACCAACAGTCTATGTATTTAACAGGTAGAACCAACCAGCCTGTGTATTGAACTGATAGAACCAACCAGCCTGTGTATTGAACTGATAGAACCAACCAGTCTATGTATTTAACAGGTAGAACCAACCAGTCTATGTATTTTAACAGGTAGAACCAACCAGTCTATGTATTTAACAGATAAAACTAACCAGTCTATGTATTTAACAGGTAGAACCAACCTGTCTGTGTATTTAACTGATAGAACCAACCAGTCTATGTATTTAAACTGATAGAACCAACCAGTCTGTGTATTTAACAGGTAGAACTAACCAGTCTATGTATTTAACTGATAGAACCAACCACTATGCATTTAACTGATAGAACCAACCAGTCTATGTATTTAACTGATAGAACCAACCAGTCTATGTATTTAACAGGTAGAACTAACCAGTCTATGTATTTAACTGATAGAACCAACCACTATGCATTTAACTGATAGAACCAACCAGTCTATGTATTTAACTGACAGAATCAACCAGCCTGTGTATTTAACTGATAGAACCAACCAGTCTATATATTTAACTGATAGAACCAACCAGTCTGTGTATTTAACTGATAGAATCAACCAGCCTGTGTATTTAACTGATAGAACCAACCAGTCTATGTATTTAACTGATAGAACCAACCAGCCTGTGTATTTAACTGATAGAATCAACCAGTTTGTGTATTTAACTGATAGAATCAATCAGTTTGTGTATTTAACTGATAGAATCAACCAGTCTGTGTATTTAACTGATAGAATCAATCAGTTTGTGTATTTAACTGATAGAATCAACCAGCCTGTGTATTTAACTGATAGAACCAACCAGCCTGTGTATTTAACTGATAGAACCAACCAGCCTGTGTATTTAACTGATAGAATCAACCAGCCAATGTATTTAACTGATAGAACCAACCAGCCTGTGTATTTAACTGACAGAACCAACCAGCCTGTGTATTTAAGTGATAGAATCAACCAGTCTGTGTATTTAACTGATAGAACCAACCAGTCTATGTATTTAACTGATAGAATCAACCAGCCTGTGTATTTAACTGATAGAACCAACCAGTCTATATATCTAACTGATAGAACCAACCAGCCTGTGTATTTAACTGATAGAATCAACCAGTTTGTGTATTTAACTGATAGAATCAATCAGTTTGTGTATTTAACTGATAGAATCAACCAGTCTGTGTATTTAACTGATAGAACCAACCAGCCTGTGTATTTAACTGATAGAACCAACCAGCCAGTGTATTTAACTGACAGAACCAACCAGCCTGTGTATTTAACTGACAGAACCAACCAGCCTGTGTATTTAAGTGATAGAACCAACCAGCCTGTGTATTTAACTGATAGAACCAACCAGCCTGTGTATTTAACTGATAGAACCAACCAGTCTATGTATTTAACTGATAGAATTATCCCGTGTATTTAACTGATAGAACCAACCAGCCTGTGTATTTAACTGATAGAACCAACCAGCCTGTGTATTTAACTGATAGAACCAACCAGCCTGTGTATTTAGCTGATAGAACTAACCCGTGTATTTCACTGGGAAAACCAACTAACTCGTGCTTGTGGGCTCTTCTGGAAAATGGAAAACTATGGAAAAAAACAAGCACAGTATGGTTACCAGGCAAATCAGATGTGTTTCAAGGCAATACAGGCTCATCTTTCCTTCAGCTGAATGTCGTCTGCACATTTCATGGATCCTGAATGGACACTCAGGCTGGCAGGATGAAGCTAGTGAAGGTGGGTGTACTTGACAAGGTAACGGTTTACCGGAGAGCGGGGAAACCTGATGTCAGGCCCATGCTTGAGGTACATGACAAA
>JAPXFY010000017.1:14766056-14771056 GCA_030674185.1 Monoplex corrugatus | reverse complement strand
GAGAGTCTCAAGGGTGTACTGAAGTTGCTATACGATGTTTTGCTATACGATAAAAAGTGAGGGTCGCGAAGATGCTAAGTGATAAGTCACGACAGCCAGATACAGGAAAGAAACAGACCTGTGGAGCGGTGGCTTAGTGGTAAGAAACTCCTGTATCGGACGCTAACAGTCCCAGATTTGATTCAAAGGCTAGACTGAGATTTCTCTCTCTTTCCTGCCCACTAGACTGAGATTTCTCCCCGTTCCTTGCCCACTGGACTGATTTTTCTCCCCCTTCCCTGCCCACTGGATTGAGATTTCTCTCCCTTTCCTGCCCACTGGACTGAGATTTATCCCCCTTCCCTGCCCACTGGACTGAGATTTCTCTCCCTTTCCTGCCCACTGGACTGAGATTTCTCTCCCTTTTCCAGCCCACTGGA
Organism: Monoplex corrugatus; assembly: GCA_030674185.1. Lineage (NCBI taxonomy): Eukaryota > Metazoa > Mollusca > Gastropoda > Littorinimorpha > Ranellidae > Monoplex > Monoplex corrugatus. Next base: position 14,770,637 of record JAPXFY010000017.1, on the reverse strand, counting down.
CTGATATTTCTCTCCCTTTCCTGCCCCCTGGACTGAGATTTCTCTCCCTTTCCTTGCCCACTGGACTGAGATTTCTCTCCCTTTCCTGCTGACTGACTGAGATTTCTCTCCCTTTCCTGCCCACTGGACTGAGATTTCTCCCCATTTCCTGCCCAGTTGAAAATTCTCCCCCTTCCCTGCCCACTGGACTGAGATTTCTCTCCCTTTCCTGCCCACTGGACTGAGATTTTTACCCCTTCCCTGCCCATTTCATTAGACTTTGAAAAGATAAATGCAAGTGCTGATCGTTTGAATGAGACGACGAAATCGAGAATCCCATGTGCAACTTACCTCTTCACACAATACGTCCATATCCAGAATCATTTTTATGTTTCCTAGTCTGTTCCAGTGTCCATCGTATGATAGTGAATAGGTCTGTGAGTGTGAGTGTGTGTAGGAAAAATTAATGTTTTTGTAAGCACCTAGACATAGGTAAGTTGCTACATGAATACAGGTCATTATTATTGTAATTATTACTAACATGCGATTAACACACTTAAAAGAACCCACTGCAAACAGGAAAGTCTACAAAATCTACAGAAATAGATAAAGAAAAAATACATATCCACACAGAGAATTTTTTTTTAAAAGTGTCGTTGCAGTACGGCGACATGTTCTTCCCAGATAGAGTACTTAGAACATGGTAAATCTCAGCACATGTTAAAGATTCCCCTAATGACGAAGGAATTCGTTTTGGCAAAATTCTGTAGAAAAAATCCATTTCCATAGGGGAACAGAAATAAACAACATCAACACACAAACACACACACACACACACACACACACACACACACACACAACACACAATATATATATATATATATATATATATATATATATATATATATATATATGTATATATATATATATGTATATGTATACACACACACGTATATAGATATATAGATAGATAGACAGACAGACAGACAGACAGACAGATAGATAGAGATAGATAGATAATAGATAGATAGATAGATAGATAGATAGATAATAGATAGATGATAGATAGATAGATAGATAGATAGATAGATAAAGAAGATAAGAGAAACACTTTGGTAATGCTTTCTCCCCAAAAAGGGCAGCGTGAATTTCGCATGATCAATCTAATGTGATTGAAAACAAATCTGTTGTGATACAATGATATAAAAATATGAAAATATAAGAAAAATCTCTCTGGCAAGTCTGCAGTGCAATTACAACAACAAAAACATCTCGTGGGAACCTTGCATGATTCATTTTCAATCCTCAATGTTACAACAGCCAGCCAACTAAAGAAATCTTGCAAGCAGCATTATCATCCACATTTTCGTCTCGTTGCTTGCCTGTACACAGTGACTGGAAGTGGAAGTACCTCGAGTCACCAGTCGCTGTGGTGTAGTGATTAACGCAACGGACTACCGACTGGAAGGTTGTGGGTACGAATCCCCATCAGTCCCTTCAAAACTGTATCATTGTGGGATTTTTTGGCTCTAACCAGCTCCTACCCAGAGTTGGGCGTGCTATGGGCTCGTTGGGAAGACTGGGACCACACAGTCGAGTCTTGTCCACTTCACAGATGCGTCATTGAGGGTGTTGCTCAAATCTTCTGACCAGCACCGCATGTGTCCGTATCTCTTGGGCCTGGCTGATGCCAGGATGTATTATGATAGTAGAATACAGCCCTGTCACGCAGTCTCAATCCTAGATGGAACTTCATATCATCATGACTATCATCATCATCGGATTGTAAAAAAAAACTGTGCCAGCTTCTGTGGCCATTTTAAAGATGGCGTAGAAAATGGGAGGGGGAAAAAAGGGTGAGCCCAAAGGTAACCTCCCTGAGTGTGATTATCCTAAAAAAAAAATTAAAAAAAGAAGTACCTCTCGAGTCACTAGACAGGTTGTGTGGTGTTTGTGCCCCAGCACTGTGTATACACGTGCGTCACGTTTGTCTCCTGTTTGTGCTCGACTGTCGTTCAACAGAAAGACACGATTTTGTCAAAACTTAAGAGACAACGTGTGGTGTTTGTGCCCCAGCATTATGTCTGCACGTGCATCACGTTTATCTCCTTCTCCTGTTTGTGTTGGACCCTCGTTCTACGTGAAAAACGTGATTTTGTGAAAACTTAAGAAACAATGTGTGGTGTTTGTGCCCCAGCACTCTGTCTGCACATGCATCACGTGTGTCTCCTGTTTGTGTTGGACAATCGTTCTACGTGAAAAACGTGATTTTGTGAAAACTTAAGTAACAACGTGTGGTGTTTGTGCCCCAGCACTCTGTCTGCACATGCATCACGTTTCTCTCCTCCCCGTCCCCCTTTTTTTATTTCTTCTGGAGTCCTGACTCCATGGAGAGACACTTTTGTTGTGCCTCCCCACCTACTCACAACCAGAGCCTTGTTAAAAAAATAGCGGCTCTAGACATTCACTCCTTGAAGAAGGGTAGTTATACAAGATCACAAGAAACAGCACTTGGTTGCTCTAGGGCTTGTATATCTGTCTCTTCTTGCAGGGTTTTTCATGATTAAAAACAAATTTTGGAAGGGGAAGGGGATATTGTCTCTGTGCATTGTTGTTTATGTTAACGATGATAATGACGAAGGGGAGGATCATAGGAGAATGTTGAGATGATGATGATGATGATGATGACGACGATGACGACGACGATGACGATGATGATGATGATTACAACAACGACGATAATAAAGGGGATGACCATTATGGTGGAGGTAGTGATGGTGGTGGAGGTGGTAGTGGTGGTGGTGGTGGTGGTGGTTATGATGGTGATGACGATGATGATAATGATGATGAAAGTAGTCAGAAGAGTGCTTTCGGGGTGAAGGGGGAAAGCACACAACAATTAAACAGCTGCATGAAATTTGCGCATGCTGTCATCTTCCAGGCTTCATAAAGTAACATGTCACATAGAGTGAAAGTAACTCCACTCTATCAGAGAAATCCTGTAGTGTCTGTGCCCTAGCACTTCGTCAGCACGTGCGTCAAGTCTGTCCCCTTTTTGTCCTAGACCTGTCGCTCTACAGAGAGACACTTTGTTGTGGCATCTCACCCACTCACAATCAGAGCCTGGTTTCGCAACACTTCCTGACAATGACTCCAAGATGGATAATCACACAGCTTACTAACCAGTTGCCATGGTGTAGTGGTTAGTGTAACGGACTGCGGACTGGAAGGTTGTGGGTTCGACTCCCCATCAATTCCTTCACAACTACGTCATTGTGGGATTTTTCGGCTCTAACTGGCTCCTACTCAGAGTTGGACGTGCTATGGGCTCATTGAGAAGACTGGGATCACACAGTCGAGTCTCATCCACTTCATGGATGCGTCATTGAAGGTGTTTCTCAAATCTTCTGGCCAGTACCACAGGTGTCTATCTCTCAGACTGGGTTGACATCAGGATATGTTATGATAGTAAGTGTAGAGTACAGCCCTGCTACGCAGTCTCAATCCTAGATGGAGCTCCATAGTATCATGATTACCGTCCTCATCGACTACATCATCATCGCATTGTAAAAACTGTGCAAGCTTCTGTAGCCATTAAGATGGCGTGGTAAATGGGATGAAAAAAAAGTCACATAGCTTACTAGAATTAGTGTTTTGCTGCTGTAGTCTGTCTCTTGCAAGGCTTTTATGATTGAGAGCTGATTATTGAACAGATGGATATTGTGTCTTTGTGTGGGATTTTTACTCTGTTGATGATGATGATGATGACGACGTCGACGACGACGATGACGATGATGATTATGAAAGTGGTCAGCAGAGTGGTTTCAGGAGAGGGAGTAAATCTCGCAACAACGAAACAGCTGCAGTTAATTTGCTTGTGCTGTTATCTTCCAGGCTTCATAAACTAACATGTCACATAGAGTGAAAGTAACTCCATCTATCAGAGAAATCCTGTAGTGTCTGTGCCCTAGCACTTCGTCAGCACGTGCGTCAAGTTTGTCCCCTTTTTGTCCTAGACCCTTCGCTCTACAGAGAGACACTTTGTTGTCCCATCCCACCCACTCACAACCAGAACCTGGTTTCATAGCATCTGCTGGCAACGAATTCAAGATGGGTAATCACACAGCTTACTAGAATGAATATTTTGCTTCTGTAGTGTGTCTCTTGCAGGCTTTAGGATTGAAAGCTAATTTTTGAATGTGGGTGGGAGGGATATCGTGTCTCTGTGTAGGACTTTTGCTCTGTTGTTGTTGTTGTTGTTGTTGTTGTTGTTGTTGTTGTTGTTGTTGTTGTTGTTGTTGTTGTTGTTGTTGTTGTTGTTGTTGTTGTTGTTGTTGTTGTTGTTGTTGATGATGATGATGATGATGATGATGATGATGTGTGATGTGATTGATGATGATGATATGATGATGATGATGATGATGATGATGAGATGATGATGTATGATGATGAAGATCGTGAGATGATGATGATGATGAGACGACAACGACGACGATGATGATGATGACAACGATGATTATGAAAGTGGTCAGTCGAGTGATTTAAGGAGAGAAAGGAAAACACACAGCAACAAAACAGCTGCAGCTAATTTGCTCGTGCTGT
>JAPXFY010000017.1:14748556-14761056 GCA_030674185.1 Monoplex corrugatus | reverse complement strand
TGAACAGATATGAGAACTTGCAGAGATGTTCCACAGAATGATTTGACTGAGACACGTAAACTACGTCTTAACCCTTGTTTCAGCGAATTCGTTTCATAATCCAATTTTGATTTTTTGTTTAGTTAATGGAAAACTCCTGCAGCATTTGAATTATGATTTGATAAAATACTATAACGTGTAATGAGTATGCTTTTGCCATGGCCCATCTGCGGTTTATAAATGAATTTTTTTTTTATTGTTATCACTTTCGCTATTATCTTTATTATTATCATCATCATCATTATTATTATCATTATAATTATTATCATCATCATCGTCGTTATTATTGTTATTATTATTATTATTATTATTAGTTGTCGTAGTAGCAGTAGTAGTAGTAGTAGTAATATTCAGACAGTTGTCATAAAAACGCAAAATGTGCAAATACATCAATTGCTGTTCACAAACTGGACATTACTCATATTTTTGTTTCATTTCAACCTGCAAAGTCCCAAGTTTCATTTTGAGTACATAACGCAAGTAAGATGAACATAACATGAAAATCATTAAGTAAGTGAGGCCAATTTTGACTAGTTTGAATAGCAGAGGCCATTGAAGCGTTGAAACATGATACTGGCCAGTTTTTACCGTCTTGAGTGCTAACGGGGTGATGGTGATGATGGTGATGGTGATGGTGGTGAATTGTCAAATGCCATTTGTAGTAGATTAATCAAGTATGAAGACTGTCAAATTTTTTCTGGCTTATTCAAACAAACATATGGCTTGGAGGCATTGTTAAACAGTACTACAGAAGTCAAGCTATGAGCTCTATTCCATTAAGCTAGTGTAAAAGTGTAAATGCATCTGCTGTGTTTTGTTTGAATAATCACTGAACTGAACTTTCAGTCTCTGTGTGTGTAGAGTGTTTTGTATTTAACATTATATCATTAATACGTATCGTTTCACATATCGTAAATTGCACGCCAATGCAAAGATAACTCTCCCTCCCTCACTCCTCTCTCTCTCTCTGTCTCTCTGTCTCTCTCTCTCTCTCTCTCTCTCTCTCTCTATATATATATATATATATATATATGTATGTATGTATATGTATAATATATATATATATATTATATAATCATCATCATCATCATCATCATCAGGTGCCCTGCCGCATGGCATTGTCGATCATGGACTTCCATCTATCTCTATCTCTTGTTGCCCCAAGCATCTCCTCCACCCTCTTCGTCTTCAGCCACTCCGCAAGTCCGTCTAGCGTTTTCTCCCTGGGTCTACCTGGTGCTCTCTTTCCCTCCAGCTTTCCCGTTGTGACCAGGTGCTCCAAATCCCCCTTCCTCATAAAATGGCCTATAAATGTTGCCTGTCTTTTCCTAATCTTCCTTATGAGTGATCTCCTTGTGTCTGCCTCCATCAAGACTGTCTCGTTTGTTTTCTTTGCTGTCCATGGAACTCTCAACATTCTTCTGAGAAACCACATCTCGGCTGCCTCAATCTTGTTCTGGCTTTACTTGTTGACTGTCCACGCCTCACATCCGTACAACAGTATTGGTTCTATATAACATTCAAGAACTCTCTTCCTGATGTTATTTGATAGGCATTTTTTGGTATATATGTGTGTGTACATATATGTCTGTTATATGTATATATCTATATATATATGTAAATATGATATATATATATATCTGTATGTGTGTGTTTGTGTGTGTCTATATATGTGTGTATATATGTATGTGTATATATATATTTATATATATATATATTCATATACATATACATATATATATATATATATATACATATTTGTATGTCTGTATACATATACATAGGTATGTATACATATATGTAGGTTTATGGGTATGTATGTACATGTGTATCTTTCTTCCCCCCCCACCCACCCACCCACCCACCCACCCTGTCACCATTTAAAAAGTAATTAATAGAATTTAAAACTATTGCGAGAACGCACTGGGCAATAAAAGAAATTTAACCTGAAAGGAAAGAAAGAGAAAAATACAGTAATAAGTGCAGGCTAGGATGCCATTTACTAGAAACATGTCACCATAAAAGTGTTTTGTCCACAGTTATGGAAACAGTGCATTTCCAGTCGTGACATCTGCAACTACAGAGGCTGATTTAATATTACACCACATCATTCTGGTTCACAAACACGAAGACGATTCAAAGAGCTGTATGAGGGAGAAGACAGTAAAACAGCAGAAGACTCAGAAGAGTCACGAAGAAGAAGGGAGAAGAAACGGTAACAGAAGCAGTAAATCCAACAATCCAATTAACGAGGGCTGCAGGGAAGGGGTGGCTGAAGGAAAAAAAAGAGAAAATTAAATGTGTCAAGCCATATAATTAATCTCTCTCTTTGCGCTTTTTTTTTTATATTAAATAAGTTTTGTGTAATATTTGTCCTAAAAAGCAATTGATTTCAGTGGACTGGTTTCCTACTAGTATCAAGTATGGGGCTTAAAAATGTCATTCAAATCAGTAAATAAACAATTGAGATTTAGTACCTATTAATTCTTGTGTTTTAAACTTGAATGCTTGAAATGATGAACCATGTTTTCAAAAACCTGAAGCAAATGAATTCAAGTACAACACTGGGTAGGCTATAATGAGATCTAAATTTGCTAAAAATCCATTAATAACCAACCAATAAATTTTACGGGACGGTTGTAAATATGTTTTGTGTCATGTTTTGACATTTAATTTGTCTTCAAAAACTTTACAAGAATACATTGTCTGACCACTCCATGTGTTTCTCTCAAATCAATTTCAGTTAGAATCATAATTTTGTTCATATTTTGGAGCCATCTTAGAATATTGGACTGTTTTGGTCCACATTTATAAATTTATGGCTCTGAATTGAGAAATATCTAAAACCCAAATTCGGTAAAAATCCACATGAAAACTGAAAAGGAATCTTTATCATATGGCTCTTAACTGAGAAATACACACACACACAAAATTAGGTAAAATTCCACATAAAAATAGATAAGGAATCTTCACTGACACTTTTTCTTTACAGACATTCGCAAACAGACACACCCTCAACACACCCCATTCCATGTTGATATAAAAGGGGAAGGAGGGTTTTTAAGACAAAGTGTCACAAACACAGCAATCAGTTCCAGCAATGCAGTCAGACGGCCTTTGCACCCAGCCGCCCGCACCACCAAGCAAGCACCTTCATTGTCCCCTGTAGAATGACACCGTCCACAAAATTCAATCTCTTGTCTCCAGGAGCAGACTTGCAAAGCATGGTGGGCTCCTGTGATTTCGTCCACTGGCCCCAAGGCTCATCACCACCCTGTCCAATTTCACAGCATTAGTTTGATGTCCTCTGTCTGCCCAGTTATAGTCCCCAGTTGATGGTCCACTAATGTCGCCTGCACATTGCCCCGTTTCGTCTCCCAGTAACGAAATGAGGGAGATAAAAAATCCTCTCCGACTCCCAGTCTCTTTCTTTTTCTTTCGTTTCTTCTGATGCAGTGTGTGCTTCCCTCCTGCTGTGCAATGTTCATGCTGATGGTGCAATTTTAGGATGGAAAGAATGCGAGAAAATGAAGGATGCTGCAACAACAAACTATATTCTTAGCCCTAGTCAGTGGTTCTCACAGTATGATCATATCTGATCAAATGATGTATGCATCTGTATGATGGAAAGATGGGTTAGGACAGTATTCAAATAGCCAAAGAATAACATAGTACATTAGTGTATCATCATCATCATGTGCCCTGCCGCATGGCGTTGGCGTACCATGGCCCTCCATACGAATCTATCTTTTGTGCAAGTGCATTTCCCAACCTCTCAGCCTCTATCCACTCCACAAGTCCGTCCAGTATTTTCTCCCTGGGTCTGCCTAGTGCTCTTTTTCCCTCCAGCTTTCCTGTTGTGACTAGTGCTCTAATTTCTTTTGCCTCATGAAATGTCCTATAAATGTTGCTTGTCTTTTCATAATCTTCTTCATTTATGTACATTGGTGTATATTCAAATGAATTCATGGCACAAAATAATTCTTTCATGAACCTCAGTAATTTCATTCCTTTGGCCAAACTTTTGTTATGAAAACAAACAAAACAGCAAACCATTTGATCTATACATACAGATAATCTCTTTTTTGCTTACAGAAGAAGAATAGGAAGAGCAGGAAGAAGAGAAAACGAATAAAGAAGATGCATTACTATTTTTGAGACAAGACAGCTGACTATACATGCAGTAAGCTTCATTGACATAAAAGTCAGGTCTTTAGCCTTTGCATTATCTGTTTTTGAAGGACTGGTATTCGGGAAATGGGTCTGTCTCCTTCACATTTCTTTTTGTGTAGGTATGCTGAGTAGGTAGGTAACAGCTAATGCACTTGTAGTGATATGTTATTTATATAATACTTTCAACAGACAATTGATTTTTTCACAGTTTCCATAACGGTGTCTGAAAATTACCTCATGCCTTTTAAATTTTTGTTGTTACATTTCGTTAAACTGTTGGACAGAAAACACAAATTTCAATGGGGAAAAACATCGAAAATTCCCTGTTCGAAAGCTTTTATAGCTCACGTCACTGCAATGACCCTATAAACGTTCACCACAACCACCACCATCATCATCTAATCCCATCATAAGTTTTGTGGTCACTGAAAACTCGTGGGATACAACGGCAGACAGGTCTGTCCATTTCTATTTCGGGGATGCAGTAGCAAGTAGTCCAGGTATACTGAAATTAGTCCCATCTTTGAAGTTTCTCACCCACCTCGTCCTGTTTTGACTTCAGTGACAGCCTCCATCCAAAATACCCTGAAGGAAAGTCTTGGATAAAGTGACACGTGACAGACCTGATCAAGCCAGTTAAGCATGCATCATTGCATTTCACTTTTGCCAACATGGAATTACTGCGGACTCATCAAGGTGCTGATTATGTTCCTTGCGTAAGGGCGTACACATTGGTCTTTTGTTCAAAAGAGGATATACAGAGCAACTTAAGTTGTTTTCTCCAAGTCATCAAGCTTCACACACTTTTGTAAACTTTGAGATTGTCTTTTTAGTCAGATGGACCAGAAACCCAAATGAAAGAAAGAAATGTGGCGGTATTCCATGGTTATTTTTATCTAAAATATGATGCCGTAGGCCCAGAAATGTGGACACTCTGTTGGTAGTCAATCAGAAAGTGAAATAAACTGTTTAGCACGTACACCTCAATGTGTATTTCTCTCTTACCTTATAGTACATACACGCGGTTTAGCAACGACATCAAAAGAAGTTGAAAACTCCAACAGTCGCCTTCAACCAACTTGATGGAAATCTGAACCTCACGCCATGCATTAGTGACCTGGCAGTTTGGCAACGACATCAACTGGAACTGTACGACTGTCAGTTCATGAACTTGGTTTTGTGTTAGAATGTTCACTTTATACACATTTTTCCAATACCCAAAGCATGATACCTAACTGCCCCAGACAGCTAGCGTCCTCGATATACAAACTAAGGCTTAACTCTTGGAAAACAAAATATACACAGAATGTATGTATTTGTTCAAAAGCATTATCTGTCCACCATCTGCTCTTTGAATGTCCTATCTTACTTACGACATATAGAAATAATAATAATATAATAATAATAGTGAACATTTATGGCGCTTAATCTAAAAAAGCCTAAGCGCTTACAGTAAAACAACACAACACTCAGCCACATCACGACACGCACGCACACAACACACACACACACACACACACCCGCACACACACACACACACATCACACACACACACACACCCGCACACACACACACACACACACACACACACACACACACCACACACACACACACCCGCACACACACACACACGCGCGCGGGCACAGATTTCAAGGTGGCAGCTGAAGTAGAGTACAGAACTACAGGCTAGGATTTAAAGAGTGGTTTTTAGACTGGACTTAAACGAAGAAAGGGTACAGGTAGGCGGAGAGGAAAGGGAAGTTTGTTCCAAATAGAGGGGGCTGATAAGAAAAAGCACGTTCACCAAGAGTTTTGTGCGGAACGCGTGGGATCTAAGTAGGTGGGCATCAGTAGAAGAGCGTAGCTTCTGGAGGGAATGTAAACAGTCAGGAGATCAGAAAGATAGGGGGAGCTAGCACCAGCAGGACTTATGGCATAGGAGGGAAGTTTATAGTCAATACGCTTTCGAACAGGAAGCCAGTGTAGAGTTCGAAGCAGAGGGGAAACATGAGTTGCCTTGGGCATTTCCGTATCAAGGCGAGCAGCCGTTATTTTGAACTTTTTGCAATTTGGATATGAGTGTTTGGGGGCACCAGCAAAGAAGCGAGTTACAGTAGTCGAGTCTGGAAAGAATAGAGTGCAGAAATGAGAGTTATAGTGCTTTCTTCAGATAGAAGATGACGCACAGAACTGATCCGTCGAAGTTCTAAGTAACAAGCACGACAGACAGAGGATACTGGCTGTGGAAGGAAAGAGTTTGGTCCAGTACAACTCCAAGATTACGCACGGATGTGGAAGTGTGGATTACCGAGTCTTCAAGCTGGATAGAAACAGGGATAGGCACAGTAGACAGAAGTCGCTTTGATGCAATAAATAAATTCTGTTTTGTCATTATTCAGCTGGAGTTTGTTGCATGTCTCCAAGACTTTATGTCAGAAATGCAGAGCTGTGTGCGTTGATTATAGAAGGGATAGTGGAGGGATGGCCAGACATGTAGATTTGGTTGTCATCAGAAAAACAGTGATGGGATATGTGATGATGGGCTACAATGTCAGAGATGGGCTGAGTGTACAAAATAAAGAGAATAGGGCCTAAGACAGAGCCCTGAGGAACACCGTACTTCAAGATGGTAGGATTAGAAGAGACACCATTTATGGAGACAACTTGTACACGACCAGAAAGGTAGGATTGAAACCATGACAGAGCAATGCCAGAGATACCAAAAATATTCTGAAGTCGAGAAAGAAGAGTATTGTGATCAATAGTGTCGAAGGCAGAAGAGAGATCAAGAAGAGAGAGAAGGGACACCTGACCATTGTCTAGAGTAGATAGCAGATCATTCACAATCTTCAATAGAGCAGTCTCTGTACTATGACCAGAGCGATAGGCAGATTGCAAAGGATAGAGAAGGCTGTTGCAATCCAGGTGTTCCTGGAGTTGGAGAAGTGCGATCTTTTCAATAATCTTAGAAAGAAAGGACAGATTGGAAACAGGACGGTAGTTTTTCAGGTTTTCAGGATCAAGGGAGGGTTTCTTTAGAAGAGGTTGAACAATAGCTGTCTTGAGAATAGAAGGAAAACATCCAGAAGTGAGAGAGTCATTTACAATGACAGTGATGTAGGGAAGCAAATCGTGAATCAATTGGGATAAAAGAACAGATGGAAGGGGATCAAGTGCACATGTCTTTATGGTAGTTTTATGAATAACTTCACTGACAACAGCTTCAGTCACAGGCTTAAATTCATTACAATCTCGTTTTTTCATGTACTGACTCTAGAGATATCCTTTACAACAAAAATAATGATATTACTTCGGTAGTCCAGCTGATTCTCAGATCCCCTGTTGGTAGATTGTTATAAAGAGTTAATTAATTGTTGTCTGTTATTGATTGACACTGTTAACTTAATGTTCTGAATTCTTAATTATAATTGTTCCCCTTCTTACATTCAAACTATCACTACTCCTTCCCATCCCCGTCCCCCACCTTTTTTTTTTCTCCCTGTGTATGTGTGTGTGTGTGTGTGTGTGTGTGTGTGTGTGTGTGTGTGTGTGTGTGTGTGTGTGTGTGTGTGTGTGTGTGTGTGTGTGTGTGTGTGTGTGTGTGTGTGTGTGTGTGTGTGTGTCTAAAATCACTATTGTGAACAGACATTAAATAAAGATTCCATTCCATCAACTGGAACTGTATACTCTGACAATTAGTTTCAACCAGCTTACTGGGGATCAGAACCTCAGTCTCCTCACACCTCGGTCTCCTTACACCACGCATAAGTGACCTGTTTGATAGAAGGTATTACTAAACCTCTCTGGTCATAGACAAAAACTGCCTGACAGATTTTTCAAAATATTAGAGGTTTCACTTCCCCACCCCATTTTATCTGCCCCCCCCCCCCCTTTTTTTTTTTTTTTTTCTTTCTGTCATGGTGCTGGTGCATATTATTAAGACAGCTCTGGCCTTGGTCAGTGTCAGCAAAGACATCACCAGGGTAGAAAAAAGAAGAAACTGAGATTTCTGCTTTGATTTCTGATTTTTGTTTTTGTTGGTTTGGTTGGTTTGATTTGGTTTGGTTTGGTTCGGTTCGGTTCGGTTCGGTTCGGTTCGGTTCGGTTCGGTTCGGTTCGGTTCGGTTCGGTTCGGTTCGGTTGGTTTGGTTTGGTTCAGTTTGGTTTGGTTTGGTTTGGTTTGGTTTGGTTTGGTTTATTTTGGTTTGGTTTGGTTTGGTTTGGTTCGGTTCGGTTCGGTTCGGTTTGGTTTGGTTTGGTTTGGTTTGGTTTGGTTTGGTTTGGTTTGGTTTGGTTTGTGGTTGGTTTGGTTTGGTTTGGTTTGGTTTGGTTTGGTTCGGTTCGGTTCGGTTTGGTTTGGTTCAGTTTGGTTTGGTTTGGTTTGGTTTGGTTTGGTTTGGTTTGGTTTGGTTTGGTTTGGTTTGTATGGTTTGGTTTGGTTTGTTTGGTTTGGTTTGGTTCAGTTTGGTTTGGTTTGGTTTATTTAGTTTGGTTTGGTTTGGTTTTCGATGTTGTTGTCGTTGTTGTTGTTGCTTTCTCCTAGCTTGCAAACACGCTGTAACTGTTGGCAGTGAAAATAAAATACACTGGTCAATATGTGAGGCTCATAGTGTCTGTGTTCAGGCGCCCTGAACCACACGAGTGTCAGGTTTGTCCCCTTTTTTTGTCCTCGACCTCGTCGCTCCGTGGAGAGACACTTTGTTTTGCTACCCCACCCATCCACAACCCAGGCCCTGGTTTAATAGCAGCTCTGAGCAATGACTTCTGGAAGGGTAATCATATGGCTCACTAGAATGTTATTATTAGTCGTATTTCGCCCCAGCTGACTGGTTGATTTGAGTGGAAAGAGGGAAGAGAGTTAGTGCGCTAGCTGTGTGTGTGTGTGTGTGTGTGTGTGTATGTGTGTGTGTGTGTGTGTGTGTGTGTGTGTGTGGTGTGTGTGTGTGTGTATATACATATATGTGTGTGTGTGTGTGTGTGTGTGTGTGTGGTGTGTGTGTATGTGTGTATGTGTGTATGTGTGTGAGTGAGTGAGTGTGTGTGTGTGTGTGTGTATGTGTGTGTGTGTGTATGTATGTGCGTGTGTGCGTGCGTGCGTGTGTATGTGTGAAAAGGGATGATGGGGGTGGGGGGTGGGTGGGGACTATAACACGAGAAGTAGAACAGCCAGTAGAGAGGGGTTGTATTTGAAAAGAGAATTGCTGTAGCCAGTCAGCTGGTGTTGGTTTTTCTCTCTGTTTAGTAACTTGACATACGTCGGATAGGACTGAAATATCACAATGTTGATGTGGAATAATCGATAATTTTGATGTTGTTTTTTTTAAGAAGTGGTAATTGTGCACTGATAGACATCACAATATTTATGAAATCTTTAGGATTCACAATAATCGATAATCTTGATATTTGTTTGTCTTTCAATGAGGTGGAACGGGCACCGAGGAAAGCTAGGTAATACTGATAAATCATCACACATGGTAAATATGGGTAGTAAACAGAGTTTACCAACTTAGATACTTCCATTGGTGCAGAGTTTACTTTTTTCATTTATTCATTTATTTATCTATTCATTTATTGTTTATTTATTGAAAAGCAGAATCTCGAGAGCCTGATCACCCATTCATTCATGCCATTTTAAAATATAAGGAATGTTGCTATATACGTGTGTGCGTGAGAGAGAGAGAGAGAGAGAGAGAGAGAGAGAAATAGAGAGAGAGACAGACAGACAGACAGACAGACAGACAGAGAGAGCAGACATACAGACAGAGTAAGCGTGTATGTATGTGAGTCACTGCACTGTGGCTGAAAATATGAGCATCTCATCATTGAGCATAGTTTTCTTGCTTTACTTTTATTAACAGACCTGTCTTGAAAAGTCAGTTCACATACCCAGCATTTTGTTGTAGGTTTCAAAGGCATCTTAAAGTCAATGCGAAAAAAACATATGTAAAACACATAGAGAGAAAGTAAATGACCGTTATACTACCTAATTTCAAATATCACGATGTTCCAAATTTGAAAGAGATGAACCAATTTTCGAGCTCTTGATCAAGCAGGTCGTTTGTTATTGTGATTTTTATGGTAATGAACAGGAGGAAGATAACTCTTTACATAGCTATCTATGCGAGTTCTTACACCCTGATTTTTTTGTTTTCTTTTGTTTGTTTGTTTGTGTTTTAAATAAACATAGATCAGTTTGTTTGTTTTGTGTTTTAAATATAGATAGATAAGTGTTATGATTTGACCGTATCGCTTATTTTGCTTATTCGTAAGCTGCAACTCTGTCTGGACAAAGCAAGCCAATTCAGTACTAAGTTTCGTTCTAGAGATATGTATGTATGCTTTGAATACTGCACAAACCTTGAAACTTTTGAGTACTCTTCATATAGTCCATCCTGCTGGTAATTCAGATGAGTGCATGCTTTAATCAGACAAGGCCATACTGTGAGGGACACTACCCAGGTCTAAAATTGCAATATGTATCTATATTATCTTTCGTTGTTTCGCACCCATTGCACAAGGTTGTTTTTTCTTCTTCTAAAAATTACACCATCAGCGTTACACAGCAGGAGGGAAGCACACACCGCACAAGAAAGAAAGAAACAAAGAAATCGAAAGCAGATTTGGAGACAGAGAGGATAATTTTTATCTCCCTCCTTTCGTTACCGGGAAACGAAACGGGGCGGTGTGCAGGCGACATTAGTGGACCATCAACTGGGGACTATAACTGGGCAGACAGAGGACATCAAACTAATGCTGTGAAATTGGACAGGGTGGCGATGAGCCTTGGGGGCCAGTGCACGAAATCACAGAAGCCCACCATGCACTTTCCATCCCTCTCCCTTCCATTTTTTCCCCGTTCCTGTCCGCTTTGCAAGTCTGCTCCTGGAGACAAGAGATTGAATTTTGTGGACGGCGTCATTCTGCAGGGGACAATGAAGGTGCTTGCTTGGTGGTGCGGGCGGGCGGCTGGTGGAAAGGCTGTCTGATTGTATTGCTGCAACTGATTGCTGTGTTTGTAAGACTTTTTTTTTCTTTTTGGAGCTCCCATTAAGAAAAGGTGGATGGTTTAATATATATATGCATACATATATATTCTGTTCACTTCTTGTTCTGCTTTTTCCACAGTCTTCTCTCCCTCAAGTTAGCTATTCTGTTCACTTCTTGTGTTTGAACCTGACTGAGGTGGTGTTATATATATATATACAGAGGGATGAATATGTGAGTCTGTGTGCGTTTGCATGTGCGTAAGTATGTGTGTGTCTGTGAAGAAACTGTAGGCAAAGATTCCTGAGATTGTTATGGGTGAACGTTTTTTTAAATTTAAAATTTGCTTCGTAGGTTTTTTTAATTGAGTAGTCACAAATGCATGTGTATGGACAGAAACACACTAACTTTGGAACTCGTGTTAAAAAAATCTGAAAACACCTCACCTATTTGAAACAAACAAACAAACAACAGTGCTTTTGAATTTAATTTGGGAGAAACTTCATTTACTGTATGACGATAATTTATCTGTTCTTGCAAAACGTTTATAACTGTTAATGTTAAGGATTTAGTAGTTGTTTATCGATGGGTTTGAACTGAATTTTGACTACATATGGACAAGCACTGTGGTCAAGTGGGTGAATGTTGGACTTTCAGGTTCAATCTTGCCTGGATACCTCCCACCTGGTGGTAAACGGTGGAAACTTTTACCATCTTCTCGGCCAACATGTGTCAGACCAGCCAGTGCCTAACCTTCTTCATGCGTATGCACGTTAGAGATCCTGTGAGTAATGTCAGTGTCTTATGGCCTGTAACATCCACATGCAACACCTGTCAAAGACGCAGCAACATACCGCCAGCGCAGTGTGGGCAAAACAACGTGCATACACGAATCTGTGAAAATCTCAACCCTATGACAAAATCAAGGACTATTGGTCCAGTAGAGTGTATGGCCATATTTGCAAAAATTAATGTCCTTATAAAGTTTTCCAGTAGTTGGACCATTATAATTATAGAAGCAAAAAGTGTAAGGTATTTCATATTCAGTTCTTTGTGAACAAGATTAAATCACATTTCAGCCAAAAATGCTTCATATGCTATTCAAAAATCTAATCACTGAAAAACTGAACAAGACGAATCACTTTTTGGATAAGTATTGCATAAAATGTTTTAAAAGATCACAAACAGAATGAATGATATAATTATGTGGATTTGAGATGTCAATATACGTGGCAAAATTTATTAGTTATTTTTTCATGACCTACTTGTGTATGTTACTTTTTTCCTCATGTTTTTCATTTATA
>JAPXFY010000017.1:14741056-14743556 GCA_030674185.1 Monoplex corrugatus | reverse complement strand
AATCTTCGTTAGACAGATGACGCCGTTCTAATTTCTGAAAATGAAAAAGACCAAAGAATCTTGAGAATGTTATAGAAATAGAAAGAAATTAAGGGCTAGAATTATAGAGCAAGAAGATTGAAGTCATTGAATTAGTTTAAAAAAAATCCCCTCATGTAAAATATCAGCAAGCTGATCAGTTTAACCTTTAAATATCTCGGAAAAGTCATTTCTCCAGACGGAAGATGCACATTAGAAATATCAAGCAGAACTGGACAAGCTAGAACAACATTCAAGAAAATGGAAAGCATTCTTACCAACAAATGCGTATCAATTAACATCAGGAAGAGAGTTCTTCAGTATTATACGGAACACATACTGTTGTACGGATGCGATGCGTGGGTAGTCAACACGCAAAGTCAGAACAAAACTGAGGCAGCAGAAATGTGGTTTCTAAGAGAATATTAAGAGTTCTGGGACAGCAAAGGAAACAAACGAGACAGTCTTGAAGGAGGCACACACAAAAAGAACATTAATGCAGAAGATTGGGAAAACACAAGCAAAATTTTACAGGACATTTTATGAAGCAAGATAAATCAGAGCACCTAATCACAACAGGAAAGCTGGAGGGAAAAAGAGCACCAGGAAGACCCAGGGAGAAAATATTGGACGGTTTTGCTGAGTGGATGAGGACAGAGAGGGTGGGAGATGTACTTGCAGCGACAAAAGATAGATTCGTATGGAGGGCCATGATCGCCAACTAAATGTGGCAAAACACATGATGATTATGACGATGATGATGATATTGACGATGATGATGATGAATAGGGTGCTAGTATTGTCGGCTCATCATTGCAACGATTTCTGCTTTATTGGTTTAAATTCTTTAGCGTTCAAAATGGAACTAACAACACTGAGTATTTCATAATCATGACCACTAATGTTCCTAACAAACGTGGTCATATAGACTATGAGATATTTAAAGGTGTAATGTTTGAATGATTAAAGCGATGAAAAAAAAACTTCTCTCAAAGTCAGTGTACAAAGACCATCACTACAATAAGGATAAAAACAGTACAGAAATAAAACCTAATTAATAGAGTCACAAATAAAGCAAAACAACAACAAAATCGAGTGAGCAATGAAAAAAAAAAAAATAAAAGTCGGCCATTCGTTTTTTTTATACTGGGTTTAGTGAACTGTCTCCGTCCACAATTCACTTCAAAATCAATGATAATTTTTATTTCAACATGACGAAATTTTATATTTCTGTTATCGACATTGATCGTATTTTATAGCAAGGTCAGAAAACCATTGTGATCTGGATGTTGTAGATGTTGTAACTTTAATTACCCCTCTCTCTCTCTTTCTCTCACAGAGAGAGAGAGAGAGAGAGAGAGCAGATGAGAATAAAAAAAAGAACGTATTAAAAAAAAAAACAATAAAAGAAGAAGAAAAAAAAAAAAAAAAAAAACAGAGACCATCCCGGAAACCCCGACCATAACCATAACCAAAAGTCAACGAAAACTACCAGAAATCGAAGACTGACGAGGCCCCCTACAAACATTAGGCGCGAACTTTGTCCAGTAACCAAGAACCGTTAAATTCTCACGTGCAGCCGAAACAAAGGCGGGCTGAACAAACAGCAACGTTTGATTAACTGCCACCCGTTTGTGTAGACTGTGGATTCAGCTTGGCTCGATACTGCAAACATCAACTCCAACCATGCCGCAATAACAAGAAATGGAACAGAACCTTCCCTTTTCTCCCCTCACCTCCCCCTCCTCCTCCCCATCCTCACCTTCCGAGGCTGGGTCTGTTGAAAAAGCCGTGGATTCCGCACCTTATGTCTGAAGTTCAATTCCAGCCTGCAGGATAGAAACGGGCCTTTTTGCTGCCAATCTGTACGCTCCAATCATTCTGGTAGTGTCGGTAGGCCTATTACCAAAGTCCCCGTTGAAGTATTGTATATATGGCCCTACCTAGTCGACTGACTGTAAACATAAATAACAATAACACAAAAGAAATACTGAACACACACACACACACACACACACACACACACACACACACACACACACACACACACACACACACACTCTTCTTCTTGGGGATGCACAAGCTCAGTTGGATGAAGCACATATGAAATTGCCCGAGGGTGATGATTCCTTCCTGAACAAGCTTCAAACCCCCCCCCACCCCCCTTCCTCTATGGGATCAAGCAACGAGGAAGTCTGCCAAATTCACCAAATCTGACTCTGCGAACACTCAGGTTAAATCTAAATCTTTGGGTGTTAGAGCATGCAGAATTGTGGATTGTGGTAATTGATATGAATGAATAGGGCCTGAAAGAAGATTAGAGTTAGTTTCTCTGTCAGTAGAAATTTCTGTCCTGATCCTTTTTTTTATCTTTTTTTTTTTTAACTTTCATTGACTCCTATTCTGAGTTAATGGGATGGTCTGTAATCCTTTTATGTATTCTGTCTCTGCTTTCATACGTGTATCTGTCTTACAGTGCGTG
>JAPXFY010000017.1:14696056-14738556 GCA_030674185.1 Monoplex corrugatus | reverse complement strand
TTGTATTCGCCCTCAGCAAAAAGTCAACGATAAACGCATTAGCAAAGCAAGATTATCCGCATGAGACCCAAAGTTCAAAACACGTACATCTTCAACAAAGGTTCTATGTGCATGAATTTACAGTCATTTTCAATTACATATAAGACAGACAATCAAACATAAACAGGCAGTTCATACAGAAACCATGCATACATTTCGTAAAGAAGCCAAATGTCATATCAAACTTCATCTGAAAGTCACATCAAACTTTATCTGAAGTCATCATTGTTAAAAACTTAGTAACCATTGCTAGATAAGGAAATGCTTTTACTATGGTTTGATTATTTTATTGACTTTTTGTTTTTGTTTTTATTTAACTTTTTTTACAGGACGAAATCGAAATGTTATATTTTTATGAAATCAATTTAATGATGAACAGAACTGAAGCACAATTGCAAAGTCAATGGCAAGGAAAAGATACGGAAGTCAAGCAGTCAGTCACCATCAGAGCAAACACAACAAGCAAAATGTAAGTGACAGATGTGAACAACGTCACTGCACAATGAAAAGAAAAGATAAAGGAAAAGGTGAAAGGAAAGAAATGTCAAGTTCACTTTCGATAAACATAAGCTTTTAATAATACCACTGCTTGTTTAGGTTAAGTTTTGCATCAAGTTCTTCTGCTCAATATCTGGCTAGTATACTGCTTTTAAAAATAATACTTAGATTGGTCGACAACTTCTCTTTTACACAAATACAGCAATGCTTCGCAAACAGTGACCGTCTTATAGGTGTCGCTGTGTTTGCGGACGAGGCATGTATTAATAGTCCCCCCCCCCCCACATCTCCTCAGGAGAGAAATGACGACGATCACCACACATAGGGCGATGCTCAATAAGTCTGACCTCCTGAGACGGAGATTTAGTCTTCAGAAAAGAGCTTAGTATATATGATGTCTTAAGTATGCTGGATAAATTCCACTAAACTGACCTGCCAGGAGTGCAATCTTTTCTGCAGTGGGGCAATATAGAAACGTGAACAATGTGATACTAATAGCTCCTATGCACTCCTTGACGCTGGGATTGCAAACTGAATTGATGGCGTGCTTAGGAGCCAAAATGAGTGGCACAGGGATCACGTTACAGAAGTGGTGCAGAAGATGGGGCAGCACACACATGCAAAAGCACCACGCTCAAAGGCGCCTACGCATTGCACGAAAACACAATATTCTGCTAGCACGTTCAACACGTTTTCTCCCTATCAAAGTTGACCCAGAATGTTGACGACGCCTTGCACAAAGACGCAATTCGCTGGCACGTTCACGGCGTCTCCCCGGGACAAAATTGACCCAGAATGTTGACGGAGGCTGTCCCTGCCTGCCAGAAAGAAGGGGTGTGCTTGGGGAGGGATGTGGGGGCAGGAGAAATAAAAACATGTGTCAGGTCACGTTTAGGACACAGACCTGTTAACAGCACAAACGCTTGCCTGTGCAGCGTCTGTGGTGTCTGTCAACACTTGGAGGTCCTCTCCAGAGTGTCTGATTAGTTTGTTGTTGTTTCCTTTCTTTTGTTAGCGCTGCATCTGTCAAGGTTATGTCCCATGGGGAGTAAAACATTAGCGCAGTACTAACTGCTGTTGTTCCTGTTTGTCCTTGTTCTCGTTATTAACATTGCTATTGATCATGCACCATGTCTAACTGTGAAGAAAACATGAAGGCATGTGACATTTGACTGAGAGGAGCCAGTCTGGGCGAGCGCAAGCTTAGCACACTCAACTGGGGATAAGAAAGCTGGTCAGAATCACAAAATGCCACAATGATTATAACGATTGGAGATTCAATTCCGCAACATTCCAGCAGTCAGTCCATTGACCACACAGCCTTGTGGTGACAATCTCCTTGCAACACTTAAACATAATATCAGGATTAAAGGATTGGTAAGGAAAATGACTAAATGATGTTATGCTTGTACTTGGCCTATTGTCATATCGCCTATAACACTATTTCAGACACGAAGAGTGCAACAGTCAAGTGGTTAGGACACCGGTCTTTGAACTGGGAGGTCTGGGTTTGAGCCTGCTCGGGTACCATGTTGTGGGTAAGGGGTGGAGGTTTTTCTTGTCTCCAAGGTCAACATAAATGCACACCTGTTTGTGCCTAAATCTCCTAACAAGGTGAATTTAGCTACTCATAGCTACTGATTTGACGCTTTTTCGGAATTAGCAGACCTTGGCCCTGGAGCAGATTTTTCAAAAATATCTCACTAACGGTACAAACTGAGCAGAAAAACAAGCAAAAGAACTGAAAAAATATGATCTTCTGTCCTGAGTCAAGTGTGCCTTGGGCTCATACAGAAAGATTGGAAAGACATGGTCGTGTGTTATCCACCTCACGAGTGCCTTTTTAAGCATGTTATTCAGATTCCTAGCCTGCGCCTGAGATATCCACTATCTCTTGGGCCTGGTTGATGCCTTTTTCAATCAATGCCTGGAATCGTACAACTTAACTATGCCACATGCAGGCCTACTGTCTCAAACCAAAATGGAAGTTCGCAGCACCATCACCATTACTCTTTCAAACTTGACAAACATTTTCCAAAAGCAGTCTCAGATTCATGACCTGCTCTCATACTGATGCCACTTTCATTTTCTTTTGCTGTACCTGTCCGTGGTGTAACCATGTCAACATCTTGGCAGACTCTTTGCTCTTTGACTGTGCCAGTGACAATATCATGAAATCCTTAGTTGACATCTCAAATGTGCACTGAAAGCTATTCTTCTAAATCGACTATCTGCAACTAATGAATTATGATAGATTCTTCTAACAAAGGAATACATATGGAAAAAAATGTACTTGGACTTGTCTCACATTGGCTTTGATCAGAACTCCACACAAACCCTCGATATCCCACTAAAATCTTAATTCCAGTAACTACGTAGGACTGACATGTTTAAATTGATACTCTAATAGCTTAATCTGGAATGCTGTTCTACTTAATCTAATATTCAATCGAAAATAGCAACATTCAAGAGAGACCTTCTCTTACATTTCATAATTTTCATACACCAAAAACAATAATACATCTGTACGGTATTATTTTCTGTATCAGAATGTGAATACAAGACGTTTTTTACAATGTTGTCTGTATATATGAGAATGTAAGTCTGTACGTATAGGACCTATCTGTGTCTATGTGTGCGTGTGTATTTGTGCATGTGTGTGCATATGCGTGCATGTGTGTTTGTTGTTATTGCATGTGTGTGTTCATGCACATGTGAATGTGCTTGCATATATGTGTGTGTATGCCTGCCTGCCTGTGTGTCTATGTGTGTGTGTGTGTGTGTGTGTGTGTGTGTGTGTGTGTGTGTATGTGTGTGTGTGTGTGAGTGTGTGTGAGTGTGTGTGTGTGTGTGTGTGTGTGTGTGTGTGTGTGTGTGTGTGTGTGTGTGTTGTGTGTGTGTGTGTGAGTGTGTGTGAGTGTGTGTGTTGTGTACGTGTGTCGGGTGTATTTGTGTATCATCTGTGTGTGTGTGTGTGTGTGTGTGTGTGTGTGTGTGTGTGTGTGTGTGTGTGTGTGTGTGTGTGTGTGTGTGTGTATGTGTGAGAAAGAGAGAGAGAGAGAGAGAGAGGTTCAAATTCTTCAAACTTTAGAATATTTTCTTAACAAGGATAGTAACATTAGGTACAACTGGATCTGTCTTATAGCTAGTCCATGCACTCAACACATATTTGTATTTATAATGCAAGCAGACAGAAAAAAAACAACAACAGATGAATCATAACACATAAATGTCAAAGAAGTTATAAAAAGGAATAAAATAAAATACTGACTTCATACATCAACCGGCCAAGCGCTTTACAAATGCATACTAGACAAAGGCAGATTGAAGTAAACTAAATGTATATCAGCCCCTAACAATAAGAACAAATAGCACACACACACACACACACACACACACACACACACACACACACACACACACACACACACACACACACACACACACATGCACACACACACACACACATGTAAATTACATAGGATCAATGGAAAAAAAGAGAGTAGTAAAGCATTAAGAACAAGTAAAGATGGGGAACACAAGTCATCTAATGCCATGACACAAATAAATGAACTATAGCACTTGCAATGTCAAAGAAGTTATAAAAATGAATAATAATAAAATATCAACTGCTATAGGTCAGTTGATCAAGCACATTACAAAAGCATCATAGATAAAGGCAGACATACGTAAACCAAATATATGTCAACACCTAACAATAACAACGACAAGAAGGACGACAACAACACAACAAAAATTACAGAAGTAGTAGGAAACCATGCCCACCTGACCCTTCCTTCTCTGGCACACCTCTTACTACTTTTACCCCAGTCTCACAAGAAGAAATTTTCAACACAATCAGATCCATGTCGTTCAAAACCTGCGAACTGGATCCTCTTCCAGGTTCTCTCTACTCCGACTATCTCCCTACTCTCCTCCCATTCATCACTGACATCATCAACACTTCTTTTCAAACTGGAACTGTCCCAGATTCTTTCAAGTCTGCTATTGTCCCTCTCCTCAAGAAACACAATTTAGACCCAAATGAACTGAAAAATTACCGGCCTATCTCTAATCTCTCTTTCTTGTCAAAACTCCTTGAAAAAGTCGTCCTTAACCAGCTGAACTCTCACCTGTCTGCCAATAATCTCCTCAATCCTTTCCAGTCAGTCTACCGCCAGTGCCATAGCACTGAAACTGCCCTACTACACATTCTCAACAATCTCCTCCTTGCAACTGATACTGGCAAAGTCTCTCTCCTCACACTCCTTGATCTGTCTGCAGCCTTTGATACCATTGACCATGGTATTCTCCTTTCTAGACTTCATCATACTTTTGGCATCTCTGACATTGCTCTCTCCTGGTTCACTTCATATCTATCAAACAGAAAACAAACTGTTCTCATCAATGGCACTTACTCTCAACCTGCATACCTGACCTGTGGTGTTCCACAAGGATCTGTCCTTGGCCCTGTTCTTTTCACTCTTTATACCTCCCCCCTGTCCACCATCATCAACTCTATAAAACACCACTTCTATGCTGATGACACCCAACTTCAAGACAGTGACTCACCTGATAATATACAGCGCCTGTTGACTCGCACCACTGAGTGTTACTCGGACATTAAGAACTGGATGACATTCAACAAACTTCAGCTTAATGACGACAAGACAGAAGATATCCTCATTGGCACCCGTCAGAAACTTTCTCAGCTGCCTCCTCTTTCTCTCCCATTATGTAACACATCAGTCCCAATTTCTAATTCAGCTAAAAACCTTGGTGTCTGCATTGACTCTACCCTCTCCATGAACAACTTTGTTTCTCAAACTGCCAGATCTTGCTACTATCATCTCCATCGTATAAAGCTGATCAGGAAGTATCTCTCTGTCGAAACAACTGCAAAACTCGTTCTCTCCTTCATAATGTCTCGCATTGACTATTGCAATTCACTCCTGTCTGGTCTTCCTGCCTCCACCATTCACATCCTACAGCGCATTTAAAACAATGCTGTACGCCTTGTAATCAAAAAAGAAAAAAGCTGACCACATATCTCCTCTCCTGGCACAACTTCACTGGCTCCCTGTATCAAAGCGCATACAGTACAAACTAGACACCATGTGCTACAAAAGCCTCAATAACGCAGCCCCTGATCCTCTGACTTTTCGCTTTCCACGCACTAAGCTCAATACCTATGGCCCACGAGCCTTCTCTGTTTCTGGTCCACTCTCCTGGAACAAACTTCCTCTCTCAGTCCGTCAGCAACCTACTTTTGTCCTCTTCAAGTCCGCTCTCAAAACTCACCTTTTCTCCTCTGCATAAAATCCTAACCTCACTCAACCCCCCTCTGCAGCCTGTCTCCGCTCGGAGGGGAATCACATTGTTATAATATATAATTGTATATGATATGCTCTCTATAATTTTCCATTGCTTTTATTCTTGCTTTTATTCTTTCTCCCCATTTATAGCCATGCGCGTGTGTGTGTGTGTGTGTGTGTGTGTGTGTGTGTGTGTGTGGTGTGCGTGCGTGCGTGTGTGTGCATGCGTGCGTGCGTGCGTGCGTGCGTGTGTGTCTGTTTCAGCGCTTAGATTTGATTTTATCAAGATTTTGCGCTATATAAATATTGTAATTATTAATTATTATTATAGTAGTGGCAATATTCTTTTCTTTTTTTTTTCAATCATACCAATATCAGCAAGGCAATTGAAACAACAGCATCTACATTGCTTTTGTATTTTAAGGGCCACTTGTTGCAAACTATTGTCGCTACATCAAATGCTGATTGACATGTGGAAGCAGATTTCACTATAATTAGATTTAATTTATTTCTATTGATTTTTTGTCTTTTTGACATGTGGAAGCAGATTTCACTTGAATGTATTTTTGTTTTTATTTTCAACATTCCACATTTTCTAGTCTGTCTGTTTCGTCACAGTGGTAGGGATTGACATGTATTTACTTTACGTTTGTGTGTCCCTGACATTCTTTTTTATGTGTAAAGCACTGATGTTCTTGCGAGACAAGGCACTATACAAGTAGTCATTATATCATTATCATGTAGTTTTTATTGACTCAATCTGTTATACTGTAAATGACAAACATTCTATTGTAACTCATCCTTTGTGAGAAATGACATTCTTTTATGTCTATATTTGTACTTTTATGACATTCATACGTGTATTATTAACAAATTTAGTAACAATTATTAGAGATGATATAGTGCTCTCTCTCTTTCGGTTTCACCAGTTTCAATCTCTTTCTCTCTTTCATGCGCACTCGTTCTCTCTCTCTCTCAACAGATCTCTTTAAATTTAGCTTCATCTGTTCAGAAGCTAGCCTCTGGAACACACCACCAGAAAACACGAGAATGTCTAAGTGTCACAATATTTCAGAAGAGGAATATAACATATCTCATGATTGAATAGCTCTTCTACTACCTAAAATTCAGATCAATCACTAACACTTTTTTTTATGGTGATTAAATAACATTGTATAATCTATAAAATCTATTTCTTTGAATTGATATTTACTGTTGCATTGTTGAAATATGAATTTCATGGAGTCATATAATTTATGTGCAGTGTACATCCTCTTTGGGTGAGGACTGAACACAAAAATGAATATACACTGATTGTTTCACACTCTCATAATAAAATTTGTTCCCGTTTCTTGTTCTTGTCTCTTTCTCCTTACCTCTCTGTCTCATAACTACTGATATTCCAGCTTTTATTACTTTGATATCTGTACGTTATTATGGTTCATGTACATTTTCTTACCTCTCTATCTCATAACTACTGATATTCCAGCTTTCATTATTTTGATATCTGTATGTTATTATGGTTCATGTACCTTATCTTACCTCTCTATCTCATAACTACTGATATTCCAGCTTTCATTATTTTGATATCTGTATGCTGTATACATGTCAATAATATACTTCAGACTTCAGAATGCTTTATTATTCAAGGATAGTACTTAGTAGTATTAGGCCCTGTGGACCTGTCTTACAGCTGGTCCTAATATGAATCCTGTAAGAGCATTATTGTGTTTTTGTATTAATAAAGATCCTCCTTGGCTGAGGGCTTTAATGTGGTTAAGCCACAATCCTCAACAATAACAATTTCTTCTTCTCCTTGTTTGCAGGCTGTCTTGGATGGACATATTGGCAGTTTGTGCAAAGTATATGTAGTCAGGTTAAAAAGAATTGTTAGGATGGATGGACCTTTTTCTAATGTTAGTCTACAGCTGAACTGAGCTTACAGTCCTTTCCAACCTCTGCCACCCTTCCTTTCACCGACCACCCAGTGGTATAATGCCCATTGATCTTCAATGATGTTGGTTACCCCCCCCCCCTCCCCATGAAAACTTTTCTTTATTCATTTATTTTTCTGAAGTACATGTAATTTATATTGTCGCTTGAGACAATTTTCTATATATTTTATTTGTTATCAATTCATGTGTGAGAAATCTAGTTAGTTTTATTTGTTATCAATTCATGTGTGATAAATCATTCACATGGGTTTTCTGGCAACTCCTTACTGTCAGTATGCAAAACTATCTCAAAGTAGTTTTGTTTAAATCAAGTATCAGCTGAAAAAACAAACAAACAAAAAACAAACAACAACAACAACAACCATACAAACAAAAGAAAAAACCAAAACCAAAACAAAGCAAATCAACTAACAAAAAGGCTTCAATTGATATGAATTATGTAATAGGTGCGGAATATATTGTGTAGATTTGTATTTCATTTGTAAAAGAGAAATGAGTGCTCTTCAAATATTATCATTATGACTAGGCCCTACTAATATGTTGTAGTTCACCAATATGCGAGTTGGCAAGAAACGGTAGTTGTAGCTTGGAACTTGGAGTTCGTTCTAAAGGGATTCATTGCACAGAGAATTTCATATGCGCCCTTCAAGAACCCATGCACAAGCCTACGCTCTGTCAAGGTCTTGAAATGGGGTCGGGGTGGGATGGAAGAGACCCATGAAACACTACGCCGATACCGCTTGAATGATGGAAGCAATTAGATGGGCACTGAACAGGCCAGTTTTTAATTTAATGTTGCCGGTTAAGGCTACACAGTACACTTGACATATCAGAGCTTGAGTCTACTGTTCTATCAAAAGATCCAGCCAGCCTGCGTTAAAGAATCTGTGGCGCGTAGATCGATCCCACATTCTAAACAACTGACCAAATAGAGACGAAGATCAGGCCTACTAGTAGGTAGGCTACTAGCTGCAGAACCCATGCGCACTTCGATCTTTTCCCATCCATGGTAAACACACACTGTTTTCCCTGCACAATTCTGTCCAAATAGATATAAAGATAAATATCCTATTTCATGATCGGTGTGGCCCGTGTTGTTATCCACGCTTTGTTGGCAGCACCATAGAAACGACGCGCACCACATGGCTGCACAGCGAGCAGATGCTGAAGCAGACGAAACTTTTCTTTTCAAAGATCAAACTTGTATATCTACGCAAACAAAGTTGTCGCTTATGTAGTGTATTGTAACAGATCTCAAAAATAACGTTCGCATAATATAAGCTCAAATTATATACACAGCAAAGCAACAAAGCAACGAAAACAACATGCATGGAAAACTTTGCTGGTCCGCTCCTCTTTGAGCCAAGAAAAGAAAGGGATTTACTGATTGGTCGAAAATAGCTGTAACTGCGCGATTGCGAAAATGGCGGTGTTCAGTAAGCCTGTTCGTGTTTACAACACTTGTTATGAATTGGGACATTGTTGGACCCCTCATTGCGTTCAAGCATCGACAGATGTTGCAAGGAATTGTGTTTACCGAGGCTTTGAAAATCTACGGTGCCCTGTATTTGGTAAGTGTTTGACAGTTAAAATACTCTATTTTCCCAAACTAGAATATCGTACATCTCTGTTTTCATTATTCGAACGAAGGGGTCAATGTCCAACATCGATTTCCATGCTAGCGCTCACAACTTGTAGCAGAACAAACATACGCGTAGGAGAGAGGAGAGAGAGAGAGAGAGAGAGAGAGAGAGAGAGAGAGAGAGTGTGTGTGTGTGTGTGTGTGTGGTGTGTGTGACTGTGTGTGTGACAGTGTCGGTGAGTGTGCTGTTTAGTCTGTCTCAGTCAGTCTTCGACATGCAGTGCACATACCTTGCAGTGTGTGTGTTTGTGTATGTGTGTGTATGTCTGTGTTTGTGTGTTACCAGACTGTAAGTGCATATGCCAACCTGACGTATCAAATTCAAAACTGATTGTGACTGTGTATTTTCCATATTGATCAAGTGTATATGCTGCATGCAAATGGTTTGTGTGTGTGGTGTGTGTGTGTGTGTGTGTGTGTGTGTGTGTGTGTGTGTGTGTGTATACATAATATATGTATCTGTGTGTATGTGTGTTCATGTGGGCTCTATGTGTGTGTGTGTGTGTGTGTGTGTGTGTGTTGTGTTCATGTGTATCCAATGAAGCATGTATGTGTGTTTATGTGTTTGCATTTGTGTATATATATTAGCTGAGTATAATGCATATATATACTTATGTAAAGCAGACATCTTGGGGGGGGGGGGGGGATGTACATGTACAAATTTTTTTCTGTTTAGGATCATTACACTTCAAGAGATTTTCCTTTGTACTCATCTTTTTTCTGTTTTGTATTTTGTTTACTTATTTATAAGCTTTCCATTTTCTCTCTGTCTCATGCATGCACGCACGCATGCACGCGCACACGTACGCACACATGCATGCACACACGCACGCACGCACACACACACACAAGTGCATGCATTCACACAAGTGCGCACACGCACCCACACACACCCCACACAGTGACACACACACACACACACACACACACACCACACACACACACACACACACACACAACACACACACACACACACACACACACACACACACACACTGTGACACAGTGACATACAGTGACACACACACACACACACACACACACACCACACACACACACACACACACACACACACACACAGTACACACACACAAGTGCACACGCACACACACACACACACACACACACACACACACACACACACACACACACACACACACACACACACACACATGCACATACTCACTTACACACAAACGCTTGCAGAAACTGCACTCCTCACGTGTGACGTATGCATGCATGCGAATATGGTACACACACACATGTGCGCACGCGCACATGTGCACACACACACA
The DNA here is from genome assembly GCA_030674185.1 of Monoplex corrugatus. NCBI lineage: Eukaryota > Metazoa > Mollusca > Gastropoda > Littorinimorpha > Ranellidae > Monoplex > Monoplex corrugatus. The sequence goes on along the minus strand of JAPXFY010000017.1, from coordinate 14,727,812 downwards.
CACACACTCACACACACACACACACACACACACACACACCATAAATTTCAAATAGACTTTGGATAACTTTTCAGAATATCTCGCAAGAATGCATTTCAACAAACATTCAGACATTTCATACTAGTGACAGTATAATGGGTGCAGTTGTCAAGTGGGTAAATGTCAGACTTCCAAGTTCCAGTCAGAACGTCTTGGGTTTAATTCATCTAGACTCCTCCATCTAGTTGGGAAAGGGTAGGAATTTTTCCGATCTCCTTGGTCAGCATGTGTGTGGACCTGCCAGTGCCTAAGCCTCAATATCTGTATGCATGCAGAATATTAAGTATGCATGTTAAAGATCCTGAAAGTCATGTCGTTGCCTGGCTTATGAAAATATGAAATCACCCAACATACGCTCCTTCCAAAGACAGAGTATGCAGATTGTGCAGCACCATACCACCTGAACAATGTGAGCAAAAACAACATGCATATCAAAAAAACAAAAACACACGTAAAAATGCAAACAAACCAAATCAAAACATAACAAACAAATAAGGATACAAACAACTGACAATACTACCAGAAGTAAAACAGACTTATCCAACCCACTGTAGTCTGTAGTCCAGTGCAATACAAAAACAAAACAAAACAAAACAAAACAAAACAAACCAAAAACCAAAACAAAAACAAAACAAAAAAAACAAAACATTACAATACAATACTATTATACTATAATACATGTATGTAATGTAATACAATATAATGCGACATAATGCATTATTGCCCTTCTGTTACACAGTACATTGAAATGTAACTCATGTATTATTGCCCATCTATTACACAGTACATTGAAATGTAACTCATTCTTTGTTTTATAAAAATATATTTTAGTTGGGCTCATCAACAGTGTTATAGTGATGTTGTGTAAAATAAAAAGATCTAATTATGCAATATCAAGAAGGTTATGAAATATAAACCCATATCGAAATCATTAAAATACAAACAATTCTGGCTAAAGTTAAAGTTGAACTTAAGATATTGTAGCTGTGTTTTAGCAATAAATTTGTTGTTGCAATTACCCATGATATTATTATTCTCTTCAGCACTCAACTTGCCATGTGTTAAGCATCATAAAGCAGTTCATAAAATGTGTTGTACTACTAACATAAATTACAAGCGGCAAAGATACCTGGGAGCACATTCTGTGCTTGTTATCAGTTTATCACTTTGTGGCATGAGCCTATTGCTGTATTGGGATCTAAAAATAATCACACTTTTTTTTTTACTTTGTTTGTGTGTTTGTTTATTTTGTTATTGTTTTTGTGTGTTTATCAGTGCAAACAGGAACCAGAAAAACACGAAAATAGAATCAGAACGCGTATTTGATACAACAAGAGAAGACAGGTGCAAATTTTTGGCAAACTGGCCTTTGTCAAGTGTGAACGTAAGATCACAAACAAACGCCAAACAAAAAATTGTGAGAAAACTCAAAAAGACTGACACTTCCCTGCTGCTTCGTCCAGTGGGAGAAGAAGACTAAAAAATGTGCAACTTTACTTACTAAGTGGTTGTTGATTTGTTTTTGTTTGTTTTGAGTCAATAACTTTTGAAAGAAGAATTTTCCATAAGACCCTGTCATCATTTCAAAGTATAAAGTGCACTAGTTATGCATATCAAAGCGTAAAAGATCATTTGACAACACTAAATTGCTTCTAGCAAAATATGGTTATGCATATCAAACATAAAAGATCATTTGACAACACTAAATTGCTTCTGGCAAAATACTGTTAAAAAAAAAGACTAACACTTTCATAGGTAGGAAAAGACAAGAACAAAACGACTGTAAAAAAGCATACAGAGGAGAACTGTATTAATTATTAATGTGATATGCTTTGCCCAAGGCGAATGACTGATTTCCTTGGAGAAATTCAACTGTAACAATGAGAGAGAGAGAGAGAGAGAGAGAGAGAGAGAGAGAGAGAGAGAGAGAGAGAGAGAGAGAGAGAGAGAATAATCCAACTTGATGTCTATGCTGTCCTTTGTCAATCTTTTTTTCTTTCTCTGTTTATCAGCAGTCAGGTGTCCTTCGTTACATGCATGTACAGCGCATTCAAAACAATGCTGTACGCCTTGTACTCAAAAAGAAAAAAGCTGACCACATAAAAAAAAGTGACATATCTCCTCTCCTGGCACAACTTCACTGGCTCCCTGTATCAAAGCGCATACAGTACAAACTAGACACCATGTGCTACAAAAGCCTCAATAACGCAGCCCCCGATTACCTGTCAAGCCTACTTGAGATCTATCTTCCCTCACGTACCCTCCGCTCTGCCTCCGATCCTCTGACTTTTCGCTTTCCACGCACTAAGCTCAATACCTATGGTCCACGAGCCTTCTCTGTTTCTGGTCCACTCTCCTGGAACAAACTTCCTCTCTCAGTCCGTCAGCAACCTACTTTTGTCTCCTTCAAGTCCGCTCTCAAAACTCACCTTTTCTCCTCTGCATAAAATCCTAACCTCACTCAACCCCCCTCTGCAGCCTGTCTCCGCTTGGAGGGGAATCATTTTGTTATAAATATAATATATAATTGTATATGATATATATGCTCTCTATAATTTTCCATTGCTTTTATTCTTGCTTTTATTGCTTTTATTCTTTCTCCCCATTTATAGCCATGCGTGTGTGTTGTGTGTGTGTGTATGTGTATGTGTGTGTGTGTGTGTGTGTGTGCGTGTGGTGGTGCGTGCGTGCGTGCGTGTGTGTGTCTGTTTCAGCGCTTAGATTCGATTTTGTCGAGATTTTGCGCCATATAAATATTGTAATTATTATTATTATTATTATTATGTTTGTGTATAATTTGCCTTCTCCCATAGGACTGGCTGTAATATGAATCTAGTGGAATGTGATAATATTATTCTTGAGTATTATTTTTTAATTTCTGCTTCTCATCCTGCATTGACAGTATTTTTGTGAAACATTTGGACAGGGTCATACTTTCATCTTTTATTTTCAGGTAACTGCTTTGGTCCGAAGGAAAGGATGGAAGTACTATGCCAAGAAATTTGTGCCAGAGACTCTTCAGTCGAGCATCTTTCTAACAGTGAATGGCACAGCATTTGTCTCCCTTTTCTGTGTGTGGAGGTATGTATGTATACACTATTTGCCTTGTTCAGCCACTTGTATTGATTGTTTCTTTATGGTCATGGTAATAAACGTATTAATCACGTAAAAACGAATTCTGTAATGTGAGATGAATATTGAGAACATCTGGATTCTATTCTGCTCTTTACTGTATGAATGAGAAGTTGCAGTCACTCCCGGCTTTATTTGAGCCCCTTCTAGAGAAAGACATTTCGAAGGGACTGGAGAAAATAGAGAATATTCGGTGTACCTTCAGTTTATAATTCTGTAATGGTTTGGCATTTGATGGCTGAGCTGTTTCTTTAGTTATTTGGCAAGTTCGTTCATGGTGTTTGACATAGAGGTGGATCAGGTAGCTTCAGATGCAGATGGGAAAAGATATGTTAGCATCAGATAGGGAGAAGTGTGTCAGGTAGTATCAGATGGAGAAAGGCGTGCTATTTCAGATAGGGAGAGACGTGTCAGGTAGGAAGTGTCAGATGTCAGGTAGGAAGTGTCAGAGATGTATCAATTTCAGATTGTGGCGAGGTATGTCAGTTTTCACATGGAGGAAAGTGTGTCAGTTTTAGATGAGGAGTATGCTAGGTAAATTGTGTCAGATAAAGATTTCAGATTCACATAAGAAGAGGTGAATAAGATTCAGATGGGGGAGAAACCTGGTTGTCGTTTTTGACGTGGTGTCAGCCCTGATATGGCACCAGTATTCGGCTGGGCTATATTATAAGCAGTATGAACTTGAACTTGGGATTGGGGAGAGTTGTGTGTCAGATGGAGAGAGATTGACAGAAGTGTGTCATATTCACATGGAGAGAGGTGTGTCAGTTTCACTTGGGGAAAAATGTATCAGTTTCAGATGGAGAGAGGGGTGTCAGTTTCTGATGAGGAGAAGTAAGTCAGTTTGACATGGGGAGAGATGTGTCATATTCACATGGGGAGAGGTAGTCAGTTTTAGGTAGGGAGAGGTGTGTCAGTTTCTGATGGGGAGAGGTGTGTCAGTTTCTAATGGGGAGAAGTAAGTCAGTTTGACATGGGGAGAGATGTGTCATATTCACATGGAGAGAGGTAGTCAGTTTTAGGTAGGGAGAAGTGTGTCAGTTTCTGATGGGGAGAGGTATGTCAGTTTCTGATGGGGAGAAGTAAGTCAGTTTGACATGGGGAGAGATGTGTCATATTGACATGGGGAGAGGTAGTCAGTTTTAGGTAGGGAGAGGTGTGTCAGTTTCTGATGGGGAGAAGTAAGTCAGTTTGACATGGGGAGAGATGTCATATTCACATGGGGAGAGGTAGTCAGTTTTAGGTAGGGAGAGGTGTGTCAGTTTCTGATGGGGAGAGGTGTGTCAGTTTCTGATGGGGAGAAGTAAGTCAGTTTGACATGGGGAGAGATGTCATATTCACATGGGGAGAGGTAGTCAGTTTTAGGTAGGGAGAGGTGTGTCAGTTTCTGATGGGGGAGAAGTAAGTCAGTTTGACAGTGACATGGGGAGAGATGTGTCATATTCACATGGGGAGAGGTAGTCAGTTTTAGGTAGGGAGAGGTGTGTCAGTTTCTGATGGGGAGAAGTAAGTCAGTTTGACAATGACATGGGGAGAGATGTGTCATATTCACATGGAGAGAGGTAGTCAGTATTAGGTAAGGAGAGGTGTACCAGTTTCTGATGGGGAGAGGTGTGTCAGTTTCTGATGGGGAGAAGTAAGTCAGTTTGACATGGGAACTCGGGAGAGATGTGTCATATTCACATGGGGAGAGGTAGTCAGTTTTAGGTAGGGAGAGGTGTGCCAGTTTCTGATGGGGAGAGGTGTGCCAGTTTCACCTGGGGAGGTAGGTACCAAATACTATAAGATGGGGAGAGGTACTTTAATTTCACATGGAGTGAAGAGCATCAGTTTCACATGAGGAGAAGTGTGTCAGTTCCAGATCAGGAGAGATGTGTCAGTATCACATATGTGGAGAGGTGTGTCAGTGTCACATGGGAAAGATGCATCAGTTTCACATGGGGAAAGATGTGTCAGTTTCATATGGGAAAGGTGTGTCAGTTTCACATGGGGAAAGATGTGTCAGTTTTATATGGGAAAGGAGTGTCAGCTTCACATGGGGAAAGATGTGTCAGTTTCACATGGGGAAAGATGTGTCAGTTTCATATGGGAAAGGTGTGTCAGTTTCACATGGGGAAAGATGTGTCAGTTTTATATGGGAAAGGTGTGTCAGTTTCACATGGGGAAAGGTGTGTCAGTTTCACATGGGGAAGGTGTGTCATTTTCACATGGGGAAAGATGTGTCAGTTCCATATGGGAAAGGTGTGTCAGTTTCACATGGGGGAAAGATGTGTGTCATTTTCATATGGGAAAGGTGTGTCTATTTCACATGGGGAAAGATGTGTCAGTTTCATATGGGAAAGGTGTGTCAGTTTCACATGGGGAAAGATGTGTCAGTTTCATATGGGAAAGGTGTGTCAGTTTCACATGGGGAGAGGTTTGCTACTTTCATGTTGGGAGAAGTGTTTCATTTTTGGACAGGAAGAAGAGTGTCATTTTAGATGGTGAGAGAGGTGTCAAATAGTGTTAGATGGAGATGTTAGTTTCACACGGAGAGCAGTATGTCAGTTTCATATGATGGTGAGAAGAATATGAAGAAGGTAATGTCAGATGGGGAAAGTTGTGAATTTCAAATGGGGAAAGGGGTATCACTATCAGTGTCATGGGGGAGAGGGGTGTCAGTTTCTCATGGAGAGGAGTGGATCATATCAGTTTCATGTGAGAAGATATGGCTCATGTCAGTTTCACATGGGGAGAGGATGTCATTGACTGATAGGGAGAAGAAATATTTTCAGATGTCTCGGGAAGTTTCCAGTGAAAAAAGTGAATCTGGACATAGTGACATAGTGTGTAACCTCATTAAATAGCCAGAGAGTATTTGTTAAACTCATGCCAAACATGATAATGTGTATCGTTTCCAGTTTTTGTTTTTTATTTCGAAGATAGATGAATGTCAGTACCTTTATTAAGCTGAAGTGTGCTATGTAATACTTAAACATTAAAAGTTTTGTTCACATTGCAGTTGTATACTATAATATCATCTTAATACTTAAACATTAAACTTTTTGTTCACATTGTGATTGTGTATTGTACATGTCACCTTAAATTGAAGTTTTATTGTTCAGTTATTATTTCAGTTTTTGTGACTTGTGTATATTTTCAGATACTGTTCAAGAGACTCATTTTGTCATTGTTTGATTGATTGATTTAATAGCATTGCTTGATTGAGCTGAAAACTTTTTTTCAGATGTTCATGTTAAAGATCTGACAGGAGAGGAGGGAGTATATATGTTTTGAGGCAAATTGGATAGAGTTTGGTTTGCTTCCTTGCTGTATTATGTGTATATATTTGAAAAGGAAATCTGTTGAAAGACAATAATTCTGTTGTTTGCTTGTTTCCAGCAGTGGCCGTTTATCCCCATTTTTGTTTTCATCTTTGACAGCATTTGTCTCTTTTTGTGTTTCGGTTGTATATCATTGCCTGTTAGTTTATCTGTTTCTCTGTTGTCTGGCTCAGTTACGTGGTCTGTCTGTGTGTAAAACATATTCTTTTTGATGTATAATAAAATTTTCATGATTAGGCAATTATTGATTTTGATTGTGCTTGATTACACATCAGCATTTATTTCTCTGATCCTCAAAAGGTCTGAATGATGTCCTCAGTTCTTAAAAAGAAAAAGAAAAAGAAAGAAGTTAACAACTTCGAATAACATGAGCAGTTTTGTTGGACATAATTGCTAGATGTTTGATATAGAGCTTTGAATAGGGACCCCACAGTACAAATAATATAATTTTTATTCATACTTAAGCATGCTATTAATAATAATAAAAAAGTATTTTTTGTTTGTTTGCAAGGGTAATGGAATGAGCTGTTTCTTTTTATTTTGCCGTCATTCGTTCAGAGTCTACTATACGTATGATGAGTAAAAATAAACCATGCCATTACGACTGCTTCTTGTTTGAAAATCCATAAATTTCTTATTTTGCTATGACTTTGTGACCTCATGTGATGATGGAATTAGAACTGCATTTGGCCATTCAGCAGTAGGATGGTGCATAAGTATTTAGGATACTGATTCTACTTTCTCCCAATTTTGTGCCAGAAGTATTATGAAACATTCATGTGGCTTAACAGCCATCAGATTGCACGCTGTCAAACAATACTTTTAAAGATTTTGGTTCTGGCTCGCGAAGATTAGTGGAACATCGTCATGGACCATAATTGAAAGTCATCAAAGAAAATGATAAGCCTTTTATGTATAGTACTACCAACACTGCAAGAATACAGAAGGTAAGGATGATTAGCGATGGGGAACTTTACAGAATGAAAGAATAACGGCCATGCAGAATCGTTTGGTACAATAATGTGGGGGTTGTTTTCTGTGGAAGATGACAAGTTGACTCATTTCGTTTTGACAAGGTGATTCATTTTGTTTAAGAAATCATCGATTCAGTCAAAACGTTAGGTCTTTGAAAGAAAATGTTATTACTGTGCTTTATGAATTCATTCTGTTTTAAAGAATTGAATAAATTAACCCCCCCCCCCCCACTAACCTTTGTTTTCTTTTTCTTTGTTTTTTTGTATATAGATATGGTATAGTGTACATGCGTGAGTACTAATAATAGTGTGTAATAATTATAAAGTCTTCATAGGGGGCTGATTGGTTCTTTTGATAGAGCCATGGACTGAAGATCTGCTATCTGAAGTTCAATCCCAGCCCAGAACAATAGATAATATAAAAAAAAAAAGTGACTGTTCACTGCCATCATGATGTCTCGATCATTCTGGTGGTGTCAGCTTACTGTTCTTCTCCTCCATTCCCATTTTGAGACCTTGCCGGCGCACAGAGGTTTTTTGTGCAGGTTCAGGAAGCCTGCCGGATACTTAATGATAGATTTGGGTAGAGCGTTTATGGAAATGGCTTTGTGCGATGAATGCTTGAAACTCCAAATTTTAAACTCTTCCATATTAGTTCACTAAACAGAACTGTGGTTTTTACACGAAGTAACAAGTGTTATTCAGTTGTGTTGCGTACATTTGAATCGTGAGATTGACCCTAAGATTCCCGCACCCTGTCCACCAGCACCCTGCATTGTCAATCGTGCTAGCAAAGCAAAAACTTAACCCTTTGACCCACTCACCTTGTCCACCAGCTTCCGGCGAAGGAGTCAAAGGGTTAAGGTTTTTTTTCAGTCGTTAGATAGGGTGCTGGAGTTAAAGGGTTAAAAGGTTGCAATATGAGATGACTGATGGGCTTTTGTGGGATTTTCAGTTTCAGAGATGGGTTTTTTATACTTTATTTATTTTTCAATATTGATTTTTTTTATTCATTTGTTTGTTTAGTTAGTTATTTGTTTTGTCAGTTATATTTGCAGAGCTTTTGATCTGACTGGCTTTTGTCAGCGCATCACAATCAAACAGGGCCATAGATAAAAAAAAACCATTAAAAAAAAAACACAAAAAGAATTAAATTGTACAATGATGCATCGAGCTTTGACAGGGGCACCCTACTGCGAAACGGAGACGCAGAATTTAAATTTCCTTTCCCATCACAAATTCAAACGCAGAACTTCAGAAGTCTCCGTGATCCGCAAAATGCGAGGTCAAAGAGATTTGCTTTTTACCCTCGGAAGCTTAAATCTGATTTAGGGCAAAGGGAGGGTGGGGTAGAAATTCAAAATCCTGGCCCCGTCTGTTGCCTTGATGTCCGTCCTGTAAGCTTCAGGGACCATTCATATTGCGGTGGGGTTTTGACCTGTCAATCGATGGGGGCCTTTGTTCCCCTGCCTTGTGCATCTCTGAACCTGCATACATTGCGGGGATCTGGCTAACCGCTTTGCTTGAACTGCTTGACGCTTCGCACAAAGATCACTGAGCTGGTCATAAAAATGGGGGAGGAGGAGGAGCGGGGATAGAGAGAGAGAGGGAGGGGGTAGAGGGAGCGAGAGAGAGAAAGAGAGGAAGCTAAAGAGAGAGAGAGAGAGAGAGAGAGAGAGAGAGAGAGAGAGAGAGAGAGAGTTAAAAATCACTGAAACACACACACACACACACACACACACACACACACACACACACACACACACAATACAGAGTTAAAAAAAATCACTGAACAGAGAGAGAGAGAGAGAGAGAGAGAGTAGTAAAAAAAATCACTGAACAGAGAAAGAAGAGAGAGTGGGGTGTTGTTAAAAAAAATCACTGAACAGGAAGAAAGAGGAGGAGAGAGAGGAGAGGAGAGAGAGAGAGAGTGAGTGTGTGTGTGTGTGTGTGTGTGTGTTAAAAAAACCACTGAACAGTGGAGGGGGCTAGAGGAATAGAGGTAATAGGGTGGATTGAGGAATAAGAGGGTATCCCAGAAGCCAGGGAAGGGTGGGGAGTTGGGATGGCAGTGGCGGGGGGGGGGGGGGGGGAGGGAGGGGAGAGAAGAAAAGCCATGACTTATTATTTTTTGTAATATATTCATGTGGTACGTGCCTTTTCTGACGTAAGATGAATTTAGTGCGATGTGTGTGGTACGAGGGACAGAGGGTACGGAGGGAATGAAGAAGGAGAGGGAGATAGATAGATAGTAAGATAGAGAGAGAGAGAGAGAGAGAGAGAGGAGAGAGAGAGAGAGAGGAGGAGGGAGAGAGAAAGATTTTGAATTACTTATTGACCGCCTATTTGACATATGGACATAATTTTAACTTGAATATGTTGTTAACCTGTTCCACAAAGCTGATTGATATGAACGTGGATTTGGCTGGTACAGTTGAGACTGACAAAAATGCGATAACCTACTTTTCTTGTGTTTTTTTAATTGGATTTCTCAGCACTTATGACGGCCCTTTGAAAACTAATCATTATCCTCAGAAGTGAAAGGCTTAAAAGCACCAGTACAATATAAAGTTAATGAATTTGAATATAGTTCTAAGTTGGCTTTTAGTAGGAGTGTGAGGTGTTTTTTATTTATTTAAAACATTTTTTATTTTATTTTTGAGTACAGTGAACTTAAGAGAGAGTAGGAAATCGAAAGGGTTTCCAGGGAAGGGAAAGGTAGAATTAAGATCTTACTTAACTACTACGGTTTTTAAAAATTTCATTTATGTATTTGTTTATTTATTTATTTATTATTGTTATTTTGGGTGGTGATGGTGGTGGAGAAACAGGGAGTTTTGGGTTAGGGTTAATTTAAGAGAGAGGAACGAGGTTCACAGCTACCATGAAAATATACTGCTCATTCAAACTTGAGGCAGGGGCCAACGGTTAGTCTTAACGTATGCCTGGCCAGCTATGTAAACTAAAATCAGTCAAATGTCAAATTATGTATGATACATGCTGTATATGTGTGTGTGTGTTGTTTTTGTTTGTGTGTGTGTGTGTGTGTGTGTGTGTGTGTGTGTTGTGTGGAATGTGTATCTGTGTGTGTGTGTATGTGGGCGGTGCGTGTGTGTGTGTTGTGTGTGTGTGTGTGTGTGTTGTGTGATCTGTGTGTGTGTGTGTGTGTGTGTGTGTGTGTGTGTGTGTGTGAGTGTGCCGTTTTGTCATTGACCGACCCTTGAGCCTTGATATCAGTTCATCAGTTCTAGTTCAGCCTAACTGATAACCCAGAATGTGGTGCAGATCAAGATGCCCTCGTTGATCCATTAGTAATTGTTGGGTCACTGTCACGTGGAAAATGGGTCAGCCCATTCAAACTTGTTGACTGCATTCGGAATTGCATCTTATCGTATACCCACAACAACAAAGATAATACTTTTTGGACAGGTTTCACCACTGTAATAATTAAACAACTCGCTAGAGATGAAGAAAAAAAAAAAAAAAAAAGGGGTGGGTGAAATGAACCTTGGAAAAAAGACAGAGAGACAGACTAATACACAACTTGACGGGCTTAGAATATAAGAAAGAAAGAAAAAAAGAAAGAAAGAAAGAAATAAAGCAAGAGAAAGATCGTAATAATTGTGTGTTCTTAACGCCTTGACTCCCACACCCTGTTCACCAACTGCAAAAGCTTAAACCCTTTGACTCCCTCACACTTTCCCAGCTTCCTGCAGAAAGCTGGTGGATAGGGTGAAGGAGTCAAAAGGGTTGAGTTTTTGCTTTTCTAGCATGGTCGACAATGAAGGATGCTGGTGGACAGGCTGCAGGAGTCAGAGGATTATACATGTATATTCCAAACTCCTCTGCCCACTGCCGTGTAACCGACCTGGAATAGCTACTAGTACACCATAAACTGCCATTGTCATTTTTTTTAAAGTCATGCTTAGTTCATAGAAGGCCATTCAGACTTGTGTATGACGCTCAAATTGATAAGTTTCTTAAATTTGTTTATACCAGGAACGGGTTTCACCATAAATAGCTGTGAAAATCATTGCTAGTCTGTGTATCGGTATAACTGCGATCAAAATCAAACGTGGAAAATAAAACCAAAAAAACCCTCTCGTCAGGTCTTGTGGTAAACTTTGTTATGTACCCTGTAAAACTGTAAAGATACGTGTAAAAGAAAAATCAGAGACATTTTTATTGACCTGTTAAGGACCATGGACAGCAAAGAAATCAAACGAGACAGTCTTGATGGAGGCAGACACAAGTAGATCACTCATAAGGAAGATTAGGAAAAGACAGGCAACATTTATAGGCCATTTTATGAGGAAGGGGGATTTGGAGCACGTGGTCACAACGGGAAAGCTGGAGGGAAAGAGAGCACCAGGTAGACCCAGGGAGAGAATGCTGGACGGACTTGCAGAGTGGCTGGGGTTGAAGAGGGTGGGGGAGATGCTAGGGGCAACGAGAGATAGAGATGGATGGAGGTCCATGGTCACCAACGCCATGCGGCAGGGCACCTGATGATGATGATGATGGCGATGTTAAGGACCTTGTGGAAATCACATTCTTTTACTATTTTAGATGCAAGATAATCAGATTCATGGTGGCTGCAGTGAATGTTTTAAGTGTACATGCTAAATATTGGTCATAACAATCACTTGAAAAAAAAAACAGATTGAAAAATCATACTGACAGTATCTTTTCGATCACTTTGGACCTGCGTTGACTTTCAGGTGTGTCCAGTTCAGTAAGCCCTTTGACTTCCGCACCCTGTCCACCATCATCCTGCATTGTCAACCATGTTATCAAAGCAGAAACTTAACCCTTTGATTTCCTCACCCTATCCGCTAGCTTTCTACAGGAAACTGGTGGATAGGGCGAGGGATTCAAAGGGTTAAGTTTTTGCAGTTGGTGGATAGGGTGCGGGAGTCAAAGGGTTAACATACATGTAAAGTGAACATGTTGTTTGTTTTTGTTGTTTGCTTTTAATTGTGGAGCTGCTTGTTAAAATAAGACATCCTCAGGCTGGCACTCGTTTCATCAAAGATTTGTGGTTGTCTGTTCGAAATTGCGCTTGCATGATTTTTTTTTAGTGTCTTGTGCTTTGAGGATGTTTACAGTGTTATGGTGAGATACTTAGGCATTCATGAAGATTCAAAAGCGTGGTCTAATTTTTGAATGAAGTTGTGTGGTAGAAAAGTGTAATCTATTGTTGTCATGCTGTTGAAGGACACTACTTTCTTGATTACATATTTGGGTGATATGTTCTGAGAAGGCTTACAAAGGGACATAATCTGTTTTTAAAGTTATGGCTAACTGTAACTGCTTTGGAAAAGAGATGTTAGTATGGCGTGATCTTGTTACTTATATGTGTCATGTTGGCTTTTATTGCACAATGTCAACACTATGTGCTTTGACTTGATTTGTACATCAAGATTTAGTGCTGTATAAGTATTATTATTATGATGACAATGATGATGATGCTGAATGTGGTATGTATCTGTTGTCTCTGTCTTTTTATAGATAGTCTCGTGGATGATTCTGTATGTCATTTTCCTGCTGAGATCTGTGATATGCCAAAACATGATGATTCTGTATGTCATTTTCCTGCTGAGCCTCGTGGATGATTCAGTATGTCATTTTCCTGTTGAGATCTGTGATATGCCAAAACATAATTCAGTGATTTGCTTACAGTGTGTACAGTCATGGATGAAGACGACATCTCCTCCTGCGCCCATTTTTTACCATATTCCTCTGTGGGGAAAATCATGAATTATGGCTGTGTGTTTCTCGTGCAGAAAATTGATGGGTTATTACACCGTCAACGACACGTTTCTGTGCGGCACCCCAGCCTGTGCAGCCTCCCTATTAATCGAACAGAAAAGCAGGTTTGCACACCATGGATGATTGACTGTCATCCGGCCAGCAGTTTCTTTCCTCCTGTTGTTTGGAGTTGTTACCGCCTTCCATTCTTTCCTCGTTTACGTTACTTATTCATATTGTGTGTGTGTAGGTATGTGTGTGTGGAGTGAGAGTGTAGGGTATGGTAGACTTTCACCTTTGCTCACTGTTGTATGTCTTATCATAGTGTGCGCGTGTATGTGTGTGTATATTTGCAGTATATGTGTGTGCGTGCATCTATATCTTATCCCATCACTCTTGTTTAGTGACTTGCTCTAACGAATGTTTTCCATTGAGCACTTTTTTCTTGCTATGCTGCATGCTTTTTGTGGATTAGAATTTGTATGTATTGCACAACAATGTCAGATGCAGCAATTATTCAACGAACTGTAACGAAATAAAAAACAACAACAACGAAAAAACATTCATTTGTGAACAGATCAGGAGTCTGTTTCAGTATCGTCACTTGCAGATTCTCTGTGTCGAATGTTCCACTGTCACGACGCATGCAGCAGTGCAGAAGAACTTTGTTCCAAACTTGTATCCAAACCGCACAGGACAAAGAAAGTACAGCCGTCAAATTGCACGATTTGTAGGCCTAGGAAGGGTAGGATTACAGTACATGTGTGAAAGTTCATGATGGGAAAGCTTAATGGCTATGTAGCCATTCTTGGGAAATGAAACAGTTCTGGTTTTTTCTTTTTTTAAAGTCATTTTTAAAGTTTGAATTCTGTCCAAATGATACGTTCTGGTTTGTGCAAAATGCGTTCATGTTGATACAAGTTCCTTCGTGCAGTTTGACATTTTGAGCTTGCTTTCTGAATTACTGTGTTCATTCAATCGTTGTTTTTCTTGCGGTTGCTATATCTGATGTTATTAGTGCGTGCAGTTGCATTTTATGTCAGTGTACAGTCGTAAAATGTGTATATGGTCGTAGTGTGAAGCTGTTCAAAATGCTTTAACTTTAAGCTTATTTTGCTTGTTGCAAACTTGTGCTGAAAAGCGTTTCTTATACAAGTAATGTTCGCCCATTTTGTCTTGTTTTTTTTTTTTTTTTGTCGATGAAAGATGAGCTTTGAAATGTTTTATCGTAGTTTCTCATCTTTTTGTTTCTGTAGATCAGATGTATAGTATCCTTTGTGATATTTACCTCAGGCAAATAAAAACATGGTCAAATTACAGAAGACGACCGTGGACTAGACGATCTTCTTTGTTCAGATTTGCAACCGTTTGGAAAATAACTCTGCCATTGTACTAACCAAATGTTTCCTACTCACCATTGTACATGTATGTATGTAATGAGGCGTGTTACAGTGAGGTAGTAAACTTGGTTCGAATTACGAGGGGGTGGGGGGTGGGGTTGAAGACTCAAAATTGGAAGGAAAAAAGTTCTACTACCACTGTTCCTGGCGCCTGGGATGATACTTTGACTTTTTACTGTTGGCTACATTTTCAGTCACAACCATACTGGCATTTGTTTTTAAAAAGCCATGTTAGAATGCCTTGAGAATCATGACTGTCACGTAGCATGCTGTATTATATACATGTACAGATCGTGTTGATTTGCGTTTCCTCTCATTTATTCACTGTGTTATTGCTTTATTTGGCACGGGTTTTTCTGTTTATTCTCGTTTTCTGTTTCGTCCAACAGGCGCCTCTTGGGCTGTTTCTATTACCTCAGCACATGTTTTCTTCCGGCCTATTTGGCTGCAACAACAGCTTTGCTATTTGAGAGGAAAAATAGGTAGGGATCAGATTCATTTATTTCTTTATTCAACCAGAATTTTTTGTTTTCTAATATGCTAATTGCATCGTTCACTATGCCATTGTAAAGTATGTATATGAATTTGCCAATGAAACGTTAAAGATTTTTTCATTTACGCCTGTCGGATGAGTTGTGAGTATCGTAAGACTTCGTGATAACTTTTTTTTTTAAAAACTATTTCTGAATTATTGGTGATTGTGGAGTGAAAATATTTAACAAAAGAGGGTGTGTTTTGGGTGTGTTTGAATTTTCAACTAATTGTATCATAATTTTTGATGGCTGTGGGAATCTGTTTTAGATGTTCTTCTTACTATTTGGTTCATTGAAGGAAAAGGCAATTGAGTATATGACGTAAAGTAAAAATGATAGTTATGATTGGGTGATAAGTGTGTTACATGAACATGAAAAAAGTAAAAATGATAGTTATGATTGGGGTGATAAGTGTGTTACATTTAACATGAAAAAAGTAAAAATGATACTTATGATTGGGTGATAAGTGTGTTACATGAACATGAAAAAAGTAAAAATGATACTTATGATTGGGTGAAAAGTGTGTTACATGAATATGAAAAAGTAAAAATGATACTTATGATTGGGTGATAAGTGTGTTACATGAACATGAAAAAAGTAAAAATGATACTTATGATTGGGTGAAAATGTGTTACATGAACATGAAAAAAGTAAAAATGATACTTATGATTGGGTGAAAAGTGTGTTACATGAACATGAAAAAAGTAAAAATGATACTTATGATTGGGTGAAAGTGTTACATGAACATGAAAAAAGTAAAAATGATACTTATGATTGGGTGATAAGTGTGTTACATGAACATGAAAAAAGTAAAAATCATACTTATGATTGGGTGATAAGTGTGTTACATGAACATGAAAAAAGTAAAAATGATAGTTATGATTGGGTGAAAGTGTGTTACATGAACATGAAAAAAGTAAAAATGATACTTATGATTGGGTGATAAGTGTGTTACATGAACATGAAAAAAGTAAAAATGATACTTATGATTGGGTGAAAGTGTGTTACATGAACATGAAAAAAGTAAAAATTATACTTATGATTGGGTGAAAAGTGTGTTACATGAACATGTAAAAGATAAAAATGATAGTTATGATTGGGTGAAAAGTGTGTTACATGAACATGAAAAAAGAAAAATGATACTTATGATTGGGTGATAAGTCTGTTTTATGAGTAGAAAAACGAGAGAACTTTACAGATTTTGCTTGTTCTGTTTGTTACTTTTATTTTCATAATCTGTGAATTCAGTTAGTAGTGTAAGTTTATTCGTATTTATCAAGAAATAAATCTATAACCATTAAATGGCACTGATTATGGACAAGTGTGTGTGTGTGTGTGTGTGTGTGTGTGTGTGTGTGTGTGTGTGTGTGTGTGTGTGTGTGTGTGTGTGTGTTCAGGAAACATCCCATTCACCAGCACAAACTTTCCCTGTTATCGTTATTTACAGAAGAATTATTTGTTATGACGTGTGAATGCAGAATGGAAACAGTATAGCTGAACATCATACAATGTACTTAAGTAGCAAACAGAGAAAAAATGTATCCAGCACTGTGACAGTCTGAGACATTCGATTATTGAACATTTCAACCTCCTCTGTCTCTTCTTATTTATTGTAATTGAGTGTAAGTTGTGTGTCAGCTTTTTTGATCATCTTTATGATACATATTATAATGCTAAGAATGTCTTTGTGCTGCCTTTTTATTCACTTTGTTTATAAGTAAAGTACGTGAGCTATTGCTTAATTAAGATTGACGCATATGAAATGTGGTATTTCCAGATTTTTCCAGGAAAATGGATCTGCGTGCCTTTTGGTGCAATGCAAAAGCACTTTTGTAAAAATCCCTCATTGGCTTCCGGTCAAAGCACGAATTGAGTGTACAGTTTCCCACGCTTTGGTTTCAATGTCTTAATTTGAATACCATGGCAACATGTATGTCAGAAGAGTATTCAGGTCTCAAGTGTCCTTTGTCTTGAATATACCTCTGACTACTTGGGGAAAGAAATCCTTTGTTTTGGGCCCAGTGACATGGAACTCCCTCCCAGTGTCTTTAGGACAAAGAAAGGGTGTGCTTACTGTCAAAACACACCTCAAAACACGCCTCTTTCAAAGGATCTGTAGAGTTGAATTCAACAACCATTTATTGTCGAGTAATTAATGATGTGCTGTGTTTACAGTATGGAGGGATTTCTGCATATGACTTTTCTTAGTCGGGTCATGTTGTCATTTGTGTGTGTGTGTGTGAACACGTGCGTGCGCATGTGTGTGTGTGTGTGTGTGTGTGTGTGTGTGTGTGTGTGTGTGTGTGTGTGTGTGTGTGTGTGTGTGTGTGTGTGTGTCTGTGTTTCAAAACTTATATTCGTTTGAATGATTTATATTATTTCCCCTTCCTCTTAAGCCTTATATATTCTTTGTTTTGAGATTTCTGTGTTTTTTATTATATGTCTTGTTGTTGTCTTTTTTCAGTTTTGATGAACTAGCTATGCCTGCTGCATTAATATATGCATACGTGCATATCTATGCCCTCCCCCTATCCCCCAGTCAACCCTCTAGATAAGGCGTGCTATTATCATTATGTAACCTTTAAAAGCGATCAGTTTCTGTGTAGAGTGTAGGGAGCATGCTTTCGACAAGGACTTTATACGTTATATAAATGAAATTATTTTCATTATTAAGTTTGGGGTTCACCCCTGGATGTATGTGTGCATTTAGTCTGTGTGTGTGTGTGTGTGTGTGTGTGTGTGTGTGTGTGTGTGTGTGTGTGTGTGTGTGTGTGTGTGTGTGAGAGAGAGAGAGAGAGAGAAAAGAGAGAGAGAGAGAGAGAGAGAGAGAGAGAGAGAGAGAGAGAGAGAGAGAGAGAGAGAGAGAGAGAGACCGGCGTCGTGGAAAGATGTCTTTTTTATGCCTCTTGTCAAAGACTGTATGTGCAGTCTTATTTTAATTTCGTATTTTTCTGGTTCCCATTTGCTTGAACGCGGGTGATCATTTTGTTATGGGTTCCAAAGACTGTATTGTTGTATTGCCTTATGTTTTCTTAACTTGACTGATTGTTCCTTGAAGTGAACATATAGGACTGTTTGCATCTTTTCGCTCAAAAGAAAAGAAAGAAAAGAACAAATAACAAGATGTTCCTCGAAGAGCATGCAGAGAGATTGTTCAAATGGTGAAATCGTTTAAAAATATGCTCGAGGAAACTTATTAGGTCTCTGTATTGAAATTCTATATTGAAATAGAGATTTTAAAAAAAAATGGTGTGTGTGTGGAGGGGGGGGGGGGGGGACGGGAGTCCCTTCACAGTATCTGCTGAAGATCGGAAATTACAAAGGTAACTGTTTCTGTATTTTTTCCTATATTTCTGAAAATTTACAAAAGTTATGAGGAGATACTTAGGCTTAGCAGAGTGTAAAGAAACACACCTATTTTGAACGCCACTAGAGAATAATTATTCATTTTGGTAGAAAGATGAATGCAAAAGGGATAACGGAAATAAAAGCCCGACACTTCAATACGTTGTACATCATTGTGAAAATTATAATGCATAGTGTGAAAGTCGTGTAGATTTACATAATTGTGAAAATTATAATGCATAGTGTGAAAGTCGTGTAGATTTACATAATTGTGAAAATTATAATGCATAGTGTGAAAATCGTGTAGATTTACATAATTGTGAAAATTATAATGCATAGTGTGAAAATCGTGTAGATTTACATAATTGTGAAAATTATAGTGCATAGTGTGAAAATCGTGTAGATTTACATAATTGTGAAAATTATAGTGCATAGTGTGAAAATCGTGTAGATTTACATAATTGTGAAAATTATAGTGCATAGTGTGAAAATCGTGTAGATTTACATAATTGTGAAAATTATAGTGCATAGTGTGAAAGTCGTGTAGATTTACATAATTGTGAAAATTATAGTGCATAGTGTGAAAATCGTGTAGATTTACATAATTGTGAAAATTATAGTGCATAGTGTGAAAGTCGTGTAGATTTACATAATTGTGAAAATTATAGTGCATAGTGTGAAAATCGTGTAGATTTACATAATTGTGAAAATTATAGTGCATAGTGTGAAAGTCGTGTAGATTTACATAATTGTGAAAATTATAGTGCATAGTGTGAAAATCGTGTAGATTTACATAATTGTGAAAATTATAGTGCATAGTGTGAAAATCGTGTAGATTTACATAATTGTGAAAATTATAGTGCATAGTGTGAAAGTCGTGTAGATTTACATAATTGTGAAAATTATAGTGCATAGTGTGAAAATCGTGTAGATTTACATAATTGTGAAAATTATAGTGCATAGTGTGAAAGTCGTGTAGATTTACATAATTGTGAAAATTATAGTGCATAGTGTGAAAATCGTGTTTTGTGTATGCTGTGGCTGAGTGTACGCCTGCTTATTATATATGCCTGCTTGTATTAAAATGCCATAACTATATCTAAGTTGTGTGCGCATGTACACTTGGACGTATTTGTTTGTGGATAACTTCAACGCTTGGACTGTAAAACAATAAAACAAATAGGAAGAAAAAGTGATCAAGTCGATTGAAAATAAAGTAAATACGTTTGTCTTTTAGAATCACTGTATTATGTCTTTAAAGAAATCAGAATTTGACTACTAAGAATTAATGTTGACGTCAGTTGTCATTAGATATGGTTAAACAACTGAGCTCGAATTGAACAAGTTACACAAAATTGACTTCATTTATAGTAGATCATTTTATTATTGAGATATTGGATGCAAGATCACATTTTACCTTCATTTATAGTAGATCATTTTATTATTGAGATATTGGATGCAAGATCACATTTTACCCCAAAGATAAGAAATAAACACGGGCAGACTTTAATTTAGAACGGGCCTAATTCAAATTAAGTAACCACTAAAGTAGGCTGATAGTATCGTATTTGAGAACATGTACTCTGTGTGTTGGTTATACTTCGCTACTGTTGTCCCATTGTCCCATCCACAAATCAGTAAATACTTATAAACAAAAGTGATCGTAGGGGAGTGAGGTGGTAGAGACCTTAATATTTTCGGGGTCAATATTAACAGAATCTGTCGGCCAGATCACCTCGTGTGGGTGCAGATATTAAAGGTTCAGTTTTCAGTACAATATTTTATGAGGGTGGTATCCATCTTCTTTCCCTCGCGATGCATAAACCACCCCCGGGGAGAAGAGTGGCAGAATGGTTCAGACGTTCGCCTGCAGTAAGTTAACTCGAGGTTATTTTGAGAAACTGAAACTGAAACTATCTGCCCGAACTTTGAAAAAAGTCAGGTATCTTAGACTGAAAGCTGCACGCGTGAAGATTTGCTCGAACGAGATGGTCGCCTGTACAAGCAGCAAGCTCGTGCTACTATAAGATTTAGAAGACGAGTACTCTACCAGGTGTCATAGATGAATTATATGTTGCTTTTTTAAAAATATTTCAGCCATTGTCTTGTTTGTTTCTCGGCTGTAAAAAAAAAAAAAAAATTCCCACGTTTGATACAGAAGAGCAAGTTGAAGCGGTGTAGGCAGTCAAAAGTTGAGGCCAGTATAATAAACGCTGTTGACATCAGTAATCCTAGTTGTCCTCAACGTTTCTCGTTTAGACAGAGGTATGTATGTCTCTGAGGTGATGAAAAGGACACACAGAGACCATATAATCTAGAAACACGCACAGGCAAATGATGACAGAATGCTAGTGTCTTCAAACAGGGTTGTAGAGTGGAGTGGGAAGGAGGAGGTGGTTAAGCGGAAAATGAGATATGACTAGTGGTCTTGGTGTAGTGGTTAACGCGACGGACTACCGACTGGAAGGTTGTGGGTTCGAATCCCCATCAATCCCTTCAGAAATCATTGTGGGATTTTTTTTTGGCTCTGTCTCCTACCCGGAGTTGGGCGTGCTTTGGGCTCATTGGGAAGACTGGGACCACACAGTCGAGTCTCATCCACTTCACGGATGCGTCATTGAGGGTGCTGCTCAAAGCTTCTGACCAGCTCCGCAGATGTCTGTATCTCTTGGGCCTGGACGCCAGGAAATGTTATGATATAAGCGTAGAGTTTTGCCCTGTCGTGTAGTCTCAATCCTAGATGGAACTCCATGGCATCATGATTATCATCCTCATCGACTCCCCCGTGGGGATGCGGGGGCTCTTTCAGTATAAATAGTATCCCCACCTTCTGGAAATGCTGTGCTAGAAATTTCCTCTTTTCTGTCACTCTCTTTGTTTCTTTCTTCCTCCTTTGCTTTCTGTTATTTCTTCCTGTCATTATCTGCCTTGCGGGTCCATTCACCTGTATGTGTTTGATAAAGTCTTCCGTACTTTTTTCTTAGGATTGATAATTGGGTAGATGTATTAAGTGCATTTTTGGCTCTAGGGAGATGAGATATGCGGAAGCAATTTTAGGTAATTTATGCCCGTTTTTATATATGTTTTGGCGTCCTTCGGTATGCTTTTATTTGTATTCAGGTGTGTTTTTTAAATCCCCTCTGCGATAAATTGGACTTAGTGGTCAACGCCAGGGGCATGGCCTTAGATTATGTGCGCGATTGCATTGTACTGTGTACTTAATTTTCTTTCTTTCTTTTATTTTTTTTAATCCTGTTGAAGTTTTGTATGTTTTGAAGCGGTTATAGCCCTGATATGGCTCTGCGCAGTTGGCTGGGCTTTAAACAACAATAACAATAACAATGACAATCCTCATCGACATCATCATCGTCGCATTGATAACAAAACTGATATTAAAAAACCCCAAAACAAAACAAAACAAAACAAAGCCTGTGCCAGCTTCTGTGGCTATTAAGGGGGTGTAGAAAAGAAAAGAAAAAAGGTGAGCACAAAGGTAACCTCCCTGAGTGCGATGTCCCGTAAAAAAAAAAGTCTAGAAGGCGGACTTGTTCTTATTGACTAGGAAGTTTAGTTTGAAACACTCCATTACTCGTCTGTCTTTCTAGTGGGGGTTAACTCGCAGAAACGTTTTAATAGTCCGACCGTTAGAGAGCATTGATATCGATCTTTCTCTCCTCTCTCTCTTCCCGTACCCCCTATCCCCCCATCCTCCCTTGCATACGTATAACCACACCCCTCTTATCAGTCTTTCGCTCTCGTCTGCCTTACCTTGCGCACTCGTCTCTGTCAGCACGTTCAACAGGTGCGCACACATCTCCGGCATATCTCCATTTGTTATCCTGCTCTCTCTCTCCCCTCCTCTCTCTGTGTCTCTCTCTCTGTGTCTCTCTCTCTATCTCTGTCTGTCTGTCTCTGTGTCTGTCTTTCTCTCTCTCTCTGTCTCTGTCTCTTTCTCTCGCTCTCTCTCACTCTCTTTCTGTCTGTCAGTTTCTGTCTGTCTCTGTCTGTGTCTCTTGCTGTCAGTCTGTCTTTCTCAATCTTTCTGTCTCTCTCTTTCTCTTTCTCTCTCTGTCTCTCTCTGTCTCTGTCTCTGTCTCTCTTTCTCTCTCTTACGTGTGTGTGTGTGTGTGTGTGTGTGTGAGCGCGCGCGCGTGTGTGCGCGTGCGTGTGTGTTTTTTCCCCCTTGGCTCGTTCTTTCTCCCTACCGCTCTCCCATTTCGTCTCCTGTAATGAAAGTGAACAGCTTGTCGAGTATGGCTCGTGCTTCACCTGTGCTACCTGGCCAAGTGGGGGGGAAGGTGAGGCGAATGAAGAGCGATGGGGCTTGTTGGCCGCTGTGTCAGCAAGTCCTCCGTCACCCCCATCCCCCACTCCCCTCCTCCCTCCCTCGCATCCCTGGTCGTCTTGAAGATGGTCAGGGCAGGTGGGAGAGAGGTTAGATAGTGGTGGTGGTGATGTGTGTGTGTGTGGGGGGGGGGGGCGGGTGGATTTGGAGAGAAACACGCCCTGCCTCCAGAGGTGGAAATAAGGCGTGATGGTATTGAGACGTGATGGTTGAGTACCTAGTGACGAAATGGGTGGCCATTTCCCTCAGTTTCTTAATTTTCTGTTTTTCTTCTTTGTTTTCTTCTTCTTTTCCGTGACTCATTGAAAAAGAGTCATTGGGGTTCCACACTGGAGAACTGTTCATCGGATTCTTCCATCTCTGTCTGTTGTGTGCCAAAGCTGGGTCTCTGGCGAATGGTTTCTCTGTTCGTTCCACAGCGTTGTCAGTCCATCGTTTCTTTTTCTGTCTTCCTCTTCGTCTCGCTTCCTCAACACTTCTCTGGAGGATAGATTTAGCAAGGTTAATTGGCCAGATCAACGTAATTTTCTTTTCTTAAGTGAAGTCAGCAGATAATGATATTTACTACTACTACTACTGCTGCTGCTACTACTACTAGTAATAATGATAATAATAAAAGTAATGATAATAAACTACTACTACTACCACTACCACCACCACATGTACTTCTACTACTACTACCACCACCACCACCACTACTACTACTACTACTTCTACTACTACTACTATTACTGCTACTAATAGATCTAGTGGCATTAATATAGAGCGCCAAATCTTGCCACAAGAATGAAACCAAAGCGCGCACTCCCACCATCCAGCAAAGCAAGCACCCAATAACGACCAAAATCCCAGGCACAGAGCACACGCAAACTGGGAGGAATAGAATAGGAGTGGAGTAAGGCGAAAGAGTGAGCATGTAAAAGGGGAAGTCACTGCTGGACAAAAAGGTATGTCTTCAAGCTAGACTTGAAGGAAGACAAAGAGTTCTTTTGACTGCGAATAGACGTGGGAAGATCGTTCCAGTTGTATGGACCAGAGAGAAAAAGAGCCACGACTGACTGTGGTAGGTTACATGTGCATCAAGGAATTTTAAACAATTTGTGTCATAAGTAGAACGGAAAAGTCGGGCAGGGGTGTGCATTTCGTAGGTGGTCACGAAAATAAATAGGTGCAGTACCATTGATACACTTGTAGCATAATGTGTTGATTTTGTATGACATTCTTTGAGAAACAGGCAGCCAGTGGAGATAGTGAAGCAAGGGAGTGACATGACCATGCCTGTTTTTGTAAAGGGCAAGACGCCCAAGGTCAGGGCAGGTCACAAATGTTTATGAGAATGCGATTCAGGCAGGAGACATAGGGACGGACAGAATGGGAAGTGACAGCCTAGAGACGTGTTTCACGTGCTGGTGCCCCAGGCCGGCATCTCAGTCATCTGGACTCTGGACCAGATTGGTCCTCCCGCTTGTCACCTGAGTCGTCTGTCTTGCTCTTGTCTGTCAGTCTTTACAGCCCTTGCCTTCTTTCCCTCACGTTCTGTGTATGTTCCTGCTGTTGTTCCCTCACGTTCTGTGTATATTCCTGCTGTTCTTCCCTTACGTTCTGTGTATGTTCCTGCTGTTCTTCCCTCACGTTCTGTGTATATTCCTGCTGTTCTTCCCTCACGTTCTGTGTATATTCCTGCTGTTCTTCCCTCACGTTCTGTGTATATTCCTGTTCTTCCCTCACGTTCTGTGTATATTCCTGCTGTTCTTCCCTCACGTTCTGTGTATATTCCTGCTGTTCTTCCCTCACGTTCTGTGTATATTCCTGCTGTTGTTCCCTCACGTTCTGTGTATGTTCCTGTTCTTCCCTCACGTTCTGTGTATATTCCTGCTGTTCTTCCCTCACGTTCTGTGTATATTCCTGCTGTTCTTCCCTCACGTTCTGTGTATATTCCTGTTCTTCCCTCACGTTCTGTGTATATTCCTGTTCTTCCCTCACGTTCTGTGTATATTCCTGCTGTTCTTCCCTCACGTTCTGTGTATATTCCTGCTGTTCTTCCCTCACGTTCTGTGTATATTCCTGCTGTTCTTCCCTCACGTTCTGTGTATATTCCTGTTCTTCCCTCACGTTCTGTGTATATTCCTGCTGTTCTTCCCTCACGTTCTGTGTATATTCCTGCTGTTCTTCCCTCACGTTCTGTGTATATTCCTGCTGTTCTTCCCTCACGTTCTGTGTATATTCCTGTTCTTCCCTCACGTTCTGTGTATATTCCTGCTGTTCTTCCCTCACGTTCTGTGTATGTTCCTGCTGTTCTTCCCTCACGTTCTGTGTATGTTCCTGCTGTTCTTCCCTCACGTTCTGTGTATATTCCTGCTGTTCTTCCCTCACGTTCTGTGTATGTTCCTGCTGTTCTTCCCTCACGTTCTGTGTATATTCCTGCTGTTCTTCCCTCACGTTCTGTGTATGTTCCTGCTGTTCTTCCCTCGCGTTCTGTGTATGTTCCTGCTGTTCTTCCCTCACGTTCTGTGTATATTCCTGCTGTTCTTCCCTCACGTTCTGTGTATGTTCCTGCTGTTCTTCCCTCACGTCCTGTGTATATTCCTGTTCTTCCCTCACGTTCTGTGTATATTCCTGTTCTTCCCTCACGTTCTGTGTATATTCCTGTTCTTCCCTCACGTTGTGTGTATATTCCTGTTCTTCCCTCACGTTCTGTGTATATTCCTGTTCTTCCCTCACGTTCTGTGTATATTCCTGTTCTTCCCTCACGTTTTGTGTATATTCCTGTTCTTCCCTCACGTTCTGTGTATATTCCTGTTCTTCCCTCACGTTCTGTGTATATTCCTGTTCTTCCCTCACGTTCTGTGTATATTCCTGTTCTTCCCTCACGTTCTGTGTATGTTCCTGCTGTTCTTCCCTCACGTTCTCTGTATATTCCTGCTGTTCTTCCCTCACGTTCTCTGTATATTCCTGCTGTTCTTCCCTCACGTTCTGTGTATATTCCTGTTCTTCCCTCACGTTCTGTGTATATTCCTGTTCTTCCCTCACGTTCTCTGTATATTCCTGCTGTTCTTCCCTCACGTCCTCTGTATATTCCTGCTGTTCTTCCCTCACGTTCTCTGTATATTCCCGCTGTTCTTCCCTCACGTTCTCTATATATTCCTGCTGTTCTTCCCTCACGTTCTGTGTATGTTCCTGCTGTTCTTCCCTCACGTTCTCTGTATATTCCTGCTGTTCTTCCCTCACGTTCTCTGTATGTTCCTGCTGTTCTTCCCTCACGTTCTGTGTATATTCCTGCTGTTGTTCCCTCACGTTCTGTGTATGTTCCTGCTGTTCTTCCCTCACGTTCTCTGTATATTCCTGCTGTTCTTCCCTCACGTCCTGTGTATATTCCTGCTGTTCTTCCCTCACGTCCTGTGTATATTCCTGCTGTTCTTCCCTCACGTTCTCTGTATATTCCTGCTGTTCTTCCCTCACGTCCTGTGTATATTCCTGCTGTTCTTCCCTCACGTTCTCTGTATATTCCTGCTGTTCTTCCCTCACGTTCTCTGTATATTCCTGCTGTTCTTCCCTCACGTCCTCTGTCTACAGTGGTAAACGTAGGGCTTCCAGTCTGATGGTCCTGGGTTCATTCCGGCTAGGTATCTTCGCCTAGCGATAAAGAGTGGAGATTATCCAATATTCAAAGTCAACACGTGTGTGCAGCAGACCTGTCATTGCTTCACCCACCCCCACACCCATTTGTGTGTACACATTTGTAGAATATCAACTACGCAAGTCAAAGATCCTGTAGGTCATGTCAGTGACTGGCTTCTGGAAACACGAAACTTATTCAGCATGCAGGCAAACTGAGTTTCAAACAAAAAGGGCTTTTAGCTGATAACATCTGCCTCTGGAAAATAAAGTATCAATTCCCATTGCGTGTCTTTCGACACTGTCATAAAGTGAGCATACCATCCACATAATGATCTATACAGGGTCTGTTGTTTTCTGCAGCCTAAACGCTCTTATTCCTTACCCAAGCAGGCTTGCTGTTTTCCATAGCACATTTAGTATCTTTCGCCCTTTGAGACCGATTCACTATGCACCTACTACCCCAGTCTGAGGCTGCAAAATCTACCGTTCTTCAAAGGCTTTTCATCATCAGTTGTATTTCACAATCCACAGGGTATGGTGTGTTACAAGGCGTTGATTATAACGTCGTTTTGCACCTAGATAAAGTTACCGCAATCTGTTATTTTCGAGGTCCAAAATACAAAGTCTGTTAAACCATTCTTTGAGTTCTAGGCACTCCATACACTCTTCCGGATTTCTACAAAGACTTGTTGTTAGAAGGTCTGGGCACCAGCACGTGAAACACGTCTCTGTGCTGTTGTCGCTTCCCATTCAGTCCGTCCCCCTGTCTCACACCTGAATCGCATTCTCATACAAATGTGTTGAGCTGCCCTTGACCTTGGCCGGCCCTTTGCCAGCCTGGGAGACCCCTCATATCCGTCCCTCTGTCTACCTGTATCCTTCCTGCCTTGTCTACCTGTATCCTTCCTGCCTTTTCTACCTGTATCCTTCCTGCCTTTTCTACCTGTATCCTTCCTGCCTTGTCTATCTGTATCCTTCCTGCCTTGTCTACCTGTATTCCTTCCTGCCTTGTCTACCTGTATTCTTCCTTCCTTGTCTACCTGTATCCTTCCTGCCTTGTCTACCTGTATCCTTCCTGCCTTGTCTACCTGTATCCTTCCTGCCTTGTCTACCTGTCTTGTCTACCTGTATCCTTCCTGCCTTTTCTACCTGTATCCTTCCTGCCTTGTCTACCTGTACCCTTCCTGCCTTGTCTACCTGTATCCTTCCTGCCTTGTCTACCTGTATCCTTCCTGCGTTGTTTACCTGTATCCTTCCTGCCTTGTCTACCTGTATCCTTCCTGCCTTTTCTACCTGTATCCTTCCTGCCTTGTCTACCTGTATCCTTCCTGCCTTTCTACCTGTATCCTTCCTGCCTTGTCTACCTGTACCCTTCCTGCCTTGTCTACCTGTATCCTTCCTGCCTTGTCTACCTGTATCCTTCCTTCCTTGTCTGCCTGTATCCTTCCTGCCTTTTCTACCTGTATCCTTCCTGCCTTACTCATGAATGCCATGCTGTGTCAGCATGGTTGTTGTTTTGTCGTAGTTTGCATGTTCTGCTCGCGTCTCTCTCTCTCTCTCTCTCTCTCCTCTCTCTCCTCTCTCTCTCTCTCTCTCTCTCTCTCTCTCTCTCTCTCTCTCTCTCTCTTTCGTAAATACACTGAATTGAGTTGGTTGGTCATTTGGAGTTGATTGTGTCTTTTTGTTGTTTGTTCGGTTTTGTTAAGTGTTTTTCGTTGTGGCTGGATTGTGACGAAAACCGGATAAAGATTTAAAAGTGATTTGAAAACTGAGCACATAGGGAACAGATTATGCTTTTAAAATTATGTTTGTTTCACGAAGTAGGTAGGGATGTAAATACATACGAAGCAGTCACTCGGATTTCTGTCTCTGTGTTGAGCTCTTTCGCTCGTTTGCTGGCATGCTCACCGCTACCTTCGCAGGTTAGAAAAATTGCCACTACAGCAGCAGTTCCACAACCTTCCTTTTCTCCCTTAACTTCGTGAAAAGTCGTTGGGGCGTCGCACTAAAGAACTGTTCGCGAGATTGCTCCAGCTCGTCGGTTGTGTGTCAGTGCCTGGGTCTCTGCGAATTTTTGTCCACGACATTAAAGACCATAAATATGCTAACTTCGCAGCGTTACCAACGACCTCTCTGTTTATTACACGCACATACACAGATGTGTGTGCGCGCGACACACATACATTTACACACATACACACACATACACGAGCACAAACACACTACACATACAACACATACGCGCACACACATATACACATAACACACAAACACAAGCACCCTCTCAACTACTACCACCATTACGCTACTACTATTACTACTACTACACTATATCACTTCTCGCCTCTGCCCCACACTCGCGCACAGATATATGAAAAGTAACCATCAGACTGTACAGTGTCACCTGGTATAACGCCGAGGCCAGGCAGGTGTCAAGCAAGGTGATACAGCAGGTATTCCCTGCTTCTTGACACCCATCATTTGTTCTCTGGAAACTACCGACCATGCGTGGGTCCCGGTACGTCAAGATACTGCCAAGTCTTTGGCCTCGTTTGCGACTTACTCACTCGTGTACAAGCGCTGGCAGAGATATGGATAGAGAGATTGGCGGTTGCACGATTTTGCTGGTGATCACTGTTTCATGTGACAGGCGTGATAGTCCCGTGGGGATGCCGGAGGGTCTTTCAGTGTAAAGAGTATCCCCACTTTCTGGAAATTCTGTGCTGGAAATTTCTCCTTTTCTATCACTCTGTTTCTGCCTTGTTCTTTTGCTTGGTTGTCATTTCTACCTACCATTTTCTGCCTTGTGGTCCATGTCCATTTACCTGCATGTGTTTGATAAAATCTTATGTACTTTCTCTTAGGGTCGATGGTTGGGTGCATTTTTGGCTCTAGGAAAATGAGATATATGGATTCAATTTTAGGTAATTCAGGCCCGTTTTTATATACTTTAGTGTCCTTATTTGTGTTTAAATTTGTATTCATGTATGTATTTTTTTTAAATCCCCGGTGTGATAAATTGAAATGGAACGGTCAACGCCAAGGGCATTTCCTTAGATAATGTGCGCGAATGCTTTGATATGTGTATTGGATTTTCTTTTCCTTTTTTTTTTCTTCTTGAAGTTTACATGTCTTGAAACAGTTATAGCACTGATACATCTCTACGCAGTCGGTTGGACTTTAAACAAAAATAGCAGTAACAATAGGCGCGATAATCGTGGTAAGACGTCGGACTTCCAATTGGAAGGTCTCAGTTCCAGCCTGTCTGAGCATCTCCCGCCTAATGGGTAAAGGATGGAGAATAATTCGATCTTCCTAGTCAACACGCGTACAGACCATTAGTGCCTGAACTTCCTTCGAGTGTATAATATACACACGCTAAACATCAGTTGCGCGCGTTGAAGATCCTGTAATCCATGTCAGTGTCTGGTGGCGATGGCAGTATGAAAACATCCAGCATGCACGTCTACCGGAAATGGAGACTGTGGACTGTGCAATAACATACCGCCGGCACAGTGTGCGCAAAACAGTGTGCATAGATGGATTAGAGAAAAACTATGAATGTTAAGCCAAAAAACAAGCAAACAAACGAGCAAAAAAAAAAAAAATAAAAAAAAAATAAAAAAAACGAAAGCAAAAAAACAAACAAAAACAAAAACAACAACATCTTTTGGATGGCATCTGCGTCCTTTTTTTCAATTTTGTCCCCACCATTTCTTGTATTGTTTTTCTTGAGTTCTTTTCCATTCACGGTTCTTAACATAATTATTTTAGCAAGACCCCTGGATCATATGTTGTGGACGTACCATCGGAATTTCCTTTTCATCACTGTTGTGCAAGGATCCTGGAAGGGACTTACATGTTGCTCAATAGACGACTGTATTGGTTTCATAATCAGTATAGGAGATATCTTGTTATCACTGATACTGTCTCATCTCCATGGCCTGGATCTTCCTCTGCAGTTCAGCTGTTAGTGTCTGTGTATTGCATGTAGACGAGAAGAGTGCACGCAAGAGCTGATCTTATAATTTGTACTGATAATGTTATCTCTCCACATGTTTCTCAACCTTGACAGTAGTACTGTTGTTCTTGCCGTTCTTCATATGATTTCTGGTTTCGATCTTGCATCACTGACTGTAGCTCTCAGATGCGTGAATTGATGCATTGTTTGCAACTTTTGGCTCTGAATAGGAACGTCTTCTTGAATGGAGCGTTCTCTGTTTGTCAGGAGCATGGGTTTGTCACAGGTAATTCTTATTGCATACGTGGGCAAGATGTAGTCACAATTGTGAAATAGTTTCGTCAGTTCTTCTTTTCTTCCTACTAGTGCATCTGTGTCGTCTGCAAAGTGGAGATTTGTGATATTTCAGTCGCTAACGCTGACTGAGTTAGAGTTTTCTTTTGAGATCTCTTCGTGATTCGCTCCAAGAAAATCTTGAAGAGGGTGGGTGAGACGAGGTAGCCTTGGTGTACGCGAATTAATGAGTGGAACCACTTTCAGTTTTACCCTGGATGAGTGTTACTCTAGTCGTATTCCTATGCCGCTGTTTGATGATGCAGTCAGCTCTCTCTATCTCTCTCTCTGTCTCTGTCTCTGTCTCTCTCTGTATGTCTGTCGTATTCTGTCTCTCTCTCTGTCTGTCTTTTGTCTATCTCTTTCTCTCTCTTTCTCTCTCTCTCTCTTTCTCTCTCGGTCTGTCTGTCTATTTCTCTTTCTCTCTTTCTCTCTCTCTCTCTTTGTGTGCCTGTCTCTGTCTTTCTCTCTCTGTGTCTGTCCCCCCTCTTTCTCTGTCTCTCCCCCCTCTCTTTTTTTCTCTTCTCTCTCTCTCCCTCCCCCTCTCCCCCTTTCTTTTTCTCTCTCTGTCTCTGTGTGCCTGTTTGTCTTTCTCTCTGTCTCTCTCTCTCTCTCTCTGTGTCTTCTCCCTGCCACTACCCCCTTCTCTCTCTCTGTCTTTGATGGATTTTGTTAGTTTTGCTCATTACTGCTTACAGAGCCTCAACAATATACCGCAGCAATAAATTGCGCTGGTGTGGTTTTTTGCTGTTCTGAACCCGCTGCAGCCATCAGTGTTTGCAGGAATGAGGGCATAACAATGAGACAAACAAAAGCACGCACAGAGTGAGTTGCCGATCTCTCCGTCAGGTCTCTGGTCGCGCTGGCTTCTCTTGTCCTGTCGCCTTGCGCAAACCACCGAATAGATCGTTGTGTCGCTTTGTACAAACCACCGGATAGATCGTTCTGTCGCTTTGTACAAAACACCGACTCCGTTTTTCGTGTCACGTTTAAAATAGA
>JAPXFY010000017.1:14686056-14691056 GCA_030674185.1 Monoplex corrugatus | reverse complement strand
CTGTTTGTTTATCAATTTATTTATTTATTGCATAAAGTTTCACTCCTGTTGCTTGCTACACGCAAAGTCAAAACAAAATTGAGGCAGCTGAAATGTGGTTACTAAAAAGAATGTTGAAAGTTCCATGGACAGCAAAGAAAACAAAACGAGACAGTCTTGAAGGAGGCAGACACAGGAAGATCATTAATAAAGAAGATTACGAAAAGACGAGCAACATTTATAGGGCATTTTGTGAGGAAAGGGGAATTAGAGCACCTGGTCACAACAGGAAAGCTGGAGGGAAAGAGAACACCAGGTAGACCCAGGGAGAAAATATTGGACGGACTTGCAGGATGGCTGAGGACAGAGAGGGTGGGAGATATGCTTGCAGCGACAAGGGATAGATTCGTGTGGCGGGCCATGATCGCCAACGCCATGCGCCAGGGCACATGGTGATGATGATGATGATGCTTGCTACTTTACCGTCTCCAGCCATTTGGGGGTGGGGGTAGGGTGGGGACCTGGTTGGTCGTAGAAATAGGGCTATAGACCTAAGATCTGATGTTTTGAGTTCAATCCCTTCTGGCAGCTTAAAAACTGGCCCGTTGACTGCTTAGTTTACTGCTCCATTCATCCTGGTCGTGTCAGCTTGGTGTTTCCTTTATATGTCCTGGTTTTTTTTTTTTACTCCCTCCATCCCTTCTGTACCCCCTCCCCCGCCCTCCCTGTCCGTTTGAGGACCTTTCCTGCGCATAGGATTTTGTGCTGATTCAAGGAGTCAGCCAGATCACAGATGGCGGATTGGATGGAGCGTATATGGAATTATCCGAGTTCGATGAATTTCGTCTTGAGTAACCTTTTTGAGGAAGCTGGTGGATAAGGTGAGGGAGTCAAAGGGTTAAATTTTCGCTGGTGGTGGATAGGGTGCAGGAGTCTCAAAGGGTTAAATATTCGCTGGTGGTGGATAGGGTGAGGACGCCAAAGAGTTAATTTTTTGCTGGTAGCGGATAGGGTGCGGGAGTGAAAGGGTTAATTTTTTTACTGATGGTGGATAGGGTGAGGGAGTCAAAGAGTTAATTTTTTGCTTGTGGTGGATAGGGTGAGGGAGTCTCAAAGGGTTAAATTTTCGCTGGTGGTGGATAGGGTGAGGGCGCCAAAGGTTTATTTTTTGCTGGTGGTGGATAGGGTGCGGGAGTGAAAGGGTTAATTCTTTGCTGGTAGTGGATAGGGTGCGGGAGTGAAAGGGTTAATTTTTTACTGATGGTGGATACGGTGAGGGAGTGAAAGGGTTAAATTTTTACTGATGTGGATAGAGTGCGGGAGTGAAAGGGTTTAATTTTTACTGATGATGGATAGGGTGCGTGAGTGAAAGGGTTAATTCTTTGCTGGTGGCGGATAGGGTGCGGGAGTGAAAGGGTTAAATTTTTACTGATGGTGGATAGGGTGCAGGAGTGAAAGGGTTACATTTTTACTGATGGTGGATAGGGTGCGGGAGTGAAAGGGTTACATTTTTACTGAAGGTGGATAGGGTGCGGAGTGAAAGGGTTACATTTTTACTGAAGGTGGATAGGGTGCGGGAGTGAAAGGGTTAAATTTTTACTGATGGTAGATAGGGTGCGGGAGTGAAAGGGTTAAATTTTTTACTGGTGGCGGACAGGGTGCGGGAGTGAAAGGGTTACATTTTTGCTGATGGTGGACAGGGTGAGGGAGTGAAAGGGTTAATTCTTTGCCGGTGGTGGATAGGATGCGGGAGTCAATGGAATAAACTAAAAGTCATGTTTGGTGGACTGGGGGGCCAGACGGAGCAGAGTTTCAGAGGCAGCTGGGTTGTAAGTCTCGTGCTGTGTGTCTCTCTGTGTCATCCAGGTGTGGTGCAACATAGTGCTAAACGTGGTCCCTTACACAAAACGCTTGCGTGCCTGCCATTGCTGCGCATGCTGATGTCCTTTGTTTGCCGACATTGTGAATGGGAAGGTCCAAACCCTAGCTAGCTCTGAGAATTGACAGGAAACGATCTTATCAAGCTGTCAACCTTCCCACACACGTACACACATGCACATACACACACGCGAGCGCGCGCGCGCACGCACGCATACGCTCACACAACACACATAAACCGCGCGCGCGCGCCACACACACACACACACACACACACACACACACACACACACAAACACACACACAGTCATGCGAGTATTCTCTCTCTCTGTCTCTTTCTCTCTCTCACACACACACACGCACGCACGCACACACGCACGCACACACACAAACAGACACGCACGCACACACACACACTCACACACGAACACACACACACACACACACACACACGCACACGCACACTCAGCCATGCGAATATTCTCTCTCTGTCTCTCTCTCTCTCTGTCACACACACACACACACACACGTACACACGCACACACACAGAGTCGTGCAAATAGTTTGGCCAGACACCATCTCCGACCAATAACCATTCGCCCAATGCAAACAAGAGAGAGTATTGGCGCTGTTATGATGAAAGGACGGTGTACAGTGTAGATAGATCGGGGGCAATATCCGAAGAGAGAGCAATTATAACATCACCCAGACTGTCATTCATTTTACACCACAAGGAATACGTAAGAGCGGAAGACACAAGAACGTTTGGCGACGGAAGAGTAGAAGGCGACCTTAACCCCTTGACTTCCGCATCCTATGTACCAAATGCGAAAACTTAACCCTTTGATTTCTCCCCCCCCCACCCCACCTTATCCACCAGCTCGTAAGAGTGGAAGACTCAAAAACGTCTGGCGACGGAACAGTAGAAGGCGACCTTAACCTTTTGACTCCCGCATCCTATCTACCAAATACGAAAATTTAACCCTTTGATTCCCCCACCCTACCCACCAGCTTCATACCGCAAACACGGAACCTTTTGACTCCCTTACCCTACACACCAGCTTCCCACTAGCATCCTGCTTTGTCAACCATGTCAGCAAAGCAAAAATTTTAACCCTTTGACTCCCACATCCTACCCACCATCTCCCTGCAGGAAGCTGGTGGATATGGTGAAAGAATCAGAGGGTTAAGTTTTTGTTTTGATAGCATGATTGACAATGCAAGATGCTGGTGGACACCATCAGCAAAAATTTAACCCTTTGACTCCCTCACCCTATCCACCAGCTTCCTGCAGGAAGATGGTGGGTTAGGGTGAGGAGGAAGCTGGTGGATAGGGTGAGGGAGTCAAAGGGTTAATTTTTGCTTTGCTGACGTGGTTGACAAAGCACAGTGCTAGTGAATAGTGTGCGGGAGTCAAAGGGTTAATCGAGGTCTTGAAACACACGAGGCTGGCCCAGACCAGACAGGAGTAGAGAAACTTCGTTGCTGCCCTTCATACCAATAGTATAATGTGCGGTAAGTAAGCTGTAACCCTAGCTGTTCCCAATACCCTATGGGGTTGATTTTGTCCCGTGAATGATTTAAATCCCCTGTGTGATAAAGTGACAGAGAGGTCAACGCCAGTGGCATCTCCTTAGGTTATGTGCGCGAATGCATTGATATGTGTACGAAATTTTTTTTTCTTTTCTTTCTTTCTTTATTTTTATTTTTTTTATTTTTATTTTTTTTCCCTGTTGAAGTATTGTGTATGTTTTGAAAGCGGTTACAGCCTTGATATGGCTGCGCGCGGTCGGTTGGGTTTTAAAGAAAAATAAAAGTAACAGTATTATTCTTTCACCACCGTTTTCTTTCTCTTTTACAGTCTCTCTCTCTCTCTCCTTCTCCACTTTCTGTCTCTTGTGTACACTTCTCTGTCTCGCTGTCTTCCCTCTCCCTCCCCCCTCTCTCTCCCTGTCTTTGTCTTTTCTCTCTCTCTCTCTCTCTCCCTCGCCTCTCTCTCTCCCTCTCCCTCCCCTCTCTCTCCCTGTCTTTGTCTTTCTCTCTCTCTTTTCTCCCTCGCCCTCTCTCTCTCCCTCTCCCTCCCCCGTCTCTCTCCCTCTTTTAGTCTGTGCAAATATTAAGTGAAGATGAGGAATATGTCTGATTCAGACTAAACGTTACTGAGGTTAAAATAGAAGTTAATGTGCTGGAAGAAGAAATGATAGAATTATGGAAGCAAACGAAGAAACGTGCTCCAAGTTGCAAAATTTCCTGTATAGTATCTTAAAAAAAACAACAACAACAACAACCGCCAAACTGTGATTGATGAAATTAGAACGACACAGACGGAAAACAGATGAGCTCAGAATACAAGTGACATGAGCGTAGAATATAAGTCCGTCGAAAAAAGTAGCTGTTTTAATGTAGATATGTATATATATAGTTACATACAGGCCTATATGTATATATATATATGTATATATATATATATATATTATATATATATATATATATATATATATATGTCTGTATATGTATATGTGTGTGTGTATACATACATATGTTTTATGTAATCTCTTTAGATGTCTGTGCTATGCTGATGTGTGCATGATTATTGATTTTCAACCCCCCTCCCCCCCCTTTCTCCTTTTCCTTGAAATGAACCTGTCTCAGGTTTAATTAGTTGATTCATTCTCTCTCTGTCTGCCTCACCCCCCCCCCCCCCTCCTATCTCTCTCTTTCTTGCTTTCCCTTTTTCTTCTTCTTCTTCTCTCTCTCCTTCTTCTGTCTTGGCCCGCAGTCCTGACTGTTTGTATGTCCACTTGTTCATTGTAATGGACAGGACGTGCGTGTGTATATGTCAGTGTTTGTGTATCTGTAGGATTGTATGAGCAATGCTTTTTGACATTACTGTGCGGTATAAATGAACTTATTTTTAGTGTTATTATTCTCATTCGCTTATGCTCTTATTCTGTGTCTTCTCCCCACCCCTCTCTGTCTGTCTGTCTGTCTATCTGTCTGTCTGTCTGTCTGTGAATTTGTTTTTATTTCTCCGTCTCTCTCTGTCTCTGTCCCCCCCCCCCCTCTCGCTCTCTCAATCTCTCCTTCACACACACAAAACACACAACACACACACACACACACACACACACACACACACACAC
>JAPXFY010000017.1:14673556-14676056 GCA_030674185.1 Monoplex corrugatus | reverse complement strand
ACAAAATAGAACAGAACAGAACAAAATAGAACAGAACAGAGCAGAAAAGAGCAGAGCAGAACAAAATAGAGCAGAACAGAGCAGAAAAGAGCAGAGCAGAACAAAATAGAACAGAACAGAACAAAAGAGAACAGAGCAGAACAGAGCAGAAAAGAGCAGAACAGAACAAAATAGAACAGAACAGAACAAAAGAGAACAGAACAGAACAGAGCAGAAAAGAGCAGAGCAGAACAAAATAGAACAGAACAGAACAAAAAAGAACAGAGCAGAGCACAACAGAACAGAACAGAGCAGAAAAGAGCAGAGCAGAACAAAATAGAACAGAACAGAGCACAACAGAACAGAACAGAGCAGAAAAGAGCAGAGCAGAACAAAAGAGAACAGAACAGAGCACAACAGAACAGAACAGAGCAGAGTAGAAAAGAGCAGAACAGAAAACAGAACAGAACAGAGCGGAACGGAACAGAACAGAAAAGAGCAGAGCAGAACAGAACAGAGCGCAACAGAACAGAACAGAGCAGAATAGAGTGGAACAGAGCAGAACAGAACAGGGCAAGGCAGGGCAAAACAGAACAGAGCAGAGCAGAACAGAGCTAAACATAGCACAGCAGATCAGAGCAGAACAGAACAGAGCACAGCAGAGCAGAACAGAGCAGAACAGAATAGAACAGAACAGAGCAGAACAGAACAGAACAGAACAGAACAGAACAGAACAGAACAGAACCGAAATGAACAGAACAGAGCAGGACACAGCAGAACTTTTAGCTAGTAACGTCTACTGTTGGAAAATTTAAGTATCAACATAAGTTTACTCATGTACATTCACAACAGCGGTTGTTTGTGCTATTGCTTGCGTCTTTCTTTCTTTTTTTTTTTCTCTCTCTCTCCCGGACTGTATACTTGATAACGTTACAATAACATAACAAAGTCCACGTAAAAACACATCTGTTTCAGCTAGCTTTCTCCACCTTAACACTCATAGCTAAAGAAGAACATAAAGCTGCGAATGTAACTACAGAAAATGTGGAGGTGAGAGTATGCCTTGTGAATTTGGAGTTATATCGGTTAAGTTGTATGTTGTGGCTTCGGTTGTAGTGATGATGGTGGTGGCGTGTGTGTATGAGTGTATGTGTGTGTGTGTGTGTGTGTGTGTGTGTGTGTGTGTGTGTGAGAGAGAGAGAGAGAGAGAGAGAGAGAGAGCATGCGTAAGTGTGTACCTGTGTCCTTGTGTGTCTGAGACGCAATATTTATTTCAGTACTTTGGTGTATTGTTTTCTTTACATTAACATTGTACCGAGCTGCATTGACACAGGGCGAAAGCGTGATGAATTGTCACTATTTTCATCAATAACAGTATTAACTAGAACAAGAACAAAAGCATACATTAATGATAACAATAATAATGATAATGATAAAAACAACAACAACAATAGTAATAATGGTAATAATGATGATGATGATGATGATAAGAATAAATGATAATGATATTAGTTACTGTAGTATAGTAATAGTGTTAATAATAGTAGTAGTCATCGTCGTCGTCGTCTTCGTCGTCATCCTCGTAATCGTCGTCATCGTAGTAGTAGTAGTAGAAGTAGTACCATTACACCACAACCTTCACCACCGCCACCATCAACGAAAACAAAGAAATAGACTTCCTCAAAAAGTAATGCCTTCCACAAAACTGAAATTTGCAACGACTCGGCGTTGGAATAATATTCCATCACAATTTATACTAAATCCAGCAGTCTACATTCGATAAGACTGATACTCCAGGTTTTAAAAACCGTCCAATTGTCCAATCTTATTGTTTTTGGTAAAAGAGCAGAAACAATACCAGCATTGTCAGCTCTGTTGAGCAGGGAACAGTCTAAATTATGGACGGTTCTATTGCCACATGAGATCTTTCCGATAGATATGGATAGTTACAAGAAGCAGCTGAATACCTGTGGTTTATCATCCGCAATACAACAGTATGATAATACGCCTACTTACTGGTATTGCAACAGTGTGATAATACACCTACTTACTGGTTATCGCATCTACTTATCTTTGCAAACCACCTCTGAATGTACACCTCTGCCCGACTGCTCCGTTCTGCTTCTGACACTACTTGCTTACACATTCTTCGATACAGATGTTCCGCTGTCCCTAAACCATTCATTTCTGTGTCTGAACAAAGAGAACAGTACCATACTGTCTTTTGGTCTGAGCTCCCCTGTCTCTTGGACAGTCGCATGTTCCGTCTTCCTTTAAGTCTGACTTGACGGGATACCTTTTTGTCCAGCAGTGATACCTTTTTGTCCAGCAGTGATACCTTTTTGTCCAGCAGTGATACCTTTTTGTCCAGCAGTGATACCTTTTTGTCCAGCGGTGATACCTTTTTGTCCAGCAGTGATTATTTTTTGTCCAGCAGTGATACCTTTTTGTCCAGCAGTGATACCTTTTTGTCCAGCGGTGATACCTTTTTGTCAGCAGTGATACCTTTTGTCCAGCGTGA
>JAPXFY010000017.1:14651965-14666965 GCA_030674185.1 Monoplex corrugatus | reverse complement strand
ATAAAAAAAAATAAATAAATAAAAAAAAAGAGGCGGAAAAACACCCAGTGGCATGTAAGTAGACAGATGAATCAATGAAAGGTAAACCCGTCTGCATCCAAAACACTATTTTGTCTCAGTGATTCCATTGGTGCAGTCTTATGACCAAATAAGGTTATGACTTAACGACCGGAAAGGAATTGAAGCTGGATGTTTTTGTCTGTCTTTTTTCTTTCTTTCTTTTTTTTTGTTTTTTTTTTGGTCAGTCTGTCTGTTATAAATCATAAATATCGTGTGTGCGCGCGCGCGCGCGCGCACACACACACACACACACACACACACTACACACACACACACACACACACACACACACACCCGCACGCACACACACACCACAACACACACGCCGCGTGCACGCACGCCACCACACACACGCACATACACACGCACGCACGCACGCACGCACGCACGCTTCACGCACACACATCCACATGCACAGCACTCCCCACCCCATCCTCGCACATACCTCAACAACAGTCCACCTTTTTTTTTCTCTCGCCACTAGCCTGGCGCCATCCAACATGTGCTGTTGGAAAGCGATACGAGTGCGCTACCTCTAAAGCTAATCGAGGCCCCTGATTCATCCCGTGTTAGTGCCATGCATTTCCATTGGTCACGTTCGTCGAAAAGCGCTCCTAAGAAGATAAAACAATAACAACAAACACAACAACAACAACAAACCACGACGGCGACGACGACGACGACGACGACGCGACCACACCACCAACAACAACAGCAACAACGACGAAAACGATACTACAACAAAATCAACAAATGACTTCTGTCTTCGTCTTTGTTTTGAGTTTTGTTCGTCGTATGCTTGTTTTTATTCGTATGGGTGTGTATTGTTGTTGTGGTTGATTCATTTGTTCTTTCATTCTTGTCCCTGTTGTCTTGCTTTGTTTTTAAGCACTAGCTATTTTACTTACTTAATGTATGTATGTGCTGTATGTTTGATGTTTTGTGGTAAGTTTTTTATATTTCTTCATTTTATTTTATTTAATTTATTTTGTCATTTTGTTTTGTTTTATTTTATTTTATTTTATTTTATTTTGTTTTGTTTTATTTTATTTTATTTTATTTTGTATTATTTTATTTTATTTTATTTTATTTTATTTTATTTTATTTATCTTATTTGCCTGGTATTCGTAAACATTGTCTTTCTGTAATATTAATTTTTTGCTTGTGTATTTGTAAACATATTGTATCGTCTTCTAGCTGTATTGGCGTCAGGAGTTACAAGTGTGCAGCTTGTTCAAGAGTCTGTTCACCCAAATCTCACAGTTATTATCAGGCAAACTGTTTGAGCTTGAGCAAAACCATAGGCGCTGGCAAGATCTTGAAAAAGGGAGGGAAAGGACATCAGAAACCATTCCACAAACACAGCTCGTGTGCAACATGATTGTATCAACCAAAAGGATACAACAACAAAAATGGTCATCATCATCATCATCATCATCATCATCATCATCAGGTGCCCTGCCGCTTGGCGTTGGCGACCATGGACTTCCAACCATCTCTATCTCTCGTTGCCCCTAGCATCTCCCCCACCCTCCTTATCCCCAGCCACTCTGCAAGTCCGTCCAGCATTCTCTCCCTGGGTCTACCTGGTGCTATCCTTCCCTCCAGCTTTCCCGTTGTGACCAGGTGCTCCAATCCCCCTTCCTCATAAATGGCCTATAAATATTGCTTGTCTTTTCCTAATCTTCCTTATGAATGATCTACTTGTGTCTGCCTCCATCAAGACTGTCTCGTTTGTTTTCTTTGCTGGTTTAGGTGATGAAATCGCTCACTCTGCTGGGCCGAAGCATGGCCTTCGCGAAATACATTTCTTCGCGAAGGCCGTGGCTGTAGTGGTATTGCATTCTGAGACATGGTCTGGCAGCTGAAAACAATTGTATGCTGGGGTATAATGTCCTCTGCCGATGGACACAACATCGGGGGGGGGGGGGGGGGGGGGGGGGCGGGATGGCATAACGTTGTGTGCAAAGGGGAAAATGCTATGTGGTATGTGTGCACGCGCGTGTGTGAATGTGTGTATAGTGATTGAAAACAGGTGGTGGGAAGGAGAAGTCGGATAGTGATTTGGGGAGTGGGGGTTTGGAAGAGTGTGTGTGAGAGAGAGAGAGAGAGAGAGAGAGAGAGAGAGAGAGAGAGACTGTGTTTGTATGTGTGTGTGTGTGTGTGGTATGTTGTGTGTGTGTGTGTGTGTGTGTGTGTGTGTGTGTGTGTGTGTGTGTGTGTGTGTGTTTTGAAAGAGATGTTAACAAAAAGCCTTTTTTTTCCTATTCCATATCCTAACACCACAGAATCAGAGACATTTTTTCACAATGTTTTGATAATGACGATGACAAGGGTTGATAATCCTGATGCTGTGGAGTTCCTTTCTAGAATGAGGCTGTGGGACAGGGCTGTCTGTATTCTATGCTTACTTTCATAATATATCCTGGCATCAACCAGGCCCAAGAAACCCAGACACCTGCGGTGTTGGTCAGGGGATCAAAGCAGCACCATGAGTGACGCGTCCGTGAGGTGGATGGATGCGACTCGGTTGTGTGGTCCTTAGTCTTCCCAGTGAGCCCGTTAAGAACACTTAACTTTGAGTAGGAGCTTGTTGGGACCAAATATTCCTCACAATGGTTTTTAAGAGGATTGATGGGATTCGAAGAAACCCATATCACAATCTTACAAACTTCTAATCGGTAGTCTGCTGCACTGACCAATGCATCATAGCGATTAGCTGGTATATTTAAAATATTGAGAGAGAGAGAGGGAGGGATGGAGGGAGAGATAACCCACATCACAATCTTACAAACTTTTAATCGGTAGTCTGCTGCACCGACCAATGCATCATAGCGATTAGTTGGTATATTTAAAAATATTGAGAGAGAGAGAGAGAGGGGGGGAGGGAGGGAGAGAGAGAGAGAGAGAGAGAGAGTGTTTGTGTGTGTGTGTGTGTGTGTGTGTGTGTGTGTGTGTGTGTACGAATTGTTTTAATTTTAACGTGGCATACCTTATAAGGCCCATTCACAAGCGACACAGAGGGTGGGGTGGCTTAGCGACATGGGAACCGAATCAGGGAAATAACAAGTGTAAATTGATCGAGTTCCAGTACAACATCAACAGTATGCACACGCACACGCACAGGCACACACACACACACACACACACAGAAGAAGAGAGAGAGAGAGAGAGAGAGAGAGAGAGAGAGAGAGAGAGAGAGAAGATGGATGGGAGAAGAGACTGACGACTACCTGGGTTCTCACCTTCCCCCACTCCCTCACCTCCCAGCCCACCTTTTTAGACCTGTCCCCCATTCCACTCTGCCCCCCCCCCCCCATTCGTTCAGCAGGAAACAATGGGGTCGTGGTGCAGGCGGAGGCATGCTTGTTTTGGGCCCCTTGTTTGCATTGTCCGCTTCCTGGCATTTGCCGCTTTCGCATAGTTCCGAACCCGTGTCGCCCCGTCCCCCTCCCGCCCCCACTCCCTCCGTCCCCCTGTCCCCTTTGCGCAACCCTCTTTTTTATTTTATTTTATTTTATTTTATTATTTTTATATATATACTCCATCTAGCTATGCACTGTTTTCTTTTCTCGTCATGTACCATGGTTTCTTTGTTTCTCACTGTTTACCAGTTTTCAGTTCCCTTTAATTAAAAAATGAATGGATGAATTAAATGAAATGAGTAAACGGAAAAGTAAGTTGGTAGATAAATAAATCAGTAAAAATGAATAGATAAGTGAATATGTAAGTAAATGAATGAAAGGAAGGTTCAGTAGATAAACGAATAAAGAGAAATAGCTAGCTAGCTAGCTAGACAGATAGATAAGCAAATAATGAATAAGTAAAAATATAAATAAACAAATAAATAAACAGATAAATAAATAGATAATAAATAAATACATACGTAAATCAATAAATAAGTAAATGCAAATTGATTGAAACCCTAAGGCAGGAAACTTGCTTGTCTAGCAATTTATTTAAGGCAGGAAACTTTGTATAGATCTACCCCAAGGGCGTAAATAGATTAGATAGATTAGGTTAGATAGATAGATAGATGGATAGATGGATAGATGGATGGATGGATGGATGGATGGATGGATGGATAGATAGATAGATGGGTGGATGGATGGGGATGAATGGATAGATAGATGGATGGTTGGGTAGATAGATAGATAGATAGATAAAGTAGAACCACAGAAGCAAAAAAAGCTTGACTATCTGGCAAAGATGAATGAATAAGTAGATAAACGAATAAATAAATGAAATAAATAAATGAATAAATAAATACATAAATAGATGTTAAATGCAAATTGACTTAAACCTCAAGGCTTGACGCTTGTTCGTCTAGTAGTCGGTAAATACGAACTTTTATCATGATCTGTGCGGGTCTTTGTTTAAAACGGAAAGCGTTGGTATGGCTTGACCATTCTGTTTGTTTGCTTTGATGTTTGAATGCGTAGTTTGTTTCG
Organism: Monoplex corrugatus; assembly: GCA_030674185.1. Taxonomy (NCBI): domain Eukaryota; kingdom Metazoa; phylum Mollusca; class Gastropoda; order Littorinimorpha; family Ranellidae; genus Monoplex; species Monoplex corrugatus. The sequence goes on along the minus strand of JAPXFY010000017.1, from coordinate 14,662,454 downwards.
CCTTGTCATGCCTGTTGCAGGATCCAGAGGCCTTCTGTGCCAGGTTATGCGATGATTTACGTTATGAAGAACAGTTGCAGGCAGTGTTGATCATTGATATGTGTAGCCACTTTCAACACATATTCTTATAACAGCCGCGCGTGCATACGCACGTATGGAGCGCGCGCTTGCTTACGCAAACAGACACGAACGCGCGAGCACACTCACACACACTCACGCACGCACGCACGCACGTACATACGCAAGCACACACACACACACACACACACACACACACACACACACACACACACACACACACACACACACACACACACACACACACACAACACACAACACTCTCTCTCTCTCTCTCTCTCTCTCGTCTAAAAGCACATATGTGAACAGACGTGAAAAGAAGTAACGAACACACACACACACACGCACACACACACACACGCACACACACACACGCACACACACACGCACACACCACACACACACACACACACACACACACACACACACCACGCACGCACGCACGCACGCACACACGCACACACACACGCACACACGCACGCACACACACACACACACACACACACACACACACACACACACACACAACACCCCCCCCCCCCCCCTACCAACCTCCTATGTAAGCCAGTAGTTTGAATAGAATTTGAAGCTCGAATATCTGTATCATTACGTGTTTGTACTAGTATGTCCATAAACTGCCATGACCCCCCCCCCCCCCCACCCACCCACTGATGTACAGCACGAGCAGTGTAACCTTACCTGACGGGGTCATAGGCTGCACACTTGATTGCTGTGAGGCCCCCCTATTATTACGGTTGACACGTGCTGTTTGCCTAATGGCTTCCGCTAGCAGATCATAGTTACGAGCTCGTCACTGTACCTGAGAGAAGGAAACAGTAACTCGACGAAGACGGAAAAGAAAGATCAGAACAGAGCAAAACAGAGCAGATAAGAGCAGGGCAGGACAGAACACAACAGAACAGAGCAGAACAGAACACAACAGAACAGAGCAGAACAGAACACAACAGAACAGAGCAGAACAGAACACAACAGAATAGAGCAGAACAGAACACAACACAACAGAACAGAACAGAGCAGAAAAGAGCAGAGGAGAACAAAAGAGAACAGAACAGAGCACAACAGAATAGAGCAGAACAAAAAAGAACAGAACAGAGCACAAAAGAACAGAACAGAGCACAAAAGAACAGAACAGAGCAGGAAAGAGCAGGGCGGAACAAAAGAGAACAGAACACAACAGAACAGAGCAGAAAAGAGCAGAGCAGAACAAAAGAGAACAGAACAGAGCACAACAGAACAGAACAGAGCAGAGTAGAAAAGAGCAGAGCAGAACAGAAAACAGAACAGAACAGAGCGGAACGGATCAGAACAGAAAAGAGCAGAGCAGAACAGAACAGAGCGCAACAGAACAGAACAGAGCAGAATAGAGTAGAACAGAGCAAACAGAACAGGGCAGGGCAAACAGAACAGAGCAGAGCAGAACAGAGCTGAACATAGCACAGCAGATCAGAGCAGAACAGAACAGAGCACAGCAGAGCAGAACAGAGCAGAACAGAATAGAACAGAACAGAACAGAGCAGAACAGAGCAGAGCAGAACAGAACAGAACAGAACAGAACCGAAATGAACAGAACAGAGCAGGACACAGCAGAACTTTAGCTAGTAACGTCTACTGTTGGAAAATTTAAGTATCAACATCAGTTTACTCATGTACATTCACAGCAGCGGTTGTTTGTGCTATTGCTTGCGTCTTTCTTTCTTTTTTTTCTCTCTCTCCTCCCGGACTGTATACTTGATAACGTTACAATAACATAACAAAGTCCACGTAAAAACACATCTGTTTCAGCTAGCTTTCTCCACCTTAACACTCATAACTAAAGAAGAACATAAAGCTGCGAATGTAACTACAGAAAATGTGGAGGTGTGAGTATGCTTTGTGAATTTGGAGTTATATCGGTTAAGTTGTATGTTGTGGCTTCGGTTGTAGTGATGATGGTGGTGGCGTGTGTGTATGAGTGTATATATATGTGTGTGTGTGTGTGTGTGTGTGTGTGTGTGTGTGTGTGTGTGAGAGAGAGAGAGAGAGAGAGAGAGAGAGAGAGAGAGCATGCGTGAGTGTGTACCTGTGTCCTTGTGTGTCTGAGAAGCAGTATTTATTTCAGTACTTTGGTGTATTGTTTTTTTACATTAATATTGTACCAAGCTGCATTGACACAGGGCGAAAACGTGATGAATTATGACTGTTTTCATCAATAACAGTATTAACTAGAACAAGAACAAAAGCATACATTAATGATAACAATAATAATGATAATGATAAAAACACAACAATAGTAATAATGGTAATAATGATGATGGTGATGATGATAAGAATAAATGATAATGATATTAGTTACTGTAGTATAGTAATAGTGATAACAATAGTAGTAGTCATCGTCGTCGTCGTCTTCGTCGTCATCCTCGTAATCGTCGTCGTCGTAGTAGTAGTAGAAGTAGTACCACTACACCACAACCTTCACCACCGCCACCATCAACGAAAACAAGAACTAGACTTCTGCAAAAAGTAATGCCTTCCACAAAACTGAAATTTATAACACAACTTTTCCCCCCTCTACGACTCGCCGTTGGAATAATATTCCATCATAATTTATACTAAATCCAGCAGTCTACATTCGATAAGACTGATACTCCAGGTTTTAAAAAATCGTCCAGTTGTCCAATCTTATTGTTTTGGTAAAAGAGCAGAACAATACCAGCATTGTCAGCTAGCTCTGTTGTGCAGGAAACAGTCTAAATTATGGACGGTTCTTTTCGCCACATGATTAGTGATCTTTCTGATAGATATGGATAGTTACAAGAAGCAGCTGAATACTTGTGGTTTATCAGCCACAATACAACAGTATGATAATACGCTTATTTACTGGTATTGCAACAGTGTGATAATACACTTACTTACTGGTATCGCGTCTACTTATCTTTGCAACCACTTCTGAATGTACACCTCTGCCCGACTGCTCCGTTCTGCTTCTGACACTACTTGCTTACACATTCTTCGATACAGATGTTCCGCAGTCGTAAACCATTCATTTCTGTGTCTGAGCAAAGAGAACAATACCTTACTGTCTTTGGTCTGAGCTCCCCTGTCTCTTCGACAGTCGCATACTCCGTCTTCCTTTAAGTCCAGCAGTGATACCTTTTTGTCCAGCAGTGATTATTTTTTTGTCCAGCAGTGATACCTTTTTGTCCAGCAGTGATACCTTTTTGTCCAGCAGTGATACCTTTTTGTCCAGCAGTGATACCTTTTTGTCCAGCAGTGATTATTTTATGTCCAGCAGTGATTATTTTATGTCCAGCAGTGATTATTTTATGTCCAGCAGTGATTATTTTATGTCCAGCAGTGATTATTTTATGTCCAGCAGTGATTATTTTATGTCCAGCAGTGATTATTTTATGTCCAGCAGTGATTATTTTATGTCCAGCAGTGATACCTTTTTGTCCAGCAGTGATATCTTTTTGTCCAGCAGTGATACCTTTTTGTCCAGCAGTGATATCTTTTTGTCCAGCAGTGATATCTTTTTGTCCAGCAGTGATACCTTTTTGTCCAGCAGTGATACCTTTTTGTCCAGCAGTGATATCTTTTTGTCCAGCAGTGATACCTTTTTGTCCAGCAGTGATATCTTTTTGTCCAGCAGTGATACCTTTTTGTCCAGCAGTGATACCATTTTGTCCAGCAGTGATACCTTTTTGTCCAGCAGTGATTATTTTTTTGTCCAGCAGTGATACCTTTTTGTCCAGCAGTGATACCTTTTTGTCCAGCAGTGATACCTTTTTGTCCAGCAGTGGTTATTTTTTTGTCCAGCAGTGATACCTTTTTGTCCAGCAGTGATACCTTTTTGTCCAGCAGTGATACCTTTTTGTCCAGCAGTGATACCTTTTTGTCCAGCAGTGATACCTTTTTGTCCAGCAGTGATACCTTTTTGTCCAGCAGTGATACCATTTTGTCCAGCAGTGATACCTTTTTGTCCAGCAGTGATACCTTTTTGTCCAGCAGTGATTACTTTTTGTCCAGCAGTGGTTTTCTCCCTCTATGCATCTACCCTTTCGTTCTGCTCTCCCCTGTCCTCCCTGTCCCAGTATGCATGTGCTTTGTACCACTAAGTTTTTGTCATTGTAAGTGAATATTTTAGTGACTGATGAGAGTGTGTGATTTGATTTGATGCGATGCATGCATAAAAATTTATACCTTATGAGTGTCATTATTTAATAATTACAATATTTATATAGCGCAAAATCTTGATAAAATCAAATCTAAGCGCTGAAACACACACACACGCACGCACGCACGCACACACACGCACGCACGCACGCACGCACGCACACACACGCACGCACGCACGCACGCACACACACGCACCCACGCAACACACACACACACACACACACACACACACACACACACACACACACACACACACACACACACACACACACACACACACACACGGCTATAAATGGGGAGAGAGAATAAAAACAATGGAAAATTATAGAGAGCATATTATGTACAATTATATATTACAATGTGATTCCCCTCCGAGTGGAGACAGGCTGCAGAGGGGATTGAGTGAGGTCAGGATTTTGTAAATAGGATTATTGTTTATGTCAGAGCAGCGTCGGTGGCAGTCCTCTAGGATACGATTCTGTCTGTAATCATAATTGTTGTTTGAAAAATCACTTGCGCCAAGAGACACCGAAAGTATAAAATGATTAAATTCTATTCCTTGGACCTAGGGAATTGCTTGGACCTGGGAGGCGTCGAAGATATAAAATGATTGAATCCCATGAACTTCGTGGCAATGAAGACATAAACTATTCTTCGGTGTATTCCGTACTTTTATTAAAGAAAGCAAATGTCGATAAACGAAAGAATAGTTCAGTCTTTTCTGTGTATGTAATGTCTGACTTAAAAGTTCTCACACATTTTGGAACGATGGAGTTTCTAACAATTACATGTGTTGTGTTGATATTAGCGCTGGGTTTACTTAAATCAAGATAACATTAGTTATTAATTAGCGTATAATTATCTTCGATGATGTCGAAACTTTATTAAGTTAAAGATATCATGAGGTGATAGCACAAGCTGCATGTACCGCGTACTTCTACCTTTTATGGACATGAGCATATATAATGAGTATGTACATAACAGCCCCAAGAGAGGGGAAAAAAGGGGTTGCCTCCCTTGCAGAGATAAGAACAACCAACAAGAAGGAGATCGAAAAAAAAAAAAAAAAACAGACAGCAGAGAGAGACAAAATAGACCTTTAATCGGCAGACTAAACTGGCTGGTCTAAAAAAAACGAAACGAAACAAAATCCTTTGAGGAAGGCAATGCAAGACACAGAGAGGAGAGAGAGAGAGAGAGAGAGAGAGAGAGAGAGAGAGAGAGAGAGAGAGAGAGAGAGAGAGAGAGAGAGAGAGAGAGAGAGAGAGAGAGAGGAGAGACTGTTTCTCAGTTTGCAGTTTTAAAAAGAATCGCCTACTTTACAGCAATGTTTATTAGCGTTTACGTTAAACTGTATAATATTTGCAGATACACATACTCTGCTGAATACTAAGACTTATTCTGCCGCCGTTGATTAGAAGTGTGGTGGTAGTTTGGAGTGTTTGCACCGAGATACCCCGGTGGTTTTATTTTGCTGGGTACCGTAGTTTGAACGTTTGGGGTACTTGTTACTGTACCGAAAGTTACTTGGCTTCAAATGTTATAAAATAATGGACCATCACTTAAGAACACATGCGTGTCATGCTTTTTGGGACTCAAGAAGAAGAAGAAGAGGTAGAAGAGTTAGAAGAGTAGAAGGAAGAAGAGAAGAAGAAGAAGAGAGAAAGAAGAAAGAAGAAGAAGAAGAAGAAAAAAAAAAAAAAGAAGAAGAAGAACAACAACAACAACAAAACAACGCGCAACAATAACAACAAAAACAGCCAATAACTGCACAGTCATTTCAGTCTAGATTATTTTATATCAGATACTTGACGATCTGAAGTGAAATAATGTTCATTTCTTCCTTTGTGGAATGCGGCATTTAGTGAATGAATGTGCTATGTACTTAATGAATGTGATTTGTTATACAGGCATTATTGTTCTAGCGCCTGGTTCATGTTGTTTGCTGGTTTCTGTGTTTTGCTTATATGTCTTGATTCACAAAAGTTCGGTGGAAAAACCAAACGAACTCCCTCTTCACGGACGGTTACCTTCCCCCATCCACAAGACAAAAAAGAGATTTTCTGCTCAGGATAAATCAGTTATAGGAAGAAAGAAAGAATGAAAGAAAGAAAGAAAGAAAGTAAGTAAGTAAGTAGTAAGTAAGTAAGTAAGTAAGTAAGTAAGTAAGTAAGTAAGTAAGTAAATAAGTAAGTAAGTAACTAACTAACAAACGAAACAAGCAAAGTAAACAAGCAACTCAGACATAGGTGTCGTAGCATGGAAATTATTGGTAAATCAATATTAGGCCAGTTCACTTGCGTGTTCAAAAATTCTTGTTCATATTTATTTGACAGAGTTTTGTTATACTTATTATTTACGTGTACCGTTTGGTTTGTCCAGATTTAATGTTGTATGTTTTGCCTAAAAAGTAAATTTTCAAAACAAAACAAGAAAGAAAAAAGAAACAGACAGCCAAATAAATGATTGAATAAAAATGTTGAAAGAAAGGGGAAAAAAAAAGGAAAACCCAGAAATGGAGCAACAGATAGATTGAATTGGGCAATTGCTGTTTTTATTACGTGAATTGGACTGAAAATTATCACGTTTTGTCACTTGTATGTTATAAACGCTTGGTATGATTTGCTCTGGGGTTTGAATTGCTAAGAGGTATGTGAGACCTTTCATCCTCTTTGATGCACTCGTTATTTTTCGATATTTTTATGTCTGTCGTTTGATTAGTTTAAATTGGGTTTTACTAAGAAGAACAAAGCCGAAAATACACGCCACAATTTTAGACAAGACATCAAGAAAAACTTATTTAATTTTTTTTCAGTCAGACACTTCTTTTAGGAAGGCAACCGATTTGAAATTGGTATAAACAGTATTAAATTTTGAACAGAAAAACCAGCTCGTTGATCACAACAATTAGAGAGAGAGAGAGAGAGAGAGAGAGAGAGAGAGAGAGAGAGAGAGAGAGAGAGAGAGAGAGAGATGGAATGACAAAGAAGGAAAGCGGTTTAGAGGGAGAGAAGTGTGTTTAAATGACTGCGATACTAATGTCAGATTTCTTGTATTTCAATATGCACTGTTAGAGTGAATAGTTTTGAGTGGATGAAAATGCGCACAATTTTAGCAGGAATATTATATTTGATTCTAAGTATTGATCCACGCGGGGATTTTGCATTTTGCGTTTGGACGTGTGTTAATGTTATTTACAGTGTTAATTTGGACTTAACATTGAAGGAGTCAAATGTAAGTACTGATTATTTTATACAGGTGTGTTAATGGGCATCCTTTTACGTTTATCCGTGTTTGTCACAGATATAAGTTTCGATGTTCGTTTGCCTCAGGTAATGCCAATTCTGATCTCACACTTCTAAGAAATGTTTCGTTTGTTTTATGAAAGATGATTGTGCCAGTTATTGAAATCGATTACATTGGATAATTTCGGGCATGAATTTTTGTACGCTTTTATTAGAATAAATGTATCAATGTTTACATATTTCAGTTTGAAATGATTTTTATGCAAAGCCCCCCCCCCCCCCCCCCCCCCAAGTCGGGATGCCAGGGGCTCTTTCAGTATAAATAATATCCCCACAATCTTCTCTTTGTTTCTTTCTTCCTCCTTTGCTTTCTTTCATTTCTTCCTACCATTTTCTGCCTTGCTGGTTTATTCCCTTGTATGTGTTCGATAAATTCTTACGTACTTTCTCCTAACATTGATAATTGGTTGGCTCTGTAGAAATGTGAAAGCAATTTTAGGTATGTCAGACCCGTTTTTATGTATGTTTTATTGTCCTTAGTTATACTTAAATTTGTAGTCAGGTATGTTTTTTAAATCTTTTGTGCGATAAATTGGATGGAGTGGTCAACGCCAGGGGCATCTTCTTAGATTATGTGCGGGAATGCATTGATATAGCTTTTTGTTTACTTAATTTTCTTTTCCTTTTTCCCCCTGTTGAAGTATTGTGTACGTTTTGAAGCTGTTATAACCCTGATATGACTGTGCAGCCGGCTGGGCTTTGTACAAAAATGAGAGTAACAATAAATGCAAAGTTCCACATGTGGATGCTTTCATTGCTAATGTTGATATTGATGGTTATGCATTTTATTAATACCAAAATGCATGAGCTTATTTTGGCAAATCGGTATTTGTTCAGATTATCAGTACTATTATTATTATTACTCTCGATGTTTGCACGTGCTAGTATTGAATACATAACTATTCATGCACGCAGATATTTCTTTGCACACGTCCAGAATATTCGTGTTGATAGTTACACTGGTCAGTTATCGAAATAATCTTGTGTATATAAATATGCGCATGTATGGTTAAAACATGATACAAACTTTTTTTGAAATATTAACTTGGGTGAGTCATTGAAAAATTAATAACGAAATCTCATTACCAGACCCAGACCATTTTTATAACAGCGTGCTCGGTGTGTTTAAGGTTGCATTTTAATCAGCAAAGCGTAAATTTCATATGAATATTTGATACTTTCCTTGAAGTGGATGACGGGAAGCGTCATGTATGGCTTCGGGTGTCGCAGGTTTTGTTTTATATTATTATTATTGTTACTTCCATTATCGTGGTCCAATATCATTATTAATGTAGCGTCATTCTGATTGCTGTTGCTGTTTATTTCAGTATTTGTTTTTTTTTCTTTTTCTGTTATTCCAATATCATTAATGCAACAAAAGTTTGGCTTGGGATTTGAAAAGTGCCAGGGGTGAGATTTGACAGGGCTCTTTGCTCTGATTACCTCATTGTAAAATTGACACTCTTTGAGAATTGGAAAGGAACTGAGCGCACCAACTGTTTTGCATATATACATATATGTATGTAATATAAATAAAACAATTTTAAAATATTTGCCAAATCGTATGTGCGATAAACCGTATTTTTTGGAAGTTGCTGTATATAGTTGTGTAGGGAGTAATTATGTAGAAGAGTATGTGTAGATCCTTGTTTTGGGGATGAAATGTATATTAGTCACAGAAGTCCCCCGTAGGGATGCCAGGAATCTTTCAATATAAATAGTATCCCCACCTTCTGAAAATTCTGTGCTAGATTTTCCTCTTTTCTGTCACTCTCTTTGTTCTGCCTGTGTCCCTTGCTTTGTCATTTCTTCCTATCATTTTCTGTTTTGCTGGTCCATTCACCTGTATGTGTTTGATAAAGTCTTACGTACTTTCTCTTAGGATTGATAATTTGGTACGTGTATTTATTGCATTTTTTTGGCTCTAGGGAAGTGAGATATGCGGAAACAATTTTTGTATATGTTTTAGTGTCCTTAGGTATGTTTCAATTTGTAGTCAGGTATGTTTTGTAAATCCCCTGTGTGATAAATGGGACGGAGTGGTCAACGCTAGGGGCATCTTCTTAGATTATGTGTGCGAGTGCTTTGATATGTGTACTTAATTTTCTTTTCCTTTTTTTTCCCCTGTTGAAGTATTGTGTATGTTTTGCCCTCATGTGGCTCTACGCAGTCGGCTGGGCTTTGAACAAAAAAATAACAATGCGTGACCTGAGTCTTTTTTCTTCTGTCAGTCTCTTTGCTGCTGTGTGTCTGTATTACACGAATATACCGGCATATATCTGTTCCTTCGTACGCATGTTTTTCAGTTTCACAAAATTCTCTTTGCTGTTTTCTGAAGTCTTGATGTAAAGAACAGGAAAAAAAAATCACTATGGTCATACCAGTAAAATGCAATTCCGTAGGAAATGTAGTTTTCAGGTGCATTACAGAAAACGAAGTAGTCCACCCACATGTTAGTCTGCCTCTAGGGCGAGGATGGTATAGACCATGCTGCAGTACTATGAACTAAACCTACTTGATGGTCAAGGCTCTTTGTATAGATGCAGTGCATTATTAGATGCATCGAAACTTTCACCTGATCTGATTTTACGTCTGTTTTTCTTTAATTGCATTTTAGATTTGCAAGGTTAACGGTGAGCATGGTTCTTAACTGTTGTCTTTTATCTTAACCGGTTGTCTTTTTTTTTTTTCGACGTGGTGTTAGCCCTGATATGGCTCTAGAAGTCGGCTGGGCTATAAGCAATATGATGTGAACTTAATGCATCGAAATTGTCTGAAATAGTGGAGCCTTTGCAGTTCCTTAACGTATTCCGTGCATCGAAACAACCTGAAATCGTTGAGTTTTTTTCAGTTCCTGAACCTGTTGCATTCAACACGTTATGTGAAATTGTGGATCCTTGTCAGTTTCGTAACCTTATCACTCCGGTAGG
>JAPXFY010000017.1:14624465-14646965 GCA_030674185.1 Monoplex corrugatus | reverse complement strand
TGTCTCGCTGTCTCTGTCTCTCACTCTCTCTCTCTCTTTCTCTCTTCTTTGTGTCAGTTGTTGTTAACAAGCTGATCTGGCCATGCATATTAAAATTATTTACATCTGTATATATGCAATTATCCTAGATGCCTTGATTATAGGCTGAATGCGAGCCCAAATTAAGCATCCGACTGGTAGGACTTTAAGTAAGAATTTTACTTGATGTCCTAACTGAAATTAGTGTTTGTATCTTTGGCTTTGTTCATTCAAATGATTTAATGATCTGTTGAAACCATTGGCATGATTTCCCCAAAGAAGGGGAAAAAAACCCACTTTAAAACACGTTATGTAAAATTATGGTGAATTTGAATGAATATAGACCAGAAACAATGCAAACAAACAGAAACTTAGCACACCAATGAATGCAGTTCGTGTAATGCCAACCAGTGAAGAAACTTGAGAAAATAGTCCAGTCTTCTCTCTCTCTCTTCTCTCTCTCTCTCTCTCTCTCTCTCTCTCTCTCTCTCTCTCTCTTCTTTTTCTTTTAATACAAGTTGTTAATCGTGATCACCTTGTCGTGTTAAAAGTTGAACAATGTTGTTGTAAATATCCATCAGATCTATTCTCCGTCCTATTATTATTGTTTGTGTGGGTGGTTGGTTTGATAAAGACTATCTATTTGTTCAAGATTTTTCATGGCTGGAAATAGTCTCTGTGTGTCTGTCTGTCTATCTTTCTCTGTCTGTCTGTCTCTCTCTGTCTCTGTGTGCCTGTCTCTCTGTCTGTCTCTCTCTCTCCCTCCACTCTCCCTCACTTTCTCTCATTTCTTTCTTTTACTCGCACACAAAAAGAAAGGGAATGTGTGTGTGTGCGTGCGTGCGTGCGTGCGTGTGTGTGTGAGTGAGTGTGTGTGTATGTATGTATGTGTGCGTGTGTATGTGTGTGTGTTTGTATGTGTGTATTTTCCTCGCTACAATCCTCTGTCCAACCCCTCTCTTTCTGTCTCTGTCTGTCAGTCAGTCAGTCAGTCTGTCTGTCTGTCAGTCTGTCTGTCTGCCTGTCTGTCTGTCTCTCACAAATACTTATAATCATGTTCAGAATAGCAAGGACTAGCCGTAAGACCTAATGCTTCCATCCTTGAGTAATATAGTTCTGAAGTCTGAATCCTCTCTCTGTGTCTCTTCTCTCTCTGTCTCTGTCTCTCTCTCTCTCTCACTCTCTCTCACTCTCTCTCTCTCTCATCTCACTCTCTCTCTCTCACTCTCTCTATCACTCTCTGTCTCTCTCTCTCACTCTCACTCTCTCTCTCTCCACTCTCTGTCTCACTCTCTCTCTGTCTCACTCTCTCTCTCTCACTCCTCTCTCTCACTCTCTCACTCTCTCACTCTCTCACTCTCTCACTCTCTCACTCTCTCTCTCTCCCTTCAATCTCTTTTCCCCTCCCCCTTTCTCTCTGTTACCTCGTTTCCTTCCGTTCCCTGGCCTCGTAGAGATGCCACAGTAGGAATGTCGACGTCTTGTCTCAAGCCGTCATAATAATAACCGCCTAATAAGTCAAGTCTCCTCTGGTCCTGTGTGTACATAAATCAAACGCTGGCGTGACAAAGCCTAAGTCTGGAGGCTTAGTTACTGCACCAGATGAGTGGAGTGACACCTGGGGAGACAACTCTTGTGACGGCTGACACGTAGAGTGAGCTACCGTTACATGGTTATCTCTTCCTTAACTGGACACAGGTGTTGCGTTATGTGATCTTGATCACTGTAGCTCCTCTGAACACCGTCTGCTGCCTAGTTCTGCCCAGTGTTTCTTGATACCAGGTTCCTCCGTTTAATTTTTTTTTTTCTTTTCAAAGGGATGATGTTTTTCGTTTCCACCTGGTCACCAGTAATGAGATGATGCCGATCATAATGTTGGTTAGTTCTGTGGTGCTACTGAATTGCTTGAATGTTGTTTCCGTTATTTTGGTGCCGATTCGTTGTTTCGTTGTGATCTTCTTGTTTTCATCTTTGCCCCCTCATTTTATTCTTCCTTCACGCGTGTGTGTGGGATGGGGGTGGGATGTGTGTGTGTGTGTGTGTGTGGTGTGTGTGTGTGTGTGTGTGTGTGTGTGATGAGAGAGAGAGAGAGAGAGAGAGAGAGAGAGAGAGAGAGAGAGAGAGAGCTGATGACAGAAGCTTTGGTAGAAAAAAGTGCGCATCTCAGGTGAAACTTTCACTGGTGCAGTTTCCGCGAAGTTCAAAATCGTTGTCCACTGAATGGTTGTATCCAGTTAAAGCAGATCACACGCACGTACCAAGGTAATAGCTTGGTGCCTCCACCGTCGTGGTGCTCTGCCCTTGAGAATCGTGACCTGACAGTGGGTTTGGATTTGTGGATTTGGTGGGATGTGGTGAAGGTATAGGCTATTTTTGTGTATATTGGGTGGGCTGCCGATTTTTGTTTAAATAATGAATCGTTAAAAAGTCAAACAGAAAGAGTTTGGAGTTTGTTCAAGAGTTAATCATCGCACTGAGACAACTCCATATTCGCTGCGCCCAGGTCTGTCAGTCATTATCTGACGAGACTTTTAAGCCTGCGCAAAATCCTAAGCACTGACAAAATCTTGAAAATAGAGCGGAGGAGGGAGGTGTTCCTAAAAAAAAAAAAAAAAGAAAAAGCTGACAGTACCAGAAAGATTAGACTGTTAAGATGGGCAGCGAAGAGGCCAATTTTATTTATTTATTTTGTGTGTGTGTGTGTGTGTGTGTGTGTGTGTGTGGTGTGTGTGTGTGTGTGTGTGTGTGTGTGTGTGTGTGTGTGGTGCAGACTGGCATTGATTTCAAGACAGAATGTCAATTAATTTATTGATTAGCAACGCATTGAAAAAAAATCTGTGCCTTTCTTTGTTTTGTTTTGGTTTTTGGTTGTTTGTTTCATTTTGTTGTTGTTTTGTTTTGTGTTAAAGAAAAATATTCTAGCGAATATTCGTGCTTAGAGTTGTTATTGTCGTATAATATGATCTTGAATCTGCATTGTTAAGAGATAATGAAAGTGGTCGGTCTTTTTTTGCATAACACAACACTGATGCACGAATCTTTCTTGTGGTTGTCAGTGATGTGTTTCGTTAGACCCCTCCCCCCTCCCCGCGTCTTTTCCTGCCGCCTTCCTTGCCTCTCTTTGTCTCTCTGTCTCAATATCTGTCTCTGTCTCTCTCTCTGTCTGTCTCTGTCTCTGTCTCTCTCTCTCTCTGTCTGTCTGTCTCTCTCTGTCTCTGTCTCTCTCTCAGTCATTATTTTCAAGTCCATATCAGCGCATAGGATTTTGCGAGGCTAACCCTTTCACTCCCGCACCCTGTCCACCAGCAATCTGCATTGTCAACCACGCCAACAAAGCAAAAACTTAACACTTTGACTCCCTCGACCTATCCTCAAGCTTCCTGCGGGAAGCTGGCGGACAGGGTGAGGCAATCAAAGAGTTAAGTTTTTGCAGTTGGTAGATAGGGTGCGGGAGTCAAAGGGTTAATTAAGAGATCCGCCAGATCGTTGCTGGCAGATTTGAGTAGTGTACATAAAACTATCCGAATGCGGTGTGTAATCCCTCTTAAACAAATTCAAACTTCCAAACATGATGTTCACAGTACACACCGGGTTTGAACGTGGAACCAACTAACAGAATACAGTGTGCTGGTATACCGTTTTATACCGTTTTATATAGCTCCACGTTTATAGTATAGACAGAACCAGTTTTGTTGACTTTCAGTATCATTCATCATCATTATCATCGTCATCTTCTTCTTCTTCATCGTTGTCGTCCATCTTCCTCCTCCTCCTCATCGTCGTCATCGTCATCATCATCGTCGTCATCGTCGTCGTCCATGATGATGATGATGATGATGATGATGATGATGATCATCATCATCATCATCATCATCATCATCATCATCATCATCATCATCATCATCATCATCATCATCATAAATTCTTCTTCTTATTTCTTCTTCTTCCTCTTTGGACAGATAAAGAAAGGAAGAAAGAAAGAAAGAAGAAAAAAAGAAAGAAAGAAAGAAAGAAGGAAGGAAAGACATAAAGAAAGACAGACGGACAGACAGACAGACAGAAAGAAAGAAAGAAAAAAGAAAGAAAGAAAAGAAAAGAAAGAAAGAAGGAAAGACATAAAGAAAGACAGACGGAAAGACAGACAGAAAGAAAGAACTAAAGAAAGAAAGAAAGAAAGTAAAAAAAAAAATAGAAAGAAAGAAGGAATGAAGGAAAGACAGAAAGAAAGAAAGACACACAGACAGACAGACAGACAGACAGAAAGAAAGAAAATCATTGTGAGCGAGACACAGGCTTTAGTTATACAATGAATGCAGCGGGTAGTGGTCGGGGTTCTGATTTCCACATACCTGTTAGCTGATTGGCAGTCCAGACATGTCGGTATGAAGGTCTATGACGATGTTATGGACCCCTCACATAGCTATTGGTCATGCACGACGGATGTCTTTTGATAGCTTGGGTGTGGTTTGAAAATCATCCTGGAATGTTGGCTATGATAAGTAGGACGTTACGGGAAAGGGGTGTCCGTGGACATTGTTGTGGCCATCTTCAGACTTTTGTTTGGAGAAATACAGTTGGTGTCATTAATGAAAAAATTGCAACCCCATACAGTGGATGTAGTGGGTGTAGTTCGTATGAAATAGTATACCATCATAGGCGTTGAACTTGAAAACCTGACACGATTAATCTGGGTACTTGTATTAAGTGCATTTTTATCTCCGGGGAAATGAGATATGCGAAAGCTATTTTAGGTCATTTAGACCCGTTTTTATATATGTTTTAGTGTCCTTAGTTATGTTTAAATTTGTATTCAGGTATTTTTTTTTAACCCCTGTGCGATAAATTGGACGGAGTGGTCAACGCCAGGGGCATCTCCTTAGATTATGTGCGCGAATGTATTGATGTGTATACTTCATTTTCTTTTCCTTTTTTTTTTCCTGTTGAAGTATTGTATATGTTTTGGTATGTTCATGGCCCTGGTATGGCTCTGCACAGTCGGCTGGGCCGTGGAAGTTCTATGTGTGTTTTGAAACGATTATAGCCTAGAACGGCACAGAACCTTTGCAGTTGGCTGGGCTTTAAGGAACGATACAGTAACAGTAATAGATGGGCGTGGTATCAGGTAGGCGTCAGACTTTTACTCGGAAAGTCCGGGGTTCGTTTCCTGTCTGGGCGTCTCCAGCCTGGTGGATACACAGACTGGAGATTTTCTGATATCCCCAGGTCAAAAAGTGTGCAGACATGTTAGTGCCTTTTTTTCCCCTTTTATTGTTGTTTAAATCCCAGCCGACTGCGCAGAGCTATATCAGGGCTATAACCGCTTCAAAACACAAAACTTCAACAGGAAAAAACAAAACAAAAAAAAAGAAAATTAAGTACACGTATCAATGCATTTGCGCACATAATCTAAGGACATGCCCCCGGCGTAGGACCATTCCGTCCGATTTATCGCACAGGGGAGATTTAAAAAACACACCTGAATACAAATATAAGCATACATAAGGACACCAGAACATATATAAAAACAGGCATAAATTACCTAAAATTGCTTTCGCATATCTCACCTCCTTAGAGCCAAAAATGCACTTAATACATGTACCCAATTATCAATCCTAAGAAAAAGTACCTAAGACTTTATCAAAAAAATACAGATGAATGGACCGTTAAGGCAGAACATAAGTAGAATTGACAGAAAGCAAGGCAACAAGGCAGAAACAAAGAGAGTGACAGAAAAGAGGAAATTTCTAGCACAGAATTTCCAGAAGGTGGGGATACTATTTAAACTGAAAGAGCCCCCGGCAACCCAACGGGGGAATGTTGGTGCCTAAAACCCGCTTCATGTGTATACGCACGCAGAGCATCAGGTGTGCAAGTTGGAGATCCTGTAAGTCATGTTAGTGTCCGGTGAATTACGGAAACGTGAAAACATCTAGCGTGCACTAAAGACGGAGTACGCACTCTGTGCAGCAACATACGGCCTGCATAGTGTGGATTATACGACGTGCATTCATGCATCTGGAAAAAAAATCGGAACTTAAAAAAAAACAAAAAACAGCCTGAACCCTGCAGGTCTTTTTGCAGTGTCTCTGTTTTTATGTCTGTGTCTGTCTATCTGTGTCTGTCTGTGACTCTGTCTCTCTCTTTCTCTCTCTGTGAATGTGTCTGTTTGTCTGTCTGTCTCCCTCCCTCCCTCTGTGTGTATGTGTGTGTGTATGTGTGTGTGTGTGTGTGTGTGTGTGTGTGTGTGTGTGTGTGTGTGTGTGTGTGTATGTCCCTCTGTCTGTCTGTTTGTCCTTCCCTCCCTCCCTGCCTCTCTCTCTCTGCCTGTCTCCTTGCTTTTTGTCCCTCTCGCTTTGTCTGTTGTCTGTCTGTGACCTGTGACCGCTCATTTTGTCTGTCTGTCTGTCTCTGTCTCTGTCTCTGTCCCTCTCTCTCTCTCTCTCGCTCTCTCTCTCGTGCTGGACATTTATACTGACTTAATGTCGCGCCGCGATAATTATTAATAATGAGATGCAATCACTGTGGGGCGATAGCTTCCATGGGGCGTGACATTTTTATCCATGCAGAAAAGTGGGGATGGAGATCTCTGCAGCCGAGCTGTTGCGACCTTACTGGCCTTTTCTCTCTTACACCGACACGACGGTGCTGCGACCCGAATGACATTATTGTTTTCTCTGCTTTGACCGTGAGGAAGAGGCCATGAGGGATTGTCAGTATCGCTGAATAACAGACGGACAGCGTGTATGATTGATTAGCTTCCCTCCCCCCTCCCCCCTCCTCTCCGGCCTGTTTTAGTGTTGACATTTTTGAATGAAAACTGATACATTAGTCAGTGTACCAGTGATAAAAGACTTGTTTTAATATAAAACAGATGTGTGTAATGTAGCGTACTAGATATAAATAAGTAAATGAATAACTAACTAACTAACTAACTAACTAACTAACTAACTAACTAACTAACTAACTAACTAACTAAAGATAAAGCCATAAATGCCATATAATGCCTTCTTGGGAATGCTTTGCCATTTTCGCTTCATGTTAGTGTTCGGGCAGGGAGGGGAGGGTGGAAGAGTTGGAATAAGATGGTAGAAACAGGGAAAGTTTGATTTATAAGAAATCATCTCTGAGGGTTATTTAATTAGTTTGCTTTGTAGATCCACCTGGAACGTATGCGTCTTCTGCAGGCTCCACCAGAAGCTCTGTGCTGTTCTAGGCAACGATGTTTATGTCATTTTTCAGTTGTTTTCAGTTGTATGTAAGGTGATATGATATTGACATTCCGGCAGACCAGATTTCCTTCCTGGTAAAGGACAAATGAAAATGTCTGCTCTCGAGTCTTGAATCTTTTGAGTCTTGTAGCCTGCTTCATAACTGCAATGCATATTTCGATTTTCTTATCATGCCCAAATGCATATTTAGATTTTCTTATCATGCCCTTGTACTGTCTTTCTTTATCTTTTTAAACTAATTTTCTTTTTTCGTTATGGTGCTAATTGTTATGGATGCGACTTACGTTTGAAACAGCATTAACATCTGTCACTTTCTTCCATAGGGATGCCGGGGACTCTTTCAGTATAAATAGTATCCCCACCTTCTGGAAATTCTGTGCTAGAAATTTCCTCTTTTCTGTCACTCTCTTTGTTTCTGCCTTGTTCCTTTGTTTTCTGTCATTTCTTCCTATCATTTTCTGCCTTGCTGGCCCATTCATATGTATGTGTTCGATAAAGTCTTACGTGCAGTCCCTTGGGATTGATAATTGGGGTACATGTATTAAGTTCATTTTTGACTCTAGGGAAATGAGATGTGCGGAAGCAATTTTAGGTAATTTAGGCCCGTTTTTAAATGTTTTAGTGTCCTTAGTTATGTTTAAATTTGTGTTCAGGTATGTTTTTAAACCCTCTTTGCGATAAATTGGACGGAGTGGTCAACACTAGGGGCATCTCCCGAGAATGTGCGCGCGAATGCATTGACATGTGTACTTGTTTTTCTTTTCCTATATTTTTTATTTCCTGTTGGAAGTATTGTGCATGTTTTGAAACGGGTATAGCCCTGATATGGCTCTACGCAGTCGGCTGGGCTTTAAACAGCAATAACAGTAACATCTATCACTGATTTGTGCAGGCGGTGGAGACGGGTTTTCGAATGCTGGCCAACCGGGGGCTCGTTCGATCAGTGGAGAACGGCGAGGTAAGTTAAAAGTGTATTGGATGTTTTTTATTTTTCCATTCTCTTTTCCTGCTACTTCTTCAGTGTGTGTTTATGTGCTGTCGTGGAAAAAATATGGTGTTTCTTTAAGCGGTTTGTAGGCGGACAGGGCGAAAGCTGAAGTACGATCGTTGATGACAGTGCAGTATATTCAAAACGTCAAGTGCTACTCATTCTTTTATTTAATACCTTTTGTCGTACCTGTTTGTCTGCCTTGTTTTCTCTCAGTCTGACTGTCTGTCTCTGTCTCTCTTTCTTTGTCTTTTTCTCTTCATGTCTGTCTGTCTGTCTCTCGTTTACGCGGTTGCTCTGTCTGTCCGTTTCTTCTTAGTTTCTGATTTGTTTCGGTCTCTGCTTTTGTTCTCTTGCTCTGTCTCTCTCTGTCTCTGTCTCTCCGTTTCTGTCTCTGTCTTTGTCTCTGTCTCTCTGTCTCTCTGTCTCTGTGTGTCTGTCTGTCTGTCTGTGTGTCTGCCTGTCTCTTTCTCTCTCTCTCTCTCTCTCTCTCTCTCTCTCTCTCTCTCTCGTTTACTCAGTCTCTCTGTCTGTCCGTTTCTTCTTCGTTTCTGATTTGTTTCGGTCTCTGCTTTTGTTCTGTATCTCTCTGTCTCTCTCTGTCTGTCTCTCTGTCTGTGTCTCTGTCTGTTTGTCTGTCTGTCTGTCTGTCTGTCTCTTTCTCTCTCTCTCTCTCTCTAACTCAGTCGCTCTATCTGTCTGTTTCTTCTTCGTTTCTGATTCGCTTCGGTCTCTGCTTTTGTTCTCTCTTCGTCTCTGTATGTCTGCCTGTCTGTCTATTTTCGTCTCTGTATGTCTGCCTGTCTGTCTATTTTCGGCTCTGTATGTCTGCCTGTCTGCCTCTCTGTCTGCATCCGTCTATGTATATCTGCCAGTCTGTCTCTTTTTCGGCTTTGTATGTCTGCCTGTCTGCCTCTCTGTCTGCATCCGTCTCTGTATATCTGCTTCTTCGTGTGTCTGTCTCCTTCTGCCACACCCTCCTCCTGTCTGTCTGACTGTCTCTGTGTGTGCCTGTCTGTCTCTGTGTGTGCCTCTGTCTGTCTGTCTTTATCTGTCTCTCTCTGTCTCTCTGTCTCTATATGTCTCTGTCTCTGTCTTTCTGTGTTTGTCTGTTTCTGTTTTCTCTATATGTCTCTGTCTCTGTCTTTCTGTGTTTGTCTGTTTCTGTTTCTGTTTCTCTCTCTCTCTCTGTCTCTCTCTCTCTCTCTCTCTCTCACGCGCTCATTCCCTTCTTCTCTTTCCCTGGTATCCTTCTTGCTGTCCACCCTTCTGGCATTTAGTGTCTCACCTGGTAAGGTGACATTAATTTGCCAGGAGCGGGGCTATAAATATACAGTTCCTGCGTTTGATTGTTCCACGGTGGTTCAGACGAATACGTTAACTTTGAGCGCGCCAGGTTTGGGGCAATGAGTGTCCGCGCCAGTGTAGTTAAATCTTGTTTCTTTTGCAGCTGCATCTCCTTTACGGCGATGTTTATCGTCCTAAATAGTGCCAACGCACGCACACGTGGACATGTAGGCTCGCGCGCGCTCGCGCGCACAAACACAGACACGCACGCGCGCACGCACGTACCACATATACAAACACACGCTCGCGCGCGCACACACACACACATGCACACCCGCCCACTCACCCGCCCACAAACACACACACACACACACACACACACACACACACACACACACACACACACACACACACACACACACACACACACACCACACACACACACACACACACAAACACACTCTCACACACACCCGCGTGCGTCCACACACACACAAAACACCTGTGCGCCTACACTATTTTTTTCTTTGACGCTCTCTCTCTCTCTCTCTCTTTCTCTCTCTTTCTCGCTTTCTATCTCTCTTTTTCTATTTATCTGTCTTTCTGTCTGTCTGTCTGTCTGTCTGTCTGTCTCTCTCACACCACGCACACACGCACACACACACACACACACACACACGCACGCACATACGCAACACATACCCTCATTTTCAGTAGTTTAGTGTTAAAAAGTCAATTGGTACCGTGAAACAAGTATCACAGGGGCCCCCCCTCTAGGGGGAAGAAACATTCCTTCGAGTGACTTGGGAGACGAGTTAATGAGGTGGGTGTGCTGCAGATCAGGCCATCCATAATTCAACTGGTCACTCAGTTATTTCCATTCGGACAGGGTCTAGCGCCCACGTGGTTCTCATCCATCTTTAGTGGGCACAAAAGGCGGATGGCCTGAATTACCAACATTCCTTTGACCGACTCGGTAGATGAGTTAATGAGGTGGGCGCACTGGAGATCACGCCATCCATAAATTAATTTGTCACTCAGCAATTTCCATTCAAACGGGATCTAACTCTCACATGGTTCTTATCCACCTTTAATGGGCACAAAGGGTAGATAACCAGATTACCAACATTTCTCAGCAAATACCAATGCCCAAGCAAATTACGGGACTGTGGAATGATGACCATGGCCGCTATGTCAATATCGCCATCACTGTCCAAGAAAATTTATAGGTATGTTGAATGATGACCATGGCCGCTATGTCAATATCGCCATCACTGTCCAAGAAAATTTATAGGTATGTTGAATGACGACCAAGGCAGCTATGCCAGGATCGCCATGTTCCCCAAATTTGAATTGCCCAGTTTTATTGATATCGACAGCTAGAGGGCAGCTGGGAATGTTTGTAGCTGAGACAAAGACCGGTAAATGGGAATCGCACTGTATATAGGCTAGCAGTCAGTCGTTAGGAGTCACTTACTGGAGTGGGAGACTTACTAGTGGGAGAGTAACTAGAGTGGGAGAGTCAGCACTGAGTCGGCACCCAGTGTGACAGTGAGTCAGTGAACGAGAGAAGTCTCCAATCTATCTTAAAGGTATGTGACTACATTTCATCTTATACTTTTGTTAGGGTAGGGATAGAAGTAGGTAGTATGTTTTCTTTGCCAAGAAGCAGAGAGAGAGAGAGAGGGAATAGAGTAGGAATTATGGAAGTGCTTAGTATTCCAGTGATAAGTAAGTTAGTGAAGATTCGTAGTGCATCTTAGGGTTTTAGGACTATTAGGATTCATGGCACACACGCTTGGTGAATTACGCTTTTTCTTAATTGAATAAAGGCTTTGTAGTTATCAATTTATGTGTGGACTGCTTTGAGAATCATGTCCAGCGTATTTGTGTATTTCTTCTCGTCACTCTCCTTTCTGGTGGTATGTAATGTTGGAGACAGAGTGACCCCAAATTCTCCTTGCGATACATCAAAGTAGAGAAACAATTTTTCATGCTCACCCCCAACTCTTCTTAATCATCCCCAATTTCTCATTCTCACCCCCAATCCCCAAACTTATCCCTCTTGCGATACATGGTGGAGTTGCAGTCTTTCCCCTTTACCTCAAAATCGCAGCCTTCGAGTATTCCCCATCTTAAAAATTCTAGATAGAATCATAGTGAAAGTCGAAGTGTAAGTCAAAGATAGCCGTGAAACAAGATGTGTTAGTGTTCCGAATTCAAGTTTCTGGCACTGCCCCACACAGCACAAGTTGATAGCCAAGCGTAGGCCTACTGCCCGCGCTGAGTGAGCATAGATATGAATACTAATGAAACATAGATTAACACTTAGGAGAGTTCATCTTCTATGTTCAGTTACGTTCAGAGTCATTTCCCATAGGTTGGTTGACGCCTTTATACATCTACAAAATGTCGAGTCAAGTTAACAGATGTGTGTTGGATACCATTTCGTCGGCAAAGTGAAGCAAGTACGTCATAGACTGCACCAAAGCGTGTTGCTTGTCTCCAATACAGTGTCTGTGATTCTATCAGCGAGCTTATCTCCAGCGCGTGTCAGCTGTGAGGTTAGGGCCTACCTTGACCGTAGCATGTTACGCCTACAGCCCCCCTCCTTCCCTCACTCCCCACCCTCCCACCCTCTCAGAGTCATTCATTATCTGTTGCCCATTCTGGTCACTCGTGTGTGTGGTTTGTAAACACGGCTTTTGACGACTCGGTCTTCGCACAGTCAACAGCCTATTTGTTCATTTATTAACGCCTTAGTGTTTGGATACAGTGTTGAGACAAGTTACAGATGACTGTTGGGCAAGGATGTTCTATTATTGGCTATGATGCTACTAGTCTCATCAGATGATTGTGGGGCAAGGATGTTCTATTATTGGCTATGATGCTACTAGTCTCATCAGATGATTGTGGGGCAAGGATGTTCTATTATTGGCTATGATGCTACTAGTCTCATCATATGGTTGTTGGGCAAGGATGTTCTATTATTGGCTATGATGCTACTAGTCTCATCAGATGATTGTTGGGCAAGAATGTTCTATTATTGGCTATGATGCTACTAGTCTCATCATATGGTTGTTGGGCAAGGATGTTCTATTATTGGCTATGATGCCACTAGTCTCATTCTTTCTTCGATATTGTGCAGTTTTGATGACGAATTCTCGTTCTATTTGTTTTTCCACTGGTTGCTTGTCTTACGCGCGTACCTAGTGACAAAAGATAGTCACAGACCTTGAGGGTTGTATATCTGTTCATTCAGTCACAAGGGTTCAGTAATGGATACAGACAGTAATTTTGTTCTAGGGCCACATATGTTTAAGGCCACAACCGTCCACATTCCTGATCAGTTTATTCCTGAACCATTCACAGGCCAACCTTCTCAAGATATCGATCTATGGCTCAAAACGTTCGAGTCTTACACCCTCCTCCATGGGTTGACAGATGATCAGAAAGCCCATCTCCTACCTCTTTTCCTTAAGGATCAAGCCCAAATCTGGTTCTATAGTTTAAGTTCAGAGCAGGTTTCTTCTTACCACACTATCACTGATACTCTTTCAAAGAGATACAGGCCTCATGACTCCACAAAATGGATTCGTGCCAAGCAGTTTCGGAGAGAGAAAGCAACTTCCCCATCAGTCAGTCGAAGAATATTTTGATTCTATGCGCTACCAGGGCCAACAACTAGGTAAAGACTCAAAAGATATAATGGAAACGATTGTCAGTGGTCTCCGACCCTCTATATCTAAATTTGTTATGTCACGCAACCCTCACACCTTTGAAGATGCGTTCGACCTTGCCCGTACCGCGGCTACCTTTACTGATAATGTTGATGACCGGGTAGAGATAAATGTTGCCACCCTGGAGACTCAGCTGGATAAACTGCAAGATGAAATTTCTAGTATGTCACGTAGACAGACACAGCCCCGCCGCCAGCTTCAGTCACAGTACTGTTCTTCAGGTACGCAAAGGTGGCACTGCCCACCTGCAGGAAAACCGAGCAAACATGGCTCGCTCTTCAGGCGGCGGCTGTTACGGACGAATAACAAGCAACAACGGTCAAGTTCATTTCCTCCAGATCGTTACTTCCCGTGTAAATCATGTGGGGGTGATCATCCCCGCTACACATGTAGGTTTCGTCATGCACGATGTCAGTACTGCCATAAAGATGGACACTTAGCACGTCATTGTTTCCGTCGTGCTAAACAGGGGATTCCCCGTACTTCTACATCTCGTAAGATTGACAGGACAAGGAAAGGCAAAAGACCAAAGTCACAGAAATCCCTCTCCATCCCTCACATCCGTTCCTTTGCCAACTGCAGTAAGATCAGGCTGTTCCTTAAAAATCGGTCATATGTAGCTCTGATAGACACGGGTGCTGATGTGTCCTGTATTAGCAAACAATTAGCTGATGTCCTCGTTGATCAACATGTTGTTTCTATGCAGGCGTGTTCTCTTCCTTTGATCAAAGGTATTGGTGGTGTTCCTGTTAGAGTGACAGGCAAAATTGATCTTTCCTTTAAAGTTTCAGGTTTACAGGTATCACAACCTTTCATTGTGATCGAACAACTAACGTGTCCCCTCATATTAGGGATTGATTTTCTGACCTCTCATCAAGCTTCCTTGAACTTTGCTAAGCACCAGCTGCAACTGTATAATGGATTTACTGCCATTCCACTGCTCAAAGATAGGCCAGACAGCTCACCTGTACAGGTGCTCAAGACGACAGTTATTGCCCCCCACTCTGAGGTATTGCTACCTGTGCGAGTTGTGTCAAAAAGTGATCACACCACTGGTATTATTGAGCCCTCACAAGCGCTACTGTCCGACAAGAAAGTGATTGCTGCAAGGACCTTGGTTACACTGCAGAATAGCCAGACTATGTGTACCGTGCGTAATACATTTTCCTCCCCAGTTAAACTTCGACCTCAGGATATTTTAGGGCATTTTGAAGACATTTCAGAAGTACTAGGGGAACTGTCCGACCAATCAGCTCAGATCATGTCCGCCACCACCGACTCAACTTCTCAACAACTTCCCCAGGCACAAGCCATGCTTAATGACTTAGGGATTAATTTCGAAGATGCTGATCTTACTGCTGAGCAAAAGGAAAACTTGACCCTTTTTCTGGCACAAAACAGAGATGTATTCGCTGCCGACATGTCAGAATTGGGGGAAACACATCTCATGTCCCATACCATCGATACAGGGGATGCTGCGCCCATCAAACAAAGACCATACCGTACAGCCCCCGCCCTCAATGCTGAGATAGAGAGACAAGTGAATGAAATGCTTGACCATGGGGTTATCAGGCCATCCACTTCACCATGGTCCTCCCCAGTTGTATTGGTGAAAAAGAAAGACGGTACGTATCGCTTTGCGGTAGATTACCGTAAATTAAACAAAGTCACAAAACCGATACATTTCCCACTGCCCAGACTGGAGGACGCTCTTGACATCACGGGTCAGTCCACAATATTTTCCACTCTAGATTTGTTCTCTGGATTCTGGCAAATTCCTCTTGACGCTCAGTCACAAGAAAAATCGACCTTTACCACACATTTTGGGTCGTTTGCTTGGAACAGAATGGCCTTTGGATTACAAGGTGCCCCAGGATCTTTCCAATCATTAATGAACACAGTCCTTGCAGGACTTACTTTCAAAATCTGTCTGGTATTCATTGATGACATTCTTTGTTTGTCTAAGAACTTTGAGGAACACCTGTCTCATCTATCATGTATCTTTGATAGGATCAGGAAAGCAGGTCTCAAACTGAAGCCTAGCAAATGTCATTTCGCAGCTGCTAAAGTTCACTATCTAGGCCACATTGTCTCAAAAGAAGGTGTTTCTGTGGATCCAGCCAAAGTGGAACTTGTCAAAAATTTCCCCACTCCCCAGTCGCAGCATGATGTTCGTTCATTTTTGGGTCTAGCAAATTACTACAGGCGCTTTGTCAAGAACTTCTCAGCCATAGCTGCCCCACTCAATGCCCTTTTGAAAAATGATTCAAAATTTGAATGGAACGACAAAGCAGAACAAGCTTTTCAGACGCTGAAAACTGCCCTTACCACTACTCCAATTCTGGCCTACCCGAATTTCTCTCGTCAGTTCATTCTATACACTGACGCAAGCAAACAAGCCATTGGCTATGTGCTCGGCCAGAGAGATGAACATGGCAGAGAACGAGTCATTGCTTATGGCGGTCGCGCATTACGAGGTGCGGAACTCCGTTACGGAATTACGGAAAAAGAGACCCTGGCTCTCGTAGATGGTATTCGTCACTTCAAGGTGTATCTCTCCCATGCCAACTTTCTAGTGTACACCGACCATTCTGCCACAAAATTCTTGCAGAATGTTAAAGATCCCACGGGTCGTTTGGGACGTTGGGCTCTTTTTCTACAGGGTTATGACTATGACATTGTGCACAAACCAGGCAGGGTGCACAATAACGCTGATGCACTCAGCCGTATGCCTCACGCTGTCAGTGACAGGCCACCGCCTGACTACGACCCGCCCACACCGACCTTGAAGGGCAGGTCAGCACCGCAGGTGACTTCACCGGCGGGTCAGTCTCTCCCTACCATCCCACCCCTGGCCGGGGAACCAGTCGTAAGCAAACTGACTCATTCACCTACCATCGTTGACCCCACCTCACCTCTCCCCGCCACCACGCCCACCAGCACATCGTCTGGATGGAGCAATACGGTGAGTGAGAGAGAGATGGTTGTCTGTCAGGTAGACAAGGTCGATGATACAGACTTACGGCAAATGCAGCTGGCTGACCCCCAGTGTCGTCCTTTTATTGACTACTTGGAAAACGGTCAGCTTTCCCAGGATGATAAGATTGCTCGTCGTCTCATCCTGGAGAGTCAAGACTATCTGATGTCTAACGGCATTTTGTACCATCTGTACTATCCACGTGGTCACGGTCATAGAACTGAACGCATGGTCAGACAGTTAGTGGTTCCTTTTGAACTGAGAAATGATATCCTGCTGTCGTTTCATGATTCTCTGTTGGGCGGTCACTTTGCCACTGAACGTACCTACCAGTCAGTCAGGCTGAGGTATTTCTGGATCGGTATGTACTCTGACATCTTGGAGTATGTAAAGTCGTGTGAGGCTTGTCAAAAAGCAAAACGGGTTATCCATCCTCAAAACCCGCAGTTAACCCCCTTGCCTGTAGCCCCAAATAAGCTGTTTTCTAGGTGGCATTGTGACATCTTAGGTCCACTTTCACCAGGCAAAGAAGGCTACAAGTACATTCTGTTGTTTGTTTGTTCGTTCAGTAAGTGGGTGGAACTGATTCCATTGAAGGATGCAACAGCCTCTACCATTGCCTGGCATTTGTACGAGACCATCATCTGTCGTTATGGTGCTCCTGACCACTTACTGTCAGACAGGGGACAAAACTTTTTGTCCAAAGTGGTCACTGAGGTGTGCAAAATCTTTCAGATCACTCGTTTGCACACCAGCAGCTACCATCCCCAAACCAATGCCACATGTGAGCGAACAAACTCCACTATCGCTCAGTCTATCAGGGCACACTGTGCTAACAACCCACACAACTGGCCTTCTCTGCTGCCTGGTATTGCTGCCGCACTTCGTACTGTGCCTTCTACGGAATCTACACTATTTTCGCCTTTCTTTGTTTTGTTCAAACAAGAGTGTAGACTTCCTATTGACACAGCTTTACGTTCTGATGATCTTCCAGCCTCTGCACAGACATGTATGGAAGATATCATCCAGAATGCAGAGCTTACAAAAAAACTGGCCAGCGAAAACATTCAAAAAGCCCAGCAGCGCTATAAAACCCAGTATGATGGGAAAGCCCGTCCCCCTCAGTATAAAGAAGGTCAACGCGTTCTGGTGCAGTGCTCACACAGGATCCCAGGGGTCTCTGCAAAACTGCAGCAAAAATATGACGGACCATATTACATTACCAAAATCCTGTCTAACAATGTGTTTGTGCTCCGTCATTGCCAGAACAACAAGCTGCTCAAATCGCCAATCAATGCGATGCGCTTGAGACCCTATCATTCCCCTGAAGACAGACCCACTAACCCACTGCATGAGCCAGTGCAGACAGGGGACATGGACAACACTGGGTCCACTCAGCCGGGACAGACTACTACTGGTACAGAGCCTATCACTGTTTCACAGCCTCAGCCAGACCATCTCAGTCAAACAGAACCTGCTGTTGCTAGCCCCTCTACTTCTGAGGAACAACGTGAGAATCAGTCAGACAAAGACATGTACTTTGTAGAAAAGATCCTTGCTAGCAAGGTCATTAACAAAGTCCGCCACTACAGAATCAAGTGGCAGGGTTACAAAACCACAACGTGGGAGCCAGAGTTCACATATACCAGCGGAACTCATTCGCGACTTTCACGTTCATAAGACTGCCAAAGGCCGAAATCGCCGACGATAGTCTGCTTGGTCAATGATGCCACTCACTTCTTATGTGTCCTGTGTGTTGTGTCTTCACACTTAGGCCCGTTTACATTCTATTAATATTCACTTTATTATATCATGTAAACCACTTATACGAATGGTTTTGGTCTGCTTAGTATGGCCACTGGATTACGAATACCATGTTTACTTTGTACACATACGTATACTGAGTCATTATGATACAATGTCTGCTTTGGTATCTACGATCGACCTGTGTACCTTATCGCTGCCCAGTGACGTCAGTTTGGATTGTTTTCACGTCTCCCTCAGCCACACGGATGTCGTTCATATTGTTCCTATGCTTTGTTTGGTCAGCATGGTGACAGTGGTAATGGCCATAGTAGAGAGAAAACATTCCCATGTAGTCTGTGTAGTTTACATTGGAATCCACCTCTGTGGACGATACACTTGGACTATTGGTAACAGGTGCACATGTTGCCAGGTGAATTATTTTCTTCTCATATTTTACGGCATTGGTATATTAGTCATAAATCCGTCGGTCAGCACAGAGGCTTAACACTGGTAGTCTCCCTGTCTGTTGATCGTGTTGTCCACTAATGTTCATAACTGATATGTCTTACACTGGGTATGTTGTCTCACTGTCTCAGTAGTTATTCATTGATAATTAAAAGCACATTCTTCATATTTTCTATGGTTTGTATGCAATAGCATTATGCCTCAATGCCTCATACCGCGTACTGTTCATGCTGTTTTTTGCTTCATGTTATTTTGCATACGTCTTGGGTCACGTGTTGGCGGCCTCATATTACTTCCTGTACCCCAGAATGTGTGTTTCGGGTCGTACACGAGAGAGTGAGGTGAGGGCCACCTCAATATTGTCTGTTAAAACATGTACTACTCATCACATGATACTGTGCTTGAGGACCTAACAGTGTACGCACCCGTACTTGTCCGTCTTTGAGAACCTATCAATTCACGTCGTGTGACACACGACGTCAGAGATCTGTAAATGTGATGTTTATTTGAAGTCGCCAACACTCTCTTCAGAGCTATTACGATAGCTCTAAATATTGGATTGTTACCGAGCATTGCATTTTCCAGATAACTCAATGTTTTCTTTATATTCTGTATGTTCTGGTATTAATGTGTTTCCTTTGTTGCAGGAAAATCTGCCGTATAACCCTGTGACCATCATGATTTCACTCCAGTTCTTGATATTCGGTTGTATGACGGCCATCGATCCGGTCGTTTGTGCCGCCTTAAACTCCGGACCGTTAATTTAATCGTTCGTGATTAAATATTAAGATGTATTTCATCAACCGTTACATAGTATGTTCAACGTTTCCATTCTCTTCTGAGCATTATCGCAATGGAAATCCGTTGCAAGGGCCAGTGCCCTGCTGCCCCCATCTTACCTCCTTGCGTTCATCTTCATTCGTTACAGTATACAGTCGTTACTATAGCGACACCGTCCTCAGAATGATTGCTCGCGCTCTAGAGCTCATTCATTTCATTCACACCCTTTTGTATTCCTTGCATGATTTCATTCTTATGCTCCTTAAGCATTTCTGCTCAATGCAAATTCTGCGTTCATTTTTAACCTTGCGTTCATAAAACGTTCATGTGCATATTTTGTATCTGCGTTCATTACATGTTCACCACGTTATTCTTCTACTCATTTATTTTCATGCAACCCCGGGGTATCATTTTTATCATTGCGTATCATATATTGTCCTCTCATCCTCTGGTATCAGTACATGTCGTATGTTATAATCTAATCATACAGCATCATCTTGTATCATTTTGTATCGCATCGTATTATCTCTTATCCAAGGTATCAGTTCATGTTATTAAACGTCATACGGCACCGTATCATTTTTGTCTCCCAGTGTTCTTCTCCTGCTTCTGAGAACTACACTGGTGTCTATTGCGTACAACAACGCATGTGTTGAATTTTTTTTCCTAATCGTACTAACCCTACTAACGATTATCACATTGTTCAGTTGATTGTGAACTTTAGCTTCATAAGACCAACATGTTCTATTTCATTGTCATTCATTTGCTGATCGTGTAGTAATATGCCATAAAACAAAATTGGTATGATGAACCTCATTTGAGCTCTGTTACAAGTTTGCAAGACTTGTTATACCCTACCCCGTACCAAGGACACATGCCACTTTATGTTACTTCATTTACTTTTTCAGCGTGCTTCGACCATGTGTATTCAAGTGCTATAAGCTAATTATTGTGTGTACACCATTTCTGATGAGCTTCATAATTTGCAAAATGAACATTGGCAACATGAAACCTTGAGTCGCTGCTTCTTCCTATGTGATGAACATTATACGTGCTACAGGTGCACTCACTTCTTCACTCTTGTTTATTCATGACAGTCGGCAATGTGTATTAGTGTTTCTGTTGATAGTTCAAGTGGCACTTCTCTTTGATGAAAGCTTTTCGCTTCCTTGCAATGACTTTAAATTGTCATAATGACTTCACGGTGCAGTGCAGCTTACCACTGCTTGTCGTACAATCATGTAAGGATATCAAGTATCAGCCTGTCAATGATCTATTGCTGCATGTCATTCATTCTTCTGAAATGATTATTATGGTTGCTTACATGTACGAAGTGTATTTTCAGGTATTGGTTATATACATTATTAAGATGTTTTTTTCAACCTGCATTTCTGTTTCTGTATGTGTATCTTGTGTTTCCAGGACAATATTTCTCCATACATGCATTGTGTTTTCAAGCTACATGTTTTTTCTGGAACAGCATTTTCCTTGTATTCTTATTTTGCATTTTTCATGCCATGCCTTCTTTTATGCCTTCTTTTATGCCTTCTTTTATGCGTTACATATCCTTGTTCTATAGTATGATATAGTAAGACTTTGTATGCTACTACAGAAAATGTCAGTTATATTGTAGTTGTGTTTCTTTGCTATACATTGCCTAGTCAACTTATTCTTGACGTGGATGACAAGCGATTGCTTTATTTGAATGCTGAATTTTCCCATCCCATTCCCTCAAAGTCCCATGAATCAGAACACATTGTGCAATAAGCTACTGATCTTCATTATCGGGATGATTCCACGCAACTACTTCTGCTCATCATCCCAATGTCCCGCTGCTGGCCTCTGCTCCAGTCATCTCAGCTCAACAACGTTCCTGAGCCATCTTCCATCCTGACTACAACGTCACATGGACTCCTTTCACACACCATCATTTTACCAATTCAGTCAAAGTTTGCATACGAGACACATCCACGCACACATATTAACATTGCTGTTATAGAGGGTGACACAGAGTGTGATGGCATGACTCTGGACATGGTCTTTGCCACATGTATCACCACTTTCACGTCTTCGGTCATCAGGCAGTCTGCAATTCTTCTTTGTCTTCAGCCTGACTGCTTGCTGACACACCAGTTCGTCTCCCTCATCCACGTTTCTTTGGACGTCCTTCGGCATACGTCATATGGACATGAACTCTGTGTGCATGGTGTTCTCATAGTGCAAACACGACATATGTACACGTGTGAGAGTCTTGACTGTGTAAACAGAACTTTGCCTACCACAGCTGGTGAACGAGATCTACCTGGACCTGACCTGCCCATCCCGACTGCTACAGTGTGCCGTCAGCATGCACATGTGTGTTCAGATTCATCCCATTTCCCATTAATACTATGATAAAATTCCTTATTCCCAAACCTTCCTATCGCCTGTCATTCATGTGCGAGAATATGTGTTGAATTGTACCTTATTTCCTCATGTTCCCATTCCCCCAATACTGTTACATAAAAAAATGAGGACATTTTTTGTCGAGGAGGGGACATATTATCACAGGGGCCCCCCCTCTAGGGGGAAGAAACATTCCTTCGAGTGACTTGGGAGACGAGTTAATGAGGTGGGTGTGCTGCAGATCAGGCCATCCATAATTCAACTGGTCACTCAGTTATTTCCATTCGGACAGGGTCTAGCGCCCACGTGGTTCTCATCCATCTTTAGTGGGCACAAAAGGCGGATGGCCTGAATTACCAACATTCCTTTGACCGACTCGGTAGATGAGTTAATGAGGTGGGCGCACTGGAGATCACGCCATCCATAAATTAATTTGTCACTCAGCAATTTCCATTCAAACGGGATCTAACTCTCACATGGTTCTTATCCACCTTTAATGGGCACAAAGGGTAGATAACCAGATTACCAACATTTCTCAGCAAATACCAATGCCCAAGCAAATTACGGGACTGTGGAATGATGACCATGGCCGCTATGTCAATATCGCCATCACTGTCCAAGAAAATTTATAGGTATGTTGAATGATGACCATGGCCGCTATGTCAATATCGCCATCACTGTCCAAGAAAATTTATAGGTATGTTGAATGACGACCAAGGCAGCTATGCCAGGATCGCCATGTTCCCCAAATTTGAATTGCCCAGTTTTATTGATATCGACAGCTAGAGGGCAGCTGGGAATGTTTGTAGCTGAGACAAAGACCGGTAAATGGGAATCGCACTGTATATAGGCTAGCAGTCAGTCGTTAGGAGTCACTTACTGGAG
>JAPXFY010000017.1:14583707-14618707 GCA_030674185.1 Monoplex corrugatus | reverse complement strand
CTGTGTCTCTCTGTCTCTGTCTTCCTGTTTTTGTCTGTTTCTGTCTGTCTCTGTGTCTGTCTGTCTGCTTCTGTCTGTCTGTTTCTATCTGTATGTCTCTCCATCTCTCTCTCTCTCTCTCTCTCTTTCTTTCTTTCTTTCTCTCTCTCTGTCTCTGTCTGTCTGTCTGTCTGTCTCTCTCTCTCTCTGACATGGCAGATATGGAAAATTCACCAAACACTGTCGTATCGTGTCATCACTCGTTTGTCTTTACCGATGTAAAATGAAGATCAACCAGTATGTCTGTATGATGTGTATATGTGGATATGTGTGTGTAACAAAAATATCAGTATTAGATTTCCTCTTTTTTTCTGTTGAAATATTGTGTGTGTTTTGAAACAGTTATAGCCCTGATATGGCTCTATGCAGTCTGCTGGGCTTTAAGCAGAAAGACTGCATGACTGGGCTGCTATCTGCACTTACTTTCATAATATACCATGGTGTCAACCAAGTCCGAGGACAGAGACATCCTGTCGGTAGTCTGTTTGCTGGCCAGTGCACCATGAGGATTTGTGGAAGTGTGATGTTTGTTCTTATCGGCTATGTTCCTCACCTTTGAAAAAATGTGGAATTCACATGTTACGTAGTGTTGCATTATTAACCCTTTGACTCCTGCTCACCCCTGTCCACAGCTTTCTGCAGGAAGCTAGTGGTTAGGTGAGGGAGTCAAAGGGTTAAGTTGTTTGCTTTATTACCATGGGTGACAATGGAAGATGATGGCAGACATAGTGCAGGAGTCAAAGGTTAAATATAATCAGTGGTGACATTACTATCTCTCTTAACGTATGCAGTGGGTTTGACTTTTTTTTTTTTTACTACTAGCATGCTTTATGATTTCATGTCATTCATTTGTCTCCTGCTGGGCAAAATATCAGGGAAATCTTGCTGTTTTAATAGTAAGAATAAGAGTAAAAATAAGAATAATAACATTGTTCATATGGAGCCAGACCATGACTATTCAAATCAGAGCGCACCCACGCATCAGGCATACGCATACGATCAACGCCGACCACCTTACAACACGCAGGAAGAGCGGAGAGAGGGGAGTGGGGGGGGGGGGGGTGCTGGTGGAAAGAGACAGTTCAGAATTGAGAATTCATTGTCGGGAAAAGAGGTGGGTTTTTAGATTGGACTTAAAACCCGAAAGGGTAGGTGATTGACGAAGGGCGAATGGACGTTTATTCCTGACGGATGGTTCCGAAACAGCAAAAGAACGTTGTTTTCCCCCGAAATTTTGTGTATTTGTTCTTTCTTATCTTTTGTGTACGCTTTTGGCCGAACATTTGCGCCTGTCTTGTTTTGTTATATCAAATACGCTTTGTGAGTGTATTTTTTGCGTTTTTCTGGTTTTTATTATTTACCAGTGTTTAAGCCAGCATCTGTGATAAAATCAACAACTATGATGATAACGAAGATCGCATTGATGACAGAGGAGTGGAGAAAGCGAGAAATGTCTTAGAGGAATCGGTTCTTGATTGGGGATTCAGTATTTCTGATTTTTTTTTTAAATCGATGCCATTTCATCTATGTTGGTGAGTTTTATCAGTCACTCGGGCTGAGAGGTATCTTTAGAGTTAGCGGCGGACCGAGAGCATAGGCAGTTTTGCCAGTAATGTATGTATTATTACTTTACCAGTATGTATTAAACAGCATGCTCTTTTTTTGTTTTTCTTTACAACAGCCGGAAACAACTAGTCTATAATCTCATTTTTTGAACATATATAGTGAATATATAGGAACTAAAAACAGGATGGGCAGACTGTTTTGGAGAGAACCGAAATGAAACAGCGCGAGATGGAGACGATTTGTATCTGTTACTTCGGGTGCAGCAATCTCAATGCCATCATTGTGTGTGTGTGACTGAGCGCTGGCAGCGGCGGGGCTGAGACAGAGGAGTGGCACTTGTCTTCGGCTTGTGTCGCCTGTCTCCTTCCCTTCACACACACACACACACTCTCTCACACACTCTCATCCTGTTTCTCTGGCATTCTTCTCTCTCTCTCTCTGTCCTTCTCTTTATCGATCTGTCGGTACAGCACATACCAAGGGCTGGCTTTTCAAAGACACAGCCACCACGTCTACCCGGCGACTGTAGCCTGGCCCTCCTATCCCCACGTGATCCATCCACTCCGCCTATCGCAGCCGTCCTTGTCGTCGTTACGCCTGTTCTTGGTCGCTTTGAGTGGCAGCTGGCTTTTAACTTTGCTTGATGATGATGATGGTATAGCTGCGAATCTACTACATCTGTTTGTTTCCATTCTCTGGGAGTTGTTGGTGTTTTGGAGAGTGCCATGCTCATAATGCATGGTTGTCTTGTCGGTTCAGACTACGGATGGGTCGGTTTTTTTTTTGTGTGTGTGTGTGTGTGGGGGGGGGGGGGGGGGGGCTGGTTGGTTCTTTTGATAGAATCGTGGACTCAAATAGGGATCTCGAGTTCTTTCCCGGCTTGTAACATTAAAAACTGACTTGTTCGCTGTCCGTCTTAACCTTTGACTCCCGCACCCTATCCACCAGCTGCAAAAGCTTGACCCTTTGACTCCTCACCCTATCCACCAACCGTAACCTTTGACCCACGTCCACCAACTGCAAAAACTTAACCCTTTGACTCCCTCAGCTATCCACCAACTGCAAACCTTAACCTTTGACTCCCACACCCTATCCACCAGATTCCTGCAGGAAGCTGGTGGATAGGGTGAGGGAGTCAAAGGGTTAAGTTTTGCTTTCCTAGGATGGTTGACAATGCAGGATGCTGGTGGACAGGGTGCAGGAGTCAAAGGGTGAATATGTTTCCATCATTTTCCCTGGTGTATGCTCAGTGTTTCATAGGTCTGTTCCCTGTCTTCCCCATTTCAAGACCTTGCCAGAGTTTAACGCAGACTCAGGGAATCTACCAGATAATTGCAGGCAGATTTGGGTGGAGCGCATATTATTATGGAATTGCCCGAGTGCGTTGAATCCCTCGTGAACTAACTCCAGACTCTAAAAGGATGGAATTTTGGTTTTGGGATGGGTGTGTGTTTTAGTTTTAATTTTGAAAATTTTTTAGTTCTGGTCATTGAGGCCTCATCGGGTGTGAGGCGAGAAATGGTTCTTACCTGCGAGGGGGACGGTCACTTAATTGGTAAGGCCATAACTGAGTGATTGCTGTCGTAAGTAGTGGGCTCAGTCAAGACAGCGTCCCTCGTAAGTTGGATCAGAACAGGCGCTGGTTGAGCTCTACCGAAGCGACCCGGCGACAGTGCAGAGTTTCCTCAAGTGAATGGCCCTGTGGCGGCTTGACATCACTGGCTGTCACAGGCTTCCTGGCTCTTGTCGCACATGACAGTTATCATTATGAGTGGGTCAGTATAATATACAACAAAAGTGCAGTATGCAGACACCAACAGTGTTGACGATAATGATGACTTGTCTGACCCTTAATGCATTGATTACTAAATGATGATGATGATGATGTTATGTTCGTGTTGCTGATAGCCCAGCCGCCTACTGAGGCTACACTATCAGGGCTAACACCACGTTAAAAACAACTCCAAGTCTAATTATAAAAAGTCAACAGTTTAATGCCAAGCACATGATTAGCGTTTCAGACTAAGTCTAATTTCCATTTAGAAGTGTTTCCCGTGCGTGTGATCGTATAAGATGGAATCTGTGGATCTGTTCTGAAAATTTGAAAATTACATCTGGAGGAACATATCTGAAGAGGTTCTTTATGCAGTAGTCACCAGTGATAGTGCTTTTGTCTCTCACATCGTGCAAATGCCAGCATTCAACTTGAATGCGTTTTATGCTGAGTGGCTCGCCACAACGGAAGGCACCGTGATACATCCTCGTTTTATATAAAAGATATGAGAGACTGTAGAATATTTGACCCGTGTGTAATCTGCATAACACTGTCTGGTCTCTTTCCTGTGCTTCCGCAAAACAGACGAGAGGGACGGTTTAAGGTCAGGGCGGATTTGGGAAAGTTTGTTGTCTGCCTGGTTGTTCGAATCTTCTTGCCAGAGTCCCCCTCCCCCCCCCCCCCTCCCCACAAAGTTTGTACTTTGGGTTTTAGGTCTGTGTAAGGGATGAAGGATTTAGACATCTTTTCTGTTGTGCATTTTCGGCTAGGCAGTCAGATATTTGATGGTGATGATGATGAAGATAATGATGATGATGATGTTCGTTCTCGGCTAGGCAGTCAGATATTTGGTGGTGATGATGATGATGATGATGATGATGATGATGATGATGTGCATTCGTGGCAAGGCGGTCAGATGTTTGGTGGTGATGATGATGATGTGCATTCTTGGCAAGGCAGTCAGATATTTGGTGATGATGATGATGATGATGATGATGATAATAATGTGCATTCTTGATAAGGCAGTCAGATATGATGTTAGTGATGGTGATGACTATGACGATAATGATAATATTCATAATAACAGTAATGATAATAATAATGGGCCGCCAAAAACAAAACAAACAAAAACAAACAAACAAAACAAACAAACAAACAAAGCGCAGTGAACATGTTTGCAACATACATTCCCTTGATACAACCAGCAAAGGTAATGAAATGATCACAACCAAAGAGACTAGATCTAATACCCAAAACGTACATATTAAAACAAATGAAACAAAACAAAACAAAAAATCATCCTTAGCCAGTGAACACTTTGGCTGTTCCTACACAGCATGCACATTTAAGTTGTTGAATTTGTCATCATTATTGATATATTATTCTTATTGTTGTTGTTGTTTTTGTTGGTCTTGTTGTCATAACATCACCATCGTCGTCATTATCATTGTCATCATCGTCGTCGTAGTCATCACCATCACCATCACCACCACACCACCACCATCATCATCATCATCATCATCATCATCATCATCAACATCATTGTCGTCATCGTCATCGTCATCAATGTTTAATTTTTTTCTTCTTCCAACAAGCCCCATTGAATCCATTGCTTTTTGCTTTTTTTTTTTTCATATTATTTAATGAGCGTTGCGTAGGCTACCGGGAACAGATAATAGTCTGCAGTATATAGTTTAATGCAATGGTAGCAAAAAGAATTGCAGTAGTTGGCAGTAGTCTCGGGGATAAAACGATGAAACCAAAAAGTGAGATCCAGTGTGCAGCATGCACGACGCATTGGAAATCAAAACACCGACGGCAGAGTAGGAGCTGTTTTGAAAAATTCTGCACAAAACTGTCATTTCAATTAACAGAAGAAAAGACAGAATTAGCACACCTGACATGATTCATCGGCCGTATACGCTACTAGAAGAGAAGAAAGTTGTACTTCGGGCAGAAAAAGTTCTGTGTGTGTGTGTGTGTGTGTGTGTGTGTGTGTGTGTGTGTGTGTGTGTGTGTGTGTGTGTGTTAACGAGAACACGAGGTTGCACGCACGAGCACGTTTCGGCTCACGCACATACACACTCTCTTGCTGTCTCAGTTTCAGTCTGTTTGCCGTGCTCTGTCACTGTCTCTGTGTTTCTGTCTCTGTTTGTCTGTCTCTCTGGCTGTCTGTCTGTCTGTCTGTTTCTCTCTCTCTCTCTGTCTCTCTCTCTGTGTCTCTGTCTCTGTCTGTGTGTATGTGCGTGTGCATGTGTCTGTCTGTCTGTCTGTCTCCTCTCTCTCTCTCTCTCTCTCTCTCGCACGCACTACACACACACACACACACACACACACACACACACACATACACACACATACACACACACACACACACACACACACACACACACACACACACACACACACACACCACACACACACAAAAAACCACCACCACCACCAACAACAACAAATAATCCAGCAATACAATCCGGTACATTTGAGGACACAAACATAATGATTATTAACAATCGTGCCACATACATAGGCATGGTGACTCTTTGAAACCCCTTCCCCCTCCCCCCACCCCGGCCCCACCCTAACATTTAATCACAGGTGTTTCATTTATTCACGCATCATTCTTTTGAAAACACGCGTGCGTAATTGCTTACATTAAGTCTGTATCCATTTCTGCACAGATGAAAGATTGTTGTTAAGTACCTCTGTCTTCCACCGCCCTACCTCCCCCTTTTCCCTAACGGAGTTTTTTTTCTTCTTCTTCTTCTTTTTTTTTCTTCTTTTCTTCTTTTTTTTTTTTCTTTTTAAGGATCATGGCACTTAGGGAGGTTACCTTTGTGCTCATCCTTTTTTTTTTTCGTCCCATTTTCTGTGCCATCATTAATGGCCACAGAAGCTGACAGTTTTTTTGTTTTGTTTGTTTGTTTGTTTTTACAATGCGATGATGATGGTGATGTCGATGAGGATGATAATCATGACGCTATGAAGTTCCATCTGGGACTGAGACTTCGTGACAGGGCTATACTCTACGCTTACTATCATAATGGATCCTGGTGTCAACCTGGCCCGAGAGATACAGACACCTGCGATGCTGGTCAGAAGATTTGAGCAACACCCACAGTGACGCATCCGTGAAGTGAATGAGACTCGACTGTGTGGTCCCCAGTCTTCCCAATGAGCCGATATCACGCCCAACTCTGGGTAGAAGCCGGGTAGAGTACCGAAAAATCCCACAATGATATAGTTTTGAAGGGACTGATGGGGATTCGAACCCTCAACCTTACAGTCGGTAGTCCGTTGCGTTAACCACTACACCACAGCGACTGGTGGTTTTTTTTTTCCCATCCTTAGTTGTGGTTGTGATAAAGATGTTTCTTTTGTTTATCTTTGAGCTATATCATGATTTGCTAGTGATATATTTTTTCTTTCCATTTTTTTTTCTCTGAAATGTGATTTACCACTTTCGTTTCAGTTGAATTCAAAGTCTCGTTTTGTAAGAAGCGTGCATGAAATTAATTAAATTGCGAGGAAGTGTGTTTCAAACGGGGAAGATATTTTGTCTTTGATCATTTATTCTGCTCTGTGCTTCTCGTTTTTTTTTTTATCTGTTATCCTTTTGTTTGTTTGTTTGCTTGTTTGTTTTGTTTCATTAATTGTGTTCTCTCTGTCTCTCTCTCTCTCTGTCTCTCTCTCTCTGTCTCTCTCTCTCTGTGTCTCTCTCTCTGTCTCTCTGTCTCTCTCTCTGTCTCTCTCTCTCTCTGTCTCTCTCTCTCTCTCTGTCTCTCTCTCTCTGTCTCTCTCTCTCTGTGTGTCTCTCTCTGTCTCTCTGTCTCTCTCTGTCTCTCTCTCTGTCTCTCTCTCTCTCTGTCTCTCTTCTCTCTCTCTCTCTCTCTGTCTCTCTCTCTGTCTCTGTCTCTCTCTCTCTCTCTGTCTCTCTGTTTCATTAATTTTGTTTCTCTCTCTCTCTCTCTCTCTCTCTCTCTCTCTCTCTCTTTCTCTCGTTATTGTTACCATTTTTGATGTTGTTTTGTTTTCGTTTTGTTCCCTTTTCACTTTTGTTTATTTGTTTTGTTTTATTCACATCTTTGCAAAATAGCGCTGATTGATCTACGAGCATATCCGCTTTGTTTTTACAGAGGCAGCATAGTATTTTTTAATGAATTTATTTATCTTTTTTTTTTATATATTCATATGTTTGTGCATTTATCCTTTACAGTCTTTGTACTTTATTTAGCATATTTGTTTATTCATTTATTTATTTTATCCTTCACCGTCTTTGCGTATGACCGTATTTTCTCTCTCTGTCTGTCTTTCTGTCTCTGTCTCTTTCTGTCTCTCTTTTTGTCTCTGTCTCTCTCTTTGTCTGTCTGTCTGTCTCTCTCCCTCCGCCCCCCGTTCGCTTCCTTCTTTCCCTTTCCTATCTCGGGCTTCCCTGCTCTCTGTCTGTCTGTCTGTCTTTGTCTATCTGCCTGCTTATCTGTCTTTCTGCCTGCGTGTCTGTCTTTCTGTCTGTTTCTCTGTCTGTCTGTCTGTCTGTCTCAATATATATATCTCTCTCTGTCTCTGTTTCTCTGTGTGTGTGTGTGTGTGTGTGTGTGGCGCGCGCGCCGGCATGTGTGTGCGCAGGCGTGTGTCTGTGCGAGTGTGGGCGTGCGTACGTGCGTGTGGCGTGCCATTCTTTGATTGACATGAACTAAACAGCTGGAGGGAAAAAAAACCTTGTTAGCCGCTCGTATTTTTGGTTTCATATCTCATATAACCTATATGGGGAAAATGTCGATACGAGCGTGCCGTGATTGTTGGTGGCTGTGTGTTATGCAGTTAATGAGGGGTCCACACTGATAATAACGGTTTTGATTAATCGTCCGCACATTAATAAGGCGCCTGTCATTTTCTGCACACACGAAGCGAAAGGGGAACTTTTTTTGTTGGTGTATTGTTTTGTTTGTAAAGGCAGAAATATAATATGGGAAGCACGAGAATAATTTTCGTGTCGCTTAGAACCCAAGCGTCCGCTAAGGGTCACATCAGGACAGTCATCACGCCGTTATTAAAAGTCAAAGAGTAGAACTATTACCACATTTTAGATCATGCCAGCCAGTGTTTGATAAGAACAAGCGAAAATCATTCAGAAGGCAGTCGCCATATTTGCTATCGAAAGTCAAAGGAGTAGAACTATCACCACGTTTAAATTATTCCAGTCAGTGTTTGATAAGAACAAGCTAGAATCATTTGGAAAGCGGTTACCACATTTGGTATCGAAGGTCAAAGAGTAGAACTATCACCACATTTAAATTATTCCAGTCAGTGTTTGATAAGAACAAGCTAGAATCATTTGGAAAGCGGTTACCACATTTACTATCGAAGGTCAAAGAGTAGAACTATCACTACGTTTAAATCATACCAGTCAACGGTTAATCAGAATAAGCTAAATCCTTTCATAAAGCAGTCACCCCATTGTCATTAAAAGCCAAAAGAGTAGAACTACCATCACATTTAAATAAAATCATTAGAAAGCGATTACCACATTTGCTATCGAAGGTCAAAGAGTAGAACTATCACCACATTTAAATTATTCCAGTCAGTGTTTGATAAGAACAAGCTAGAATCATTTGGAAAGCGGTTACCACATTTGGTATCGAAGGTCAAAGAGTAGAACTATCACTACGTTTAAATCATACCAGTCAACGGTTAATCAGAACAAGCTAAATCCTTTCATAAAGCAGTCACCCCATTGTCATTAAAAGCCAAAAGAGTAGAACTACCATCACATTTAAATAAAATCATTCAGAAAGCGATTACCACATTTGCTATCGAAGGTCAAAGAGTAGAACTATCACTACATTCAGGGCTTAAAACGTTCCGCGTCTGGGCGGAATTCCGCGATTTCGGTTTGTCCAAAAAAAAAAAAAAAAAAAAAAAAAAAAAGGAGCAAGGCATCCGTGATCGGCTTGCAAGCGTTCATAGCAACGGCGCGCAAGTTATGGCCCCTGATTTAAACCTGAAAAGTGAAACTTATTGAGCAACCCAAGAAGTGAGATTTCATCCAAAGACTACAGTTGGTGAACACCTGTAAAACACTCAAGTTAAAGGGTGAGTGTTCATTTTATTATTATGTTTTTAACCCCATCTCCCCTTTTCCCAAATATATCTTCCTGTAATAATTACGTGTTTACAGCAATTTTTATGCGCTAAATATCTCTTGAAATTATGTCCAGAAAGCGCGAAATGGCATAGATTTACATTTGGTTTTTAAAAAATTTTCAGTGTTTTTTTTTCCTCCTCCTGTTTTAAGCCCTGTACATTTGAATCGTACCAGTCAATGGTTAATCAGAACAAGCTAAATTCTTTCAGAAGGCAGTCACCATATTTGCCATCGAAAGTCAAAAGAGTAGAACTGTTACCACATTTGACTTATGCCAATCAGTGTTTAATAAGAACAAGCAAAAATCATTCAGGAGGCAGTCACCATATATGCCATCGAAAGTCAAAAGAGTAGAACTATCATCACATTCAAAACATCCCAGTCAGTGTTTAATAAGAACAAGCTAAAATCACTCTGAAGAGAGTCAACGTAAAAAAAAAGAAGAAGAAGAAAAAAAAAAAAGAAAAATGTAAAACTGTCACCACATTTTTTAAGTCATGCCAGTGGATGTTTGATAATAAGCTAAAACCCTTCAGAACCAAACCATTGAAAACTAAGTTTCAACAAAAAATTCGAAATTTCCCGCCTTGAAATCAAATGAAATGAAAGTTACTTGTTCATTTATTTCTCTTAAGAAATCAGACATAGTTTCCCTGAAGGCCTTCACGAAACAGGGTATTGAGTGAGTCTGCTGTAAAATCTTTCTGTCTGGTGTCGGTGCCATTCCCATCAGTCAGGCTAGTCTTTTTATATAAAGATATGTAAAACAAGTGTTATGAATTATTGTAAAAAGCGTTGTGTGATGGGGATATGCTCTCCTCAAGGAAAGCAGCCCTATAAACTCACAGAGAGAAATGTTTGCCTTTATTGTTGTTGTTGTTGTTGTTGTGATTTTTGTCACGAAAGATGCAGTACACTGCACTGCACTGCACTGCACTGCACTACACTGCACTGCACTGCACTGCACTGCACTGCACTGCACTGCACTACACTACACTACACTACGGAATAATATAGTAGAATTAGTGTAAAAATAGATAAAATACTTTTTTTGAATGTGCCTAACCCAGAAGGTGCGTCGTCATCTTGGTCGTCCTCTTTTTCGTTGGCTTCCAATGTCCAGTGAACAGCTTCTTTATGACAATCCCTGTCTTGGTTCAAGACCAACTCCATTTTACGCGGGCTGACTGGCTCTTTTGATGTCTGAAGTTCAATTCCAGCAAACAGCATAAAACATGGCTGGTTTACAGCCCATCTCAATGCTTCAATCATTCTTGTGCTGCTAGTGTTTCATTGGCCCCGTTCCCCTCCGCAGATTTCAGGATCTTGCCAGTGCATAGGTTTTTACACAGGCTCAGGGAGTGTGCCAAACAATTGTTTACAGATTTGGATGTATGTGAAATTTCAGGGTTCGATGGCTCTTTCTTGAACAAACTTCAAGTTCCAGACTCCATCTTCCCAGCAAGCTGTTCTCTTAATTTTAGCAGGGTAAAGGTTCTGGTACGAGATTCTTAAGAGGCCAGAAGATGCGGGAGATCTTATACAACTTGTATTGTAGCGAACTGATCATCATCATCATCATCATCAGGTGCCCTGCCGCATGGCGTTGGCGACCATGTTCCAACCATCTCTATCTCTCGTTGCCCCTAGCATCTCCCGCACCCTCCTCGTCTTCAGCCACTCTGCAAGTCCGTCTAGCATTTTCTCCCTGGGTCTACCTGGTGCTCTCTTTCCCTCCAGCTTTCCTGTTGTGACCAGGTGCTCCAAATCCCCCTTCCTCATAAAATGGCCAATAAATGTTGCCTGTCTTTTCTTACTCTTCCTTATGAATGACCTGCTTGTGTCTGCCTCCATCAAGACTGTCTCGTTTGTTTTCTTTGCTGTCCATGGTACTCTCAACAGTCTTCTTGGAAACCACATCTCGGCTGCCTCAATCTTGTTCTGGCTTTGCTTGTTGACTGTCCACGCCTCACACCCGTACAACAGTATTTGTTCTATATAACATTTAAGAACTATCTTCCTGATGTTCATTGATAGGCATTTGTTGGTAAGAATGCTTGTCCTCTTCTTGAATGCTGTTTTGGCTTGGCCGATTCTGCCGGCTATTTCTGATGTGCATCTGCCGTCTGATGAAATGATTGTTCCCAGGTATTTAAACTTATCAACTTGTGTCCAAATCAATTTCTGTCATTATTTGAGGATGTTTCTACGTAACTTGCATTATTACGAACTGGTAGCTTGTCCAAATCGCTTTTTGCCATTCTTTGAGGAGGTTTCTCCGTAACTTGCATCGTAGCAAACTGGTAGCTTGTCCAGATCGCTTTCTGTCATTCTCAGGAGTGCTACACGACTTGTATTATAGCGAACTAGTAGCTTGTCCAAATTGCTTTTTTCTGTCATTCTCAGGAGTGCTACCTGGACACAGCACTGGTACAGTCAGT
Source organism: Monoplex corrugatus (assembly GCA_030674185.1). Lineage (NCBI taxonomy): Eukaryota > Metazoa > Mollusca > Gastropoda > Littorinimorpha > Ranellidae > Monoplex > Monoplex corrugatus. Next base: position 14,606,742 of record JAPXFY010000017.1, on the reverse strand, counting down.
TTGGTATGGGTGCTGTGTTGTTATGTCAAGGGCTGTTTTCAGTATTTGATGGCGTACGTTTGTCTCTGACAAGTACTGCGATGGCTTCTTCATTCCCATCAGCTTCACTGTGATAACAGTTCTGCCCATCGTTTTTGTTGTTAACCTTCCCTGCGCGGTATCAGTGCTTAAAGTTTTTGCTGTTACTTATGGTAACGGTGTGTTGCAGTGCAGTGGCATGTTTTGAAAAAAACAAAAAAAACCCACACACACACGCCAGAAATAAATAAAAATAATAATAATTACAATATTTATATAGCGCAAAATCTTGATAAAATCAAATCTAAGCGCTGAAACACACACACACGCACGCACGCACGCACACACACGCACGCACGCACGCACGCACACGCACGCACCACGCACACACACACACACACACACACAACACACACACACACACACACACACACACAAAACACACACACACACACACGGTTATAAATGGGCAGAAAGAATAAAAACAATGGAAAATTATAGAGAGCATATTATATACAATTATATATTGCAATGTGTATCTGTCTGTCTGTCTGTCTGTCTGTATGTATCAGACAGACACAGACAGACAGACAGACAGACAGACAGATACACACACACACTCTCACTCTCTCTTTCTCTCTCTCTCTCTCTCTCTGTCTGTCTCTTTCTTACTCACTCGCAGACACATAGACACACGCACACAACATAAGTATATACCACCCAAATGAAACAGAATTGAATGAAGCGTAATACAGTACACTGGAACACAACACAGTACGGTACAGTCCCGTATATTTTAGTTTCTTGGCTGGTTGGTGTGTTTGAATACTCGGCTGTTTTATGGCGTGCTTGACTACTGTGTGTGCCTTCAGTGTGAAGGATTGTACGTGCACATTTGAGTGCTTGAGGAAATATATTTTGAAATTAACTTATTTTTTGGTGCGTGTGTCTTCTCAGCAATGATGTGCATTTTTTTTTTTTTGCATACTTTTTATGGTAATGTTTGTTGGGTAAAACGCAATATATGCTTACACGCACACACGCAACCACCACCCACACACATGCGCGCACACACACACGAGAGAGAGAGAGAGAGATAGAGAGAGAGAGAGAGACAGACAGACAGACAGACAAACAGAAAGAGAGAGCGAAAGAGAAAAAGAGAGGGAGAGAGAGGTAGATAGATAGAGAGAGAGAGAGAAAGAGAGAGAGAGAGTCTTTAAAACTAACAAATTAAAATCCAGTTTTCATTTTACAATACCCACTTAAACAAGTCTGAGAAGACAAAGTACTTAGCGTCTCATGATTGTTGGTGGGGGGGGGGGGGGGGGGGCAGAAAAGAGGAAGAAGAAAGGAAAACAATCCAATCTTGGTGTCCATTTTCCCCCCACAAGAGACCCAGACGTTGTCCTGGGGGCCCAATCACTCTCGTTTTAATTTGTTGCTTTTGTTTTGGATGCTGAGATTGGCGGGGAGCCAGTTGCCAATCTTCGCCAGGCCGTTACGCGCGTGATACGCAATCCAACTCTCATCGGTCCGCCATCACGGGGGATAATTAGCTCCCCTTTTGTCTCTGAACTGGTGATTGCGCTCCCCTTGATGGGCTCGTATCTTTGCGCTAATTCGCGATTACGCCCTGATTGAGTTTTTTCCTCCCTCGATTTTCTTCTTCTTCTTCGTCTTTTTTTCTTTTTCCTTTCTTAAAAAAAGAGAAGGAAATTCATATAAAAGGAGTTTCTGACTCATTTTGTTTGACGACTGCTTATTTATTTTAACCATTAATGCCAATGTATTGAACTTTATTATTTCATAATTTCATAATTATAACAGTTTTGTTTTGATAGCGCGTGCGTGTGAGCACACGCGCACTCACAGAGAGAGAGAGAAAGAGATAGAGTGAGTGAGTGAGTGAATGAGTGAGAGTGCGAGGAGAGAGAGGAGAGAGAGAGAGAGAGAGAGAGAGAGAGAGAGAGAGAGATTTAGCGGTTAGTGTCTTCTTTCACTTCTTCTTCTTTGTGCTTTGTATGTATCGTATGTATTATGTATTTTTGATGTTGTATGTATGTATCTACATCTCTGTATATAACTATGTTATAATATATATATTATATTTACATACATATATTATTATACATATACATATGTTGTATATGTGTGTGTGTATGTATAATTGGTATGTGTATGTGAATGTGTGTGTGGGGAGAGAGAGAGAGAGAGAGAGAGAGAGAGAGAGAGAGAGAGAGAGAGAGAGAGGAGAGAGAGAGAGAGAGAGAGAGAGAGAGAGAGAGAGAGAGAGAGATTTAGCGGTTAGTGTCTTCTTTCACTTCTTCTTCTTTGTGCTTGTCCTATTCTACATCATCATCGTCGTCATCTCATGTTCATCTTTCTTTCTTTCTTTCTTTCTCTTCGCTCGTTCTTTTGGCGTTGTGTGGGCATTACGGGGTGGATTGGAATTGCGGAGAGGAGGAGTGCAGATGCCTGTTAGCATTCTACAAAACGACAGTTATTTCACGTTCATTCATTACCGATGTTGTGTTTCATGTGTGTGTCTGTCATTTGGGCTGACTTGATTTCGCTGCAAATGATCAAAGCGATCAAAGAGTTGCAGAGATTGTGGGCGAGCGAAATGGGAATATTTGAGGGGGTTGTAAAGTTTCACTGGTTTCATTTTTCTTTTCTTACGTTCCCTCCTCTTCTCCTCTCTGTGTCTCTCTGTCTCTGTCTGTCTGTCTGTCTCTGTTTCTCTCTCCCTCTCTCGATCTCTGGCTCTCTCTCTCTCTCTCTTTTCCCCTCCCTCCCCCTCTCTCTCTCTCTTCCCCTACCCTCTCTCCTTCTCTCTCTCTCTCTCTCTCTCTCTATTTCCTTCCGTCTTTCTCTATCGCGAGAGTACGTGTTCTGTTTCTCTCTGTGTGTGTGTGTTCTCTTAACTCCTCAGTCTGTCTCTCTTTCTCTCTTTTTTTCTGTCTGTGATAGAATCTCTGATAGAAAAATGTGAACGAGATTTTCTCAGCTCTTTACGGGTGGATCTTTAACAAATTTTGGTCAAAACTGTGAAATTTTAAGGAGATGCAAAAGCAAAAAGCGTGGAAGATAAAGCTCGGGAATCAAGGTTACTCAGACCAAAAATCAAATGAAAAAAAAAAAGAAAAAAAAAAAAGAAAGAAAGAAAGAAAGAAGTACGCCTACCTAAATTCAGTTTTTTAGGAAGGCATTTGAACAGGCTTTCTCGAGAACTGCGAGAACACGTAAAATTCTTTTTTTTTTTTTTTCTGTGTTGTGATCTTGCACCATTGTCCTCGATGCACGTCATGTCTCATCTCAACCGAAAGTTGTTTTTTTTTTTATGTTTTTTTTTTTATTCTTGTGTGAAAAATGGAGACTGTGAGATTGGCTTGATTGTATGTATGTATGTATGTATGTATGTATGTATGTATGTATGTATGTATGTATGTATGTATGTTTTGTATGTATGTATGTATGTATGTATGTATGTATGTATATATGTATGTATGTATGTATAGATGTATGGATGTATGTACGTATGTATGTATGTATGTATGAATGTATGTATGTATGTATCTACATCTCTGTATATAACTATGTATATATATATATAATTATATATATATACATATATATATATATATACATATGTATGTATATGTGTGTGTGTATGTATAATTTGTATGTGTATGTGAATGTGTGTGTGGGGAGAGAGAGAGAGAGAGAGAGAGAGAGAGAGAGAGAGAGAGAGGAGAGAGAGAGAGGAGAGAGAGAGAGAGAGAGAGAGAGAGAGAGAGAGGATAAACATAAATAGATCGTCGACACAAAGGAACTAGACAGCTAGCACTGTTAGTGTAACGCTCATATTCTTGTTTTCTTTCAGTTGGATATTTTGATGTTGGGTTTACAACATCCAATATTGCAGGTAGATAGCAGGGGGTTGTATACGAGTGCAGAATGAGCACGTGAAGAGAAGGGGGCATCACCCCGACCACAGTTACAGTCATCCGGCGATAGACACTTAACAAAAGAGTGACAGGCATTTACCATAGCCAGCAATAATGGTCCTTTAGGGTTGGTTAGTTGGTTGGTTGGTTGGTTTGTTTTGCGTTCTCGGGATGCACCTTTCAGTTTCATTGGCATGCACGTGTAAACGCTTATGTATACAGCCCCCTCTGTCCACTCCTTTTTCTTTCTGTGTTTGTTTGTTTGTTTGTTTTAACGCTGTCACTATGGCTGTCATATTCCATTTTTGGTTTGTTATTGGTGTTGCCAATAAAAGGAATAGAGGTCGCCAGAGAACCAGATGGCGAGACGGTCTAGAAAATTTCGACGAACAATAGATCAGAACAGCAGTTATAAGGCAACAGTGGCGTGCGATGAGGAAGGCTTATGTCCAACAACGGACCGAAACAAGCTGAAGTGAAGTGAAGTGAAGTGCAGAAGCCATGGAACATTGACATAATTATATAACATACGTACTATATGTTGGGCATGCGTCTGCACACGAAATGGGGTTCAGGCACTAGCAGTTACATATTTGTTGATCTGGGAAATCGGAAGACGTATGTACCCTTTCCCCATCAGGCGGTGCCCAAGAAGTTTCGAACCCAAACCGACCCATTGGAGGACCAATGTCGTAACCACTCAACTGTCACGTCCGTCGACAGTAACAGTGACAAGTGGATGACACTCTTCAGATAAATGATTCTGTAGGCTTGGCCTTTGAGGTTGTTGATTTTATGGACTTTTTATGGTGTATTTTTTGTTTGTTTCTTTGTTTGTTTTGTGTGTTTTTGTTTGTTTCTTTGTTTGTTTTGTGTGTTTTTGTCTTCTTCTTAAACAATTTTTGGCCTTTTTCCTGTATGTTTCTTGTCTCCTTTTTTCCCCTGTTTTGTTTTTCGTTTTGTTTTTGTTTTTATTCATTTATTTGTTAATTGGTTTCTTACTGCTACAAATTTCGTATCGTTTCCTTATTTCCATCTTTCCTTTGTGCTGTTGCCGCTTCAGTGACATTGCTCATACGCCAGTCATCGCGGCTTTTCCGCACCCCGCCAAACCAAAGCAGCACTGCCAAGAAATCTGCAAGGGTCATCGATGCCGAGTTGCTGCAAAGCCACCCACCAGAGGAGACTGTACTGCCGCTGGGTCACTTTGGTGGAGGTCAACTGTGCCTGTTCTGATACAACTTGCTTACCAAGGACACTACCTACTGAACCTTTGCTGACGACAGTAACCTCTCTGTCGCAAGGCCGGACTGAGTGAGCGACTCCCTTTTTACTTACTTACTGCCCATTATGCGTTTGACATATAAAGCACCTGGTCACAACAGGAAATCTGGAGGGAAAGAGAACACCAGGTAGACCCAGGGAGAAAATATTGGACTTACTTGCAGGGTGGCTGAGGACAGAGAGGGTGGAAGATATGCTTGCGGCAACAAGGGATAGATACACGTGGAGGGCCATGATCGCCAACGCCAGCGCCGTGCGGCAGGGCACTTGATGGTGATGGTGATATAGAGCAGCAACGAAGATTCTCTACTCCTGTTTCTTCTGGGCCAGACTCTATGTAGTACCCTAGTTCAGGGCTGGGCCTTGAGGTGTCTGTGTATTGTTCGTCGCCACGTGCTCTGTCATTCTGTCTTACGACTTCCATCTGGTGTTCACTGAAGGGTACTAGGAGTGATATTCACTTGGTCTCTTCGGATGTACCCCTTTTGTGGTGTACTTTATTCCTTTGACTCCCGCACCCTGTCCACTAACTGCAAAAACTTGACCCTTTGACTCCCTCAACCTATCCACCAACTGCAAAAACATAACCCTTTGACTCCCGCACCCTGCCCACCAACTGCAAAAACTTGACCCTTTGACTCCCTCACCCTATCCACCCTATCCATCCTGCAGGAAGCTGGAGGATAGGGTTGAAGGAGTCAAAGGGTTAAGTTTTTGCTTCGCTATCATGGCTGACAGTACAGGATGCTGTTGGGCAGGGTGCGGGAGTCAGAGGGTTAAATTTGTTGAATTTTCGAAGTATGCGTCTTGTTAAGCGGTGATTTAGTGCTGCTTGGTGGTATTCAGCCATTCGGAATGTTCTGTTAGTTGGTATTGAAATGCTTTCCTAATCTGCAGAGAATCAGTTGTGTTGAATTGTTCATTCTTTTTAGTTGAGATATGTTGTTGTATTCAACAGCTAGTAGCTTGTCCTGATTCCAAATCATTGCCTTTTGTGTTCATATAATTTCTTGAAGTGTATTTCATTTCTTCCGTCTGTCCCTTGTTCATTGTGTTCATATAATTTCTTGAACTGTATACAATGTATTTCATTTCTTCCGTCTGTCCCTTGTTCATTGTGTTCATATAATTTCTTGAACTGTATACAATGTATTTCATTTCTTCCTTCTGTCCCGTGTTCATTGTGTTCATATAATTTCTTGAACTGTATACAATGTATTTCATTTCTTCCTTCTGTCCCGTGTTCATTGTGTTCATATAATTTCTTGAACTGTATACAATGTATTTCATTTCTTCCTTCTGTCCCGTGTTCATTGTGTTCATATAATTTCTTGAACTGTATACAATGTATTTCATTTCTTCCTTCTGTCCCGTGTTCATTGTGTTCATATAATTTCTTGAAGTGTATTTCATTTCTTCCTTCTGTCCCTTGTTCATTGTGTTCATATAATTTCTTGAAGTGTATTTTCATTTCTTCCTTCTGTCCCTTGTTCATTGTTTTCGTATAATCTCTTGATGTGTATTTTCATTTCTTCCTTCTGTCCCTTGTTCATTGTTTTCGTATAATCTCTTGAAGTGTATTTTCATTTCTTCCTTCTGTCCCTTGTTCATTGCTGCGAAGTTCACTTTATTTTCCAGTCAGATAAGTTTACTATATATTACGTCGATGTGTGTATTGGCAGTACTGTCGTTGTAATGGTATAACAAACTTAACTGACTGACTAACTAATTAACTGACTAATTAAATTCTACTGTGATTGTTACGCTACGATTCCTGACATGATCATAGAAAGAGACTTCATCAGTTTAATGTCAGTCTAAATTGTCAGTAACATCAAACCGCGCGTAAAAGGTACTAGGACTAATGAAGAGAGAGTAGTTAAATCTCAGGTGAAGGTTTATTGTTCCGGCATTAATCTCTTTGCAGGCCCTCTCCCCAAGTCGTCTAAACTATCACTCTTTCCTTCCATTCCGGCTTGTTTCCTCCCATACCCTCCCCCCCCCACCCGGCCTCCCCCCTACTATTATCCGTTGCTCTCTCTCCGCCCCCACCCGCAATTAATCGTGTGGGGGGACCAGGCCAGATCCGCCTTGATAGTGTGATTGCCGTGTGATTAGTGCTGGCTTGTGTAGGAAGTCAATCAGAGGATGCTCTCGTAAAGCCCGTGCCACCTGAAACTCAACGAGCCGTACCTCTTAATAACACGGACGTGGAGTTCCCCCCTCGATCAGCCCCGGAGTGCTGACGGGGTCCTGTAGCAGGAAAGGTCTCAAGACACATTGCCGTAGTGTTCTTTGAGCGGTGCCGCCTACCTGTACCAGGTATTGGATTCACATGGACACACAACTAATGGAATATCGACATCAAGATATGATAAACGACGGCCCCTATAGCGAGCGAGCGCTTGCTTGAACAAGCTCGACGACACAAGGGAAAAAGGCTTGGGCTGGGTTTCCTCAACTCCGGGTGGGAGGTTTAACCGGCAAAGCCATCTCCATTGACGACGACGAGAAACGAGGGTTGTGGGTTAATTTGAGAAGGGCAGCTCTGACTTCAAAGCTCGGCAGCTTCCAGACTTTTGGACATTATTCCGCAGACATCAAACGCGAGGTAACCGTGATCCGGATCCCCGCCTCGTCTTTGATACAGGGAAGGGGGAAAAAAAAGTCGCCTGCTCTTGCAGCAAAAGCAATGGTCTGTCACACGAGGGAGGACTGATTGGATCACGATCGCATCGACTTGACTTTTAACGGTAGTTTTCATCTTTGTTGCATGGCTGGAATTGGACTCCAATGACTTGCCAGCAAACTTTAATGCCAGAACAGATGAGGAAACAAAACGACGTTTATTTCCTCCTGGGACTTCTCCTGTTATTCTTGATTTTATGTTGTGTTGTGTTATGTTGTTGTGTGTGTGTGTGTGTATGTGTGTGTTTTTGTGTGTGTGTGTTTGTGTGTGTTTTGTGTGTGTGTGTGTGTGTTGTGTGTATGTATGTGTGTGTGTGTGTGTGTGTGTGTGTGTGTGTGTGTGTGTGTCGCGCGGCGCGCGTGCGTTTCTTTTCCCTGCTGCAGTTTGTAGCATAGATTTGACAAAGAACACTTAATGTTTTCTGTGAAGATTCCAGCGGAGAAGAAACGCCTGAACATTGTTCAACATGAATGTGCCTTTCCTGATTGTTCTTCTACGTTGTAATATCTTTGTTGAAAAGAAAAAACTTTCACGCAAGGAAGGAGGGGTGATAGTGGTGGGGGGAAGTGCGGTTTCTGTTCGATGCAATTTCAGTTGAAACCAATAAAAATGAATGATCACTGTCTTTACAGAGAAAGGACTATTCACTCGCTCCGTTTTGCTTTCCTTTCCGAGTTTGAATTATTTATTCAACAATTGTTGTTTGTAATCAGGGGCGATTGTGTAAGAACTGAAGTCGAGATGCAGCTCTTTTGTGTTGTATTGTGTTGTAGTGTGTCGTATTGTATGAGGCCTGGCGGTATGGAGAGAGAACGCCCGCCTTCAAATCTGACCGCTCGAATTAAGAGTCTGGCTCGGGAACAGACTCTGTGCATGCGCGCTGCATTCAGTCCCACCAGCTGTGAATGAGTATCCGACAGTGTACAGGGCTATGAAAGACTGATGGAGAAGAGATGAGCACTGGCCTCATGAATATTGGTTATGGGATGATAAGTTGAATCTTGGTGTCTCTGTTACCACCACCACCCCATCTCCCACTTCGACTTCACGGTCATGGAGCAACCGTTACCCTTAACCCTTTGATTCCCGCACCCTATCCACCAACTGCAAAAACTTAACCTTTTGACTCCCTCACGCTGTCCACCAGCTTCCTACAGGACGTTTTTGGTTTGCTAACATGGTTGACAATGCAGCATGCTGGTGGACAGAGTGCGGGAGTCAAAAGGTTAATGTGTTTTACTGTATAGCTCTGTACTGTATTGTACTGTACTCTACTGTATTTTATTGCATTGCATTGCGTTGTATTGTATTGTATTGTATTGCATTGTATTGTATTGTATGTTAACCCCTGCTGGATATTCCACGTCAGTTGCTTGCTGTCCGTCCGTGTCTCAACAGGTGGCCATCCCAAGCTCCAGGTCTACGTTGAAACCAGAGTGCATAAGTAGAGAGACTAGTAGCTGCATGATTTCGTTGGTGTTCGTAGCAAAAACACGCAAAAACTTAACCCTCTTGAGGAAGCTGGTGGATAGGGTGAGGGAGTCAAAGGGTTGAGTTTTTGCTTTGCTAGCATGGTTGACAAGGCAGGATGCTGGTTTTTGCGTGTTTCACCATTTTTTATCCCTGCCTTAAAGGCAGCCGTACTCCGTCTTCTGGGAGAAAGGGATTGAACTCGAGACATGACCTGGAGTCGATTGCTCTGTCAGCAGAGCCAGGCAGCCTCGCAGAAAAATATTGCAGTCCACCTTAGGGTTGGAACTCATGCCCTCTGCGTTATAAGCATGATGCTCTAACTGTCTGAGCTGACGGGCCACTTAAAGTGAGCTTGTGGCCTGTGACTCGTCTGAGGTTTGAACTTACAACCCCCGGCGTTATTAGTTTGGCTCTCTGACCAGCTGTGCTGAGGGACCATGTTCATTCAGCTGCTGTAAAATAACTTAATCAACTCTCTGTCTCTCTCTGTCTCGTTCTCTTTCTCTCTCTCTGTCTCTCTCTGTCTCTTTCTGTCTCTGTCTCTTTCTGTCTCTGTCTCTTTCTCTCTCTGTCTCTTTCGCTGTCTGTCTGTCTTCTCTCTCTCTTTCTTTCTCTTCTCTCTCTCTCAAACACACAACATAACAAAGGGGGGGGGGAGGCAAAGAGAGGGGGAGAGAGAGAGAGAGAGAGACAGACAGACAGAGAGACAGACTGAGAGACACAGAGAGAGAGAGGTGGGGGGAGGAGAGAAAGAGTCTGGAGAGGCAGCAGGGGCAATGCGAGAGAAAAAGGAAGACAGAGAGGAGAAAGCGAGAGAGAGGGAGAGTGAGAGAAGAGAAAGAGAGTTTAATTGAACCAGCAAACAGACGCACGAGCTCAACATCAGAGAAAGTTGAAACAAACGAGAATTTCTTCTCTTTGTGTTTGGCTATTCTCTTTTTGTGTTTTGGTTCTAAACAAGAGTCCTCTGCCCTTCCTGAGTGGGTATTGAAACACAAACAGGCGCACACGCTTACACACACACAAGGACGCCTGCGCGCACACACACTCGGACGCCTGCGCGCACACACACTCACAAGTACACATGTATGCTCATCACACACGCGCATGCATGTGTGTACACACTTTCTGCCCCCACCCACCCCTCTCCACACATACACAGATGCATACACACGCAACGGCATGCACATGCATGCATACACGTATACCCCCACTTCCCACCCCACCCCCGCTCGTGCGCGCAAGCAGACACACACACACACACACACACACACACACACACACCACACACACACATCTACAATCTGTGCAGCACACATGCACAGTCACACACACACAGACATACGCGCGCGCACTGCGCGTACACACGCAGAAAAGCACGCACGCACGCACGCACACACAGAGGAAAAGAGACAAAAACAGTGATACTATATTTTGCTGCGGAAGAAGTTATTGGTGAAAGCACGTTTTTTCAAACTTGCCCTTGCTTATCTGCCGAGAAGTACAAATAGAGAAGACGAAACACACATATATGTCAGTAGTATAATGCTTGATCGATAAGGAAGTGAAAGAATAACAATATTTTGGCTGATTTGAGAAGAATGGAAGGAGAAACAGATGAAATGAAGTAGTCAAGGAGGAGAGAGAGAGAGAGAGAGAGAGAGAGAGAGAGAGAGAGAGAGAGAGAGAGAGAGAGATGAAATGAAAAAAATATAACACATCTAAAAAGCTGTATAGTATAGATATTGTCACATAGATCAGCTTACATATCTACTGTTGCTGGTGATCTGCTTGTGTCATAACAAGTAGGGTACTGCAAAAAAAAATTTGAAATTTGAGAGAGAGAGAGAGAGAGAGAGAGAGAGAGAGAGAAGAAGAGAAAGAAAGAAAGAAAGAAAGAGAGCACTACCACACACAGACACACACATGCACGCACAAGAAGAAAAAGATGAAGAAGAAAAAAGGTCAGTACCATTGGGAGCAGTGCTGGAACAAAGGTTCGGGTATGAATCGATGTCACAGAGAGAGAGAGAGAGAGGAGACAGAGAGAGAGAGAGAGAGAGAGAGAGAGAGAGACAGAGAGAGAGAGAGAGAGAGAGAGAGAGAGAGAGAGAGAGAGGAACCACAGCTGTGGATGTGTGTCCGGATCACCCCACAATGGGGAGAGTTCTCTTGACAAATCATGACACTCGCCGTCTCCATTACCCCATCTGGGAACCAAGTCTTCCCAACTGTTTACTTAAATTGTTACAGCATTTGCTCTAATCTTGTAGTTCCTTGGTGTGTTTCCTCGTTTCGGTTTCTTCCTGTAGTGTTTGTACTGTGATTTTTTTGTTTTTGTTTCGGTTTTTTTTTTTCGTTCCTTTGAAGGAGCGGTTAGCCTGATGTTAATCAAATGATAATGATTATCATGTGAAACGATCGTCTCTCTGTCTCTGTCTCTGTCTCTTTCTCTTTCTGTCTCTCTGTGTCTCTGTCTCTTTCTCTTTCTGTCTCTCTGTCTCTCTCTATCTGTTTCTCTCTTTCTCTCTCTCTCTCTCTCTCTCTCTCTCTCTCTCTCTCTCTCACTATCGCTGTCTCTCTCCGTCTCTCTGTCACACTCTCTGTCTCTCATTATGCTCTTGCTCGCTTTCTGTTTTTTTCCCAACATTTACTCACACTCACATTCGCTCGTACGCGCGCACACACACACACACGCACGCACACACGCTTGCACGCATTCACACGCACATACACATGGACGCATGCACGTGCGCGTGTGTGTAGTCTTTCTTCCTTTCAGATTTGTTAGAATTAATATCAACGATTTAACCAAGTAGTCCCTTAAGTGTATGTGTCGTCATATTCTTCACACAAGCCAACGGCTACTGGCTGTGTTTTCTTTTCCTAAATAGTTTTGTAATGAGACTTAATAGTGGAACACGACGAACTCAAGCTGTAAGGCGAGCTGTCCACACTCTTTTTATGTTGCTGCGCAGTCTGCAGCTACTGTGGGCGTGCATGCTGGGTGTTTTTGTGTTTTCATGACATGGCTTGCGTGATCGTTAACATGCATATTTGATATTCTACACGTGCTCATACACAAAGGGGGCTTAGGCACTTGCAGATCTGCACACATGTTGGCAGCAACGTCGCGGGGTGGGTGGTGGGTGGGGGGGACCTCCACTCTTTACCCACCAGATGAAGGTGATCTAGGAGGATCGAACCCAGGACCTTTCGATTGGAAGTTCGATTATTTACCCACTCGACCACCTCAACAGGATCTCATTTCATCATTTCCATCAGTGTGGGGCATGTCTTGGGACAAAGCCTACTGGCGTAGATCTTCCGCCCTGAGTCCTGCTTCACGAATTTGAGCCTGGCTGGAGAAGAATGTTGTGCACGTGTTTCCTGTCTACCCAGCTGTGAATGGGTACCTGACCTTGTTCAGTGTGGGGGAAGGTAAAGCAGCGAAGGAGAGGAGACGGGTACCAGCCTTACAATGCTGGCCACGAGATTTTTGTTGTTGATATCTTTGGTATTTCTTTTTTGACCTTTTACAAGAAAGAATACATACACGCGTATGTAGAGAAAAGTTGCTATCCGTCCACTGCCTCATTCTCCTACAGCTTTAAGGTTCAAACCTTTTCCCTCTAGCTCAGTGACAGGATAAGGAGACAGCGCAAACAAATAGTGACAGAGAATAAATATGAATCGAATATCACTGCAGCCATTTCTTATTTCACAGCCGGACTACATGCAACTGCGTAATAAAAAAACCAAAGATACACAAACACACACCACACACACACACACACACACACACACACACACACACACACACACACACACACACACACACACACACACACACACACACACACACACACACAAACACATACATATATGTGTGTGTGTGTGTGTGTGTGTGTATGTGTGGAAATGCTCTTGTCCGCCCTGCTCACCATAGCACTTGATAATTGCAGGACGTATGTTTCCAGCGGCCTTATATCCACCTCGAAATGTCTCAGCGTTCATTTTCTGATAGAACTGATTGTTACTGCATGTGGTGAGGTTTGGAATTCAGTTTCGTTTTTCTTCTTCGTTTTATTAACCCTTTGACTCTCTCACCCTGTCTGCCAGCATCCTGCATTGTCAGCCATGACAGCAAAGCAAACCTCTAACCCTTTCACTCCCTAACCCTATCCATGGAAGCTGGTGGATAGATGAGGGAGTGAAAGGGTTACGTTTTTGCAGCTGGCGGATAGGGTGCTGGAGTGAAAGGGTTAATGTGTGATCTTGTTGTCGGTATGAATAAATCATGTGTTGATTGAAAACTATGAATCAGACACGATTTCTGAAAGTCTCGGTCTCGCAAATTTAACGTCTCTTCGCTCGGAACGAATCCCGTATGCGCTGACACCCGCTGACATCATATGATGGAGAAGACCCAATTTGATCATGACACAAGCCTAAGGCCAATATAGGAGCCCTTCGGGTATATATATATATGAAAATGTACCGTTAACCCTTTGACTCCCTCACCCTATCGGCCAGCATCCCGCAATGTCAGCCATGACAGCAAAGCAGAAACTTAACCCTTTCACTCCGTAACCGTAGTGGAAGGGTGAGGGAGTGAAAGAGTTAAGTTTTTGCAGCTGGCGGATAGGATGCGGGAGTGAAAGGGTTAATACAGCGAAGCTGTCGAGCCCTTAACTGGGGGCGTGCATGGGACTGTGGTGCCTAGATCAGAAAGCACAGTACAGCTGACGCGCTTCTGGTGATCACGAGCCTGACACAAGCTCTGTCAGAAAAAAGAAAAGAAAGTATTGAATGGCAGTGACCTCACTTCATCAATAGCAGACGTGGGATAGGGACAGACCACATGGGGTAGAAGGGAGGAAGGGAAGGGCAGCAACGGACATTGACACAGGCAGTTCAGAGACATAGGAGGAGAGAGGAGAGAGAGAGAGAGAGAGAGAGAGAGAGAGAGAGAGAGAGAGAGAGGTAAGTCTCTCAGGGCTTTTTGCACGGAGCATCATATACGCTCGTACACGCACGCAGGGACGCCTACGCGTTGACTAATTTGCTTGTTTCCCCACTCTGTCCGCCCTCTTGTCTCTCTCTCTGTGTCTCTCTGTCTGTCTGTCTCTGTCTGCCTCTCTCTCACTCTTTCTTTCTGTTATTCTCTCTCTCTCTCTCTCTCTCTCACCCACTCACTCTCACACTTTCTCTCTCTCTCTCTCACTCACTCTGCCTGCCTGTCTGTCTGTCTCTCCCTCTCTCACTCTTTCTTTCTCTCTCTCCACTCTCTCTCTCTCACTCACTCTCACTCTCACTCTTTGTCTCTCTTACTTACTCTGTCTGTTCTCTGTCTCTGTCTCCAGTCTCTTTCTTGGAGTGAGCATCAGATGCAACCCAAATACTGTCTCGGTTAAGAATTATTTTCATGCTGATGATTTTCCGACATCAGTGCAGTATCATCATCGGAAAGAAAGAGAGAGAGAGAGAGAGAGAGAGAGAGAGAGAGAGAGAGAGAGAGAGGAGAGGAGAAGGGGAGGAGAGAGAGAGAGAGAGAGAGAGAGAGAGGAGAGAGAGAATGTGTGTGTTTACTTCCTTGCTGTCTTTTTTAGGCGGGCGTGTTGGTTCCTTTGATAGAGCCGTGGACTCAGAAATATCTCGTGTTCAGTCCCAACTCGCAGCAAAGTTGGCATGTTTGCTGTCCATTTTAATGTTTCCATCATTCTGGTAGTGTCAGCTTAGTGTTTCATAAGTTCCTTCTCCTTCCCCCTCCCCCTCCCCCCTCCCCCCCCCCCCCCCCCCCCCTATATTTCAAGACTTTGCCAGTACATGTACATAAGGTTTTGCACACACTTCAGGAGTCTTCCAGATAATTGCTGGCAGATTTGGGTGGAGCGCGTATGGAGTTGATTTAGTACGATGAATTCCTCTTGAACAAACTCTAAACCAACTCTAAACGCACAAGAACTTTTCTCGCTGCTGAGTGCCGCGGTGTGCGGCACTAACAACGCACAGATTTGTTTTTTTTATTAATCCTTTGACTCCTGCACTCTATCCACCAATTGCAAAAACCTAACCCTTTTGACTCCTGCACCCTATCCACCAATTGCAAAAACCTAACCCTTTTGTAACTCCTGCACTCTATCCACCAATTGCAAAAACCTTTGACTCCTGCACTCTATCCACCAATTGCAAAAACCTAACCCTTTTGACTCCTGCACTCTATCCACCAATTGCAAAAACCTAACCCTTTTGACTCCTTCACCCTATCCACCAATTGCAAAATCTTAACCCTTTGACTCCCTCACCCTTTCCACCAGCTTCCGTTTTTTGTATTTCTGGACTGTATTACGCAGACTGCTCCTTCGCGTCGGTCGAGCGAGACCCTGAGGAGAACGAAATTGTGCATTCACAGAGACCCGGGAACTTTTGGTGCATTCGCCAGATCTCTGTTAATGTCTCTGGACTCAAAGCGGGGAGTCGGACAACTTGCGGGGGCCAATTAATCCTATCCAAAACATCTGAAGCACTCGAGTGAACGCCACTTCCGTGTCAGAGCACAGCAAGGGGTAGGGGGTGGGGATGGTCGGGGGTTGGTCGGGGGTGGGTGGGAGGATGGGGTGGAACGGGTGACTAGAAATTAGTCGCGTTACTATTTGGGTTGCATCCGATGCCCGCAACGAATCCAGGTCTGAAAGGGCCATTATTGGGGGGCGACAGGACGGGACCTCCATCATGTCCCAAGAGGTTCCCCTCACCCCACTCCCACCCCCAACATAGGCTTGGGGGAGAGGAGAAGTGAAGGGAGACAGGCCCCGACTGTTAAGGAAGTGACTGGTCGTTGCGGCACTATCTGGGTAATATTGTCTGAATGTATATTCTGGTTGTGGCGGCAGTATCTGGGTAATATTGTCAATGTATATTCTGGTTGTGGCGGCACTATCTGGATAATGTTGTCTGAATGTATATTCTGGTTGTGGCGGCACTATCTGGGTAATGTTGTCTGAATATATATTCTGGTTGTGGCGACACTATCTGGGAAATGTTGTCTGAATGTATATTCTGGTTGTGGCGGCACTATCTGGGTAATGTTGTCTAAATGTATATTCTGGTTGTGGCGGCACTCTCTGGGTAATATTGTCTAAATGTATATTCTGGTTGTGGCGGCACTATCTGGGTAATGTTATCTGAATGTATATTCTGGTTGTGGCAGCACTATCTGGGAAATGTCTGAATGTATATTCTGGTTGTGGCGGCACTATCTGGTAATATTGTCTGAATGTATATTCTGGTTGTGGCGGCACTATCTGGGTAATATTGTCTGAATGTATATTCTGGTTGTGGCAGCACTATCTGGGTAATATTGTCTGAATGTATATTCTGGTCGTGGCGGCACTATCTGGGTAATATTGTCTGATTGTATATTCTGGTCGTGGCGGCACTATCTGGGTAATATTGTCTAAATGTATATTCTGGTTGTGGCGGCACTATCTGGGTAATGTTGTCTAAATGTATATTCTGGTTGTGGCGGCACTATCTGGGTGATATTGTCTGAATGTATATTCTGGTCGTGGCGGCACTATCTGGGTAATATTGTCTAAATGTATATTCTGGTTGTGGCGGCACTATCTGGGTAATGTTGTCTAAATGTATATTCTGGTTGTGGCGACACTATCTGGGTAATATTGTCTAAATGTATATTCCGGTTGTGGCGGCACTATCTGGGTAATATTGTCTGAATGTATATTCTGGTTGTGGCGACACTATCTGGGTAATATTGTCTGAATGTATATTCTGGTCGTGGCGGCACTATCTGGGTAATGTTGTCTGAATGTATATTCTGGTTGTGGCAGCACTATCTGGGTAATATTGTCTGAATGTGTATTCTGGTCGTGGCGGCACTATCTGGGTAATGTTGTCTGAATGTATATTCTGGTTGTGGCGGCACTATCTGGGTAATATTGTCTGAATGTATATTCTGGTTGTGGCGGCACTATCTGGGTAATATTGTCTGAATGTATATTCTGGTTGTGGCGGCACTATCTGGGTAATGTTGTCTGAATGTATATTCTGGTTGTGGCGGCACTATCTGGGTAATATTGTCTGAATGTATATTCTGGTTGTGGCAGCACTATCTGGGTAATATTGTCTGAATGTATATTCTGGTTGTGGGGGCACTATCTGGGTAATATTGTCTGAATGTATATTCTGGTTGTGGCGGCACTGTCTGGGTAGCTGGGTGCTTCTGTCTTTCCAGATGTTGTTGAGTAGGAGCACGTTCTGTTTTGCCGTTTCTGGTCTTATATTGTTGTTGTCTTTAATTCATGTGCCATTTTGACCTTTTACTGAGCTTAAATACATAAACTCACATTTTATAATGCAATCTTGTTGATTTGAGTATCTCGGTATGCTTGATTTCCTTCTCCTTCCAGATGCGTAACTTTTGTCTTTTTGGCATTTAGATTTAGATCTGTTTTGTGGCCTGCTGCATCTACTCTGTGAAGAATTCTCTTCGTGCTGGTGATATTGGCTTTAATCAGTGCAGCATCATCAGCATATCGTATGTTTGTGATGTTTTGACCGTCAGTGATGTTTTGACCGTCAGTTTTTATTCCTGTGTTTTGAATATCTGGAAACATGAGCTAATGAACCGTTAAGACAATAGGCCACGTGAACGATTGTGTTACCAAGAAGTTCACACACCGCGTGCAGGCTACAGCGGAGGAGTGTCTGTTATCTCCAACATGTAAGACCACTTAGTGATAGTAACCACTTTAAGCTGTTCACACCCGTCCTTGTCCCAGAAGATTCAGGGAATCAGCCTCTTCATCTCTCCCCCCTCTTCTTCCCTCACCCCCTCTCCCCCGCCCCTTCCACCAATAAGGCAGTCAAAGAGAAATCTTCATGCACGCATTATGACCTTCCTATCCCTCCTCCCACCCCCCACCCCCCTACCTCCGTTCCTCCCACACCGTGCGTACACACTCCCCAAAACAAATGGTAGTATTATGTCGTCTGGTGATACCATGTCTTTTATCTTGTCGTGCCATCTGACTCATCCGAACGGCGGTCAGAGCAAAAAGGATTTCGGTGTTTCCTGCGTTCTCGACGTCTGTGTTCGTGCTTGACTGACCGACAGAGAGAGAAAGCGGGGGTAGGGGGGGGGGGGGGGGGAGTGTGTGTGTGTGGGGAGGGGGGAGTGGTGCGAGAGAGAGAAAGAGAAAATATTAGCTTGTGCGTATGTGCGTAGGTTCTTTAGTATGTGTGTGTGTGTGTTGTGTGTGTGTGTGTGTGTTGTGTGTGTGTGTGTGTGTGTGTGTGTGTGTGTGTGTGTGTGTGTTGTGTTGTGTGTTCGTTCGTTGCTTGATTTGTCTTTTATATAAGTGTGTGTGTGTGTGTTGCTTGTTTGTGTATGATGTACTGGGAAAGATATTGACTAACTTAGATTTAAGTGAAAGAAACAGACTGGAGAAAGAGATATTGACTAACTGTAAGAGAAGCAGCTAGAAAAAGATATTGACTAACTGTAAGAGAAGCAGGCTAGAAAAAGATATTGACTAACTGTAAGAGAAGCAGGCTGGAAAAGATATTGACTAACTAGTAAGGAAGAAACAGACTGGAGAAAGATATTGACTAATGTAAGAGAAACAGACTGGAAAAAGATATTGACTAACTGTAAGAAAACAGCTGGGGAACAGATATTGACTAATGTAAGAGAAACAGGCTGGGAAAAGATATTGACTAACTGTAAGACAAACAGACTGGAAAAAGATATTGACTAACTGTAAGTGAAACAGACTGGAAAACATATTGACTAATTGTAAGTAAACAGACGGGAAAAAGATATTGACTAACTGAAGAAACAGCTGGAAAAGATATTGACTAACTGTAGAGAAACAGGCGGGAAAAAGATATTGACTAACTGTAAGAGAAACAGCTGGAAAAAGATATTGACTAACTGTGAGAGAAACAAGCTGGAAAAAGATATTGACTAACTGTGAGAGAAACAAGCTGGAAAAAGATATTGACTAACTGTGAGAGAAACAAGCTGGAAAAAGATATTGACTAACTGTGAGAGAAACAAGCTGGAAAAAGATATTGACTAACTGTGAGAGAAACAAGCTGGAAAAAGATATTGACTAACTGTAAGAAACAAGCTGGAAAAAGATATTGACTAACTGTAAGAGAAACAAGCTGGAAAAAGATATTGACTAACTGTGAGAGAAACAAGCTGGAAAAAGATATTGACTAACTGTGAGAGAAACAAGCTGGAAAAAGATATTGACTAACTTGAGAGAACGCTGAAAAGATATTGACTAACTGTAGAGAAACAAGCTGGAAAAAGATATTGACTAACTGTGAGAGAAACAAGCTGGAAAAAGATATTGACTAACTGTAGAGAAAAAGGCTGGAAAAAGATATTGACTAACTGTGAGAGAAACAAGCTGGAAAAAGATATTGACTAACTGTGAGAGAAACAAGCTGGAAAAAGATATTGACTAACTGTGAGAGAAACAAGCTGGAAAAAGATATTGACTAACTGTGAGAGAAACAGGCTGGAAAAAGATATTGACTAACTGTGAGAGAAACAAGCTGGAAAAAGATATTGACTAACTGTGAGAGAAACAAGCTGGAAAAAGATATTGACTAACTGTAAGAGAAACAGGCTGGAAAAAGATATTGACTAACTGTGAGAGAAACAAGCTGGAAAAAGATATTGACTAACTGTGAGAGAAACAAGCTGGAAAAAGATATTGACTAACTGTGAGAGAAACAAGCTGGAAAAAGATATTGACTAACTGTGAGAGAAACAGGCTGGAAAAAGATATTGACTAACTGTGAGAGAAACAAGCTGGAAAAAGATATTGACTAACTGTGAGAGAAACAAGCTGGAAAAAGATATTGACTAACTGTGAGATTGACTAACTGTGAGATATTGACTAACTGCCAGATCCTGCTACTATCATCTCCATCGTATAAAGCTGATCAGGAAGTATCTCTCTGTCGAAACAACTGCAAAACTCGTTCTCTCCTTCATAATGTCTCGCATTGACTATTGCAATTCACTCCTGTCTGGTCTTCCTGCCTCCACCATTCACATCCTACAGCGCATTCAAAACAATGCTGCACGCCTTGTACTCAAAAAGAAAAAAGCTGACCACATATCTCCTCTCCTGGCACAACTTCACTGGCTCCCTGTATCAAATCGCATACAGTACAAACTAGACACCATGTGCTACAAAAGCCTCAATAACGCAGCCCCCGATTACCTGTCAAGCCTACTTGAGATCTATGTTCCCTCACGTACCCTCCGCTCTGCCTCTGATCCTCTGACTCTTCGCTTTCCACGCACTAAGCTCAATACCTATGGTCCACGAGCCTTCTCTGTTTCTGGTCCACTCTCCTGGAACAAACTTCCTCTCTCAGTCCGTCAGCAACCTACTTTTGTCTCCTTCAAGTCCGCTCTCAAAACTCACCTTTTCTCTCCTGCATAAAATCCTAACCTCACTCAACCCTCCCCTCTGCAGCCTGTCTCCGCTCGGAGGGAATCACATGGTTATAATATATAATTGTATGCTATGCTCTCTATAATTTTCCATTGCTTTTATTCTTGCTTTTATTGCTTTTATTCTTTCTCCCCATTTATAGCCATGCGTGTGTGTGTGTGTGTGTGTGTGTGTGTGTGTGTGTGTGTGTCTGTATGTGTGCGTGCGTGTGTGTGCGAGCGTGCGTGCCTGCGTGTGTGTCTGCTTCAGCGCTTAGATTTGATTTTATCAAGATTTTGCGCTATATAAATATTGTAATTATTATTATTATAAACAAGCTGGAAAAAGATATTGACTAACTGTAAGAGAAACAGGCTGGAAAAAGATATTGACTAACTGTGAGAGAAACAAGCTGGAAAAAGATATTGACTAACTGTGAGAGAAACAAGCTGGAAAAAGATATTGACTAACTGTGAGAGAAACAAGCTGGAAAAAGATATTGACTAACTGTGAGAGAAACAAGCTGGAAAAAGATATTGACTAATTGTGAGAGAAACAAGCTGGAGAAAGATATTGACTAACTGTAAGAGAAACAGGCGGGAAAAAGATATTGACTAACTGCAAGAGAAACAGGCGGGAAAAAGATATTGACTAACTGTAAGAGAAACAAGCTGGAAAAAGATATAATTGACTAACTGTAAGAGAAACAAGCTGGAAAAAGATATTGACTAACTGTAAGAGAAACAAGCTGGAAAAAAATATTGTCTAAATGTAAGAGAAGCAGACGTAGGAAAAAGATATAATTGACTAACTGTAAGAGAAACAAGCTGGAAAAAAATATTGTCTAAATGTAAGAGAAGTAGACGTAGGAAAAAGATATTTACTAACAGTAAGAGAAACAGACGAGAAAAAAAAAATTGCCTAACCGTGGAACAGATGGACAAACAGAGTGGAAAAAAAGATATGGACTAAGAGTAAAGACAGACAGACAAACTCAGGGGAAAAACAAGATAATTGCCTAACAGTGCAAAGCATGATGACAGACAGGGGTGTACGGGC
This sequence comes from Monoplex corrugatus, assembly GCA_030674185.1. Lineage (NCBI taxonomy): Eukaryota > Metazoa > Mollusca > Gastropoda > Littorinimorpha > Ranellidae > Monoplex > Monoplex corrugatus. The sequence continues at coordinate 14,584,783 of JAPXFY010000017.1, read as the reverse complement.
GGGTGAGTCAGCCTGGGAGAGCAGCAGCCACTATGAATACTAATAAACCGATCTGGGCTCAAAGCGAGGGCTAGAGTACCACTTGTCGATAAGAAGAGCATCTCGTGGGGGTGGGGTGGGTGGGTTGGGGGATGTAAAAAACAGTCGGGGTGGGGGATGGGGGTGGGAAGAAAGGACTGGAACCGCTATAGCATCAAAGACTGTCGCGGCTTCTGCCCCCGATCGATTATTAACCGTTGAGAGAAAAAGCGAGACAAGGGAGAGAGAGAGAGAGAAGGGCAGAGGGGGGAGAGGGAGGGGAAAGGGGAGAGGATGGGGACGCAGGGTGCGCTCCTCTCTCCCTCTCTCTCTCTCTCTCTCTCTCTCTCTCTCTCTCTCTCTCTCTCTGTCTCTCTCTGTCTCTGTCCGTTCCTCCGCAGAAAATTTTCTAATTAAACTTTCTTTTCAAGTGTTTATGGAGATCGGGGGTGTGTGGATTGTATCGCAAGAGAAAGCTTCTTTCCGCCAGAAAGTTCCACGATTGTTTCAAAGGAGAGGGGGATGAGAGTTTCATAATGTGCGGCGATATCCCCCCCACCCCCACCCACCCCCCTGGGAGGGGATTGATCGTGGTGTGTTAAAGCGAGCGTCTTGTACACTCCCCCTCGCTCCTTTCAGAGAGATCGTCACGGCTCCATGGGCCGCGTGCTTCTTTCGCTTTCTCTTCTTCTTGTACCGCATTAGTCACCCATCTGTTAATAAACCCGTAATTAAAAAATATAAATTAGATTAACGATTAGACCCTTCCGCCTTAGTAAGCTTTCGTATAATTTTGTTATGCCGTTGTGCACGTTTTGACGTGGTGTTAGCCCTGATATGGCTCTAGTGGTCGGCTGGGCCATAAGCAATACGAACTTGAACTTGTTGTATACGCGTTGTTTACATATAAACGTGTGTTCAGTGCGACACAGACACAAACCATTGAAATGTGCTGTGTTGTTTTTCCAGTACATGAATATTTAGCTTGAATTTGAAGCGCTGTTCTCAAGCAAACAATAAAGGCTTTATTAGGAACCAGAAAAAAATGAATTCAGAAC
>JAPXFY010000017.1:14571207-14578707 GCA_030674185.1 Monoplex corrugatus | reverse complement strand
TCCCTGTGTGCGTGTGTGTCTCTCTCTCTGCCTCTGTCTCTGTCCGTCTGTCTCTCTGTCTCTGTCTGTCTGTCTTCTCTCTCTCTCTCTCTGTCTGGAAAATAGACACAGTAAAACTTTACACTTCTTTTCCGGTCGATATGACGACCTTTACGCTTTTTTCAGGCGTCATGTGGAAGCCCAGTTAGGACAGCAGACTAACATCGACTGGGAAGTGGGAGGTGCTTATCCCGCTAGTCCAGACTATCTCGTGGTTGTTCGGTCCCAACCATCCCCTATCCGCCATTGAGTCTGTGTGGACTGATCGAGGAGCGGGTCATCAGACAGATACATCACCGAGAACGTTGCTCAAATTTCTAGACCAGATCCGCAGGTGTTTTCAGTATCTCTCGGGCCTGTGACTCCAGAATAATATGTTATGACAAGAAACTCGAACACATCTTTGTCACACAGTTTCAGTTCGAAACGGAACTTCAGAGCATCAGTACCGTCATCCCTCCCACCCCCTCCCCCCTCCGTTCGCAGGAATCGTGGCAACATTGTGAAAAAAAGAAAGGGTTCCTGGTATTGTGACATGATACGTGCCCTGTTTTCATAATGACCTCTCTTTGGGTGGGTCTAGAGTCATGTTGTTGGAAACCCCACCCTCACCCCCACCCCACCCCCCTTGGGGATGCCGTGGGCTCTTTCAGTATAAATAATATCTCTACCTAGAAATTCTGTGTTAGAAATTTCCTCTTTTTTGTCACTCTCTTTGTTTCTTTCTTTCTCGTTTGCTCTCTGTCGTTTCTTCCTATCATTTTCTGCCTCGCTGGTCCATTCACCTGTATGTGTTCGATAAAGTCTTAATCCTTTCTCTTATGATCGATAACTGGGTACATGTATCAAGTGCATTTTTTGGCTCGAGGAATATGAGATATGTGGAGACAATTTTAGGTTAATTTAGGCCCACTTTTTATATATATATATATAATATATATATATATATATATATATATATATATATATATATATATATATATTCATATATAGATCTATATATTTTAGTGTCCTTAGTTATATTTAAATTTGTATTCAGGTATGTTGTTTAAATCCCGTGTGTGGTAAATTGGACCGAGTGGTCAACACCAGGAGCATCTCCTAAGAACATGTGTGCGAATGCATTGATATGTGTATTGAATTTTCTTTTCCTTTTTTTCTCCTGTTGAAGTATTGTGTGTGTATTGAAACAGTTATAGCTCTGATATGGCTCTACGCTGTCGGCTGGGCTTTAAGCAACAATAAGAATAAGATGTTGTTGTTAGACAGCCGAAATGAGGGGCGTAGGGAGGGTGACATAGGATGAGATAGAACAAAAGTCTTCAGCCATTCCCCTCGAAACAGGAAGACATAGCGCATATGGCGGTGTTGCTAACAGCACAGCACTATTTTGCCATGAAAGAGGAATAGCAATCAGCCGTAGAGTATTTGCACTTGTGAGTCACGATGGGTGTGTTTATTAAACGTAATTTTTAAGGGTCAAAAATTAATAAACAGACTGATAACAAACTTTTTCAAATCCGCCCCAATCTGAAATTCTCCCATCTGCTGCAGGGAACTGCAAGAAAGAGACAGTGTTGTATAGGTTACACACGGAACACATTTCCTACACTCACTCGTACCTTTTAAAAAGGAAGAAAACACCGTGGTGTATACCGTGTGACGAGCCATTGAACATCAGACACCCCCTTCTTGATTGCTGGGACTTGTTCGATGTGAGACATAAGCAATACACGGTGGACTCCTTAAAGAACCTCTTCCGAGACGTCCCTCCTGATGCAATTTTTCAGTTTTTCCAAGAGATCAATAGATTTCACCTGATATGATTTTACGCTTGAGTATGTTTTTCTTTAAGTCCATTTTAGACTTGTAAGGTGAACAGTGAGCATGGTCTTTAACTGTTATCTTTTATCTTAACGTGGTTGTCGTTTTTGATGTGGTGTTAGCTCTGATATGGCTCTTGTAGTCAGCTGGGCTGTAAGCAATATGAACTTGAACTTAAGGGACAAAAGTTCCTCTTAATTGCAAAAATCACTTGACAGGATATAGCTGACAGATGGAGGAAAACCATTGATACGGGTAGTGGGAGATGAGAGGTATAGGAAAAGAGAAGGTGGAAAAAGAAGCAAAGGTTTGAGCGAAGGTGGAGAGAAGGAGAGAGAGAGAGAGAGAGAGAGAGAGAGAGAGAGAGAGAGAGAGAGAGAGAGAGAGAGAGAGAGAGAGAGAGAGAGGTGGTGCAGCAGACGGAAGAAAGGGAGTGAAGAAGATAGGAAAGAGTTCAGGTTGGAATAGGTTGTGTAAACAATCAGTAATGTTTGGCACTGACAGATAGATAAACAGATAAATAAACAGGCGGAGACAAGACGGAAAGCAAGATGGTCACGCCATGCTGACTGTCTCCTTTTTTGCATTTCTCTGACACGTTTCACCACAAGATTTACCTTTAAAGATCAGATGATGTCAGTGGATTGTTAAGAGATGAATTTCACAACATCAGGCGTACTGTTTGATTTAGATCAGTTCTTAAATACTATTGCATTTAAGGTTGGAAGGTATCTTGTTATTTTGGAGGGTGGGATGCTCGTTACCCCAGTGATCTAAGTGTTGAGCCCCCTTTTTTTGGGTGTGTGTGTGTGGGGGGGGGGGGGGCTGTTCTCGTTTTCTGTATGACCTTAATGACCATAGAAGCTGGGACAACCTTTAACAGTGTTATGATGATGACGATGTGGATGACAATCATTGATGCTGAGAGTTTGTGACACAACAGGAAAGCTGGAGGGAAAAAGAGCAGCAGGTAGACTCAGGGAAAAAAATATTGGACGGACTTACAGAGTGGCTGATGACAGAGAGGGTGGAAGATGTGCTTGCGGCAACAAGGGGTAGATGCTTATGGAGGGCCATGATTGCCAACACCATGTGGCAGGACACTTGATGATGATGATGATGATGATGATGATGATGATGATGATGATGATGATGATGATGAGTTTGTGACAGGGTTGTACTGTACACATACTGTCGTAAGTATGTCCTGGCGTCTACCAGGCACGAGAGATACAGATACCTGTGATGTTGGTCAGAAAATTTGAGCAACACCGTCAATGACGTGTCCGTGAAGTGGATGAGACTCGACTGTGTGGTCCCAATCTTCCCAATGAGCCCATAGCACACTCAGCGCTGGGTAAGTTCGGGCCAAAAACCCCACGATGGTCTGGACAGGACTGAGAGAAATTCGAACCCACAACCTTCCAGGCTGTATTTTGCAGCGCTGACCCCTGCATTACGGCAACTGGTATTCTTAGGCCATGTGTATTTTAGAACCCAGGTAGGCTGGTCTCTGCTTTAAAGGGGACATGTGATGCATATTGGGTCAGTTAGATGCCTTAACCCTTTCACTCCTGCGGCCTCTCCAGCAACTACAGAAACTTAACTCTTTGATTCCCTCATCCTATCCACCAGCTTCCTGCTGGAAGCTGGTGGATAGGATGAGAGAATCAAAGGGTTCAGTTTTTGCTTTGCTAGCATGGTTGACGAAGCAGGATGCTGCTGGACAGAGTGCTAGAGTCAAAGGGTGTATAAACGACCTGAGAAATGCTTACTGACACTTGTGGATACATTCTGCGTAGTTGTAACTTTGACCTTGGAGCGGTGTCGGGGGAACATGCAAGATAACGTGTTTGTCTGGCACCACGTATTTCCTCCAGACTCAGTTAAAATCTGCTTGCAAAAAAGAAATGGGATATGAAATACACAGTTACTCGTTCTGGACTATTCCGGTCCAGATATTGGACCACTCCGGTTCATGCTTGTTGTGTATTCGCGACTTCTCAAAATACACTACAAAATACAAGATTATTGATACAGTGCAAGATACAAGATTATTTATTGACATGTTCAAAGAACAGGAAGTTTGTTTGGTGACGTCATGTTCACTCAACTTCACACCCACATCACACTCAGTCACATTCTTGCCCGTGACATGGCGTCACCCCACCCTCCCACTACCCCTTTCATATAGTCTCTCACTAGAAACCGACGGGGTGAGGGGGGGGGGGGAGGGACCTTATAAACCTAAATTTGCGACAATGGACATCGAAGTTATGACTTTCAGCTTTACCCTCTTTAACACGATCGATCAGTTTTACATCAGTCGAAACCTGATTCTTATCTGTATAGTATTTTATGTATGTATATGTGCACAGATTGTCGGTTGGATGGACAGACAGATATATGAACATGTGTTTCTGTGTGGACATGTGTATGTATGTATGTTTTCTCTGTGTGCATGTGTTTGTGTAATCAGTTACAGAAAAACTGAGCTTCCTTGACATGTCTGTACAAAATGCTTGCAAGTTTCAATGGGGTTGGTGGGATGGGTAAGTGGGTAGATAGATCCAGACGGATACGGGCCTTTGTGTGCAAGAAATATGTAACCTGCATGGACAGAATGGTTGGCTGTCTTAGCAGACGCAGTGTGCGAAAGGCTGTGCATTCGTGCATCTACATGTGTGTTAGGTTGCATTTATGTGTGTGTGTGTGTGTGTACGTGTGTGTGTGTGTGTGTGTGTGTGTGCGTGCGTGTGTGTGTGTGCGTGTGTGTGTGTGTGTGTGTGTGTGTGTGTGTGTGTGTGGAGGAGGAGGGTGGGGGGGAGCGTTTAGATATTTTATTATGATAAAGAACACTTTGTATTAGCGCGCACGTGCACGTGCACGTAGGTATATGTGTGTGTGTGTGTCTTTGTGTAATATGCTATGACATTGACATGCCTGCTTTGCACATTTCCTTGCTGTTTTTTTTTGTGTTTTTTTTTGTAAAGGACAAACAAAAACCGTGAATCTTGAGTCTTGAAACCCATCCACATCCACAAACAACTGACAACCCCTTGCCAGGCAGATAGATTCACACGTCCCTCGTGTCAGTATTAAATGATCTTCCAGAAAAGGCGTTTTGGAAAAAATGGGTGGTCAAGCCATTATATCTAGACTATATCTCTTTTCACCTTTTCTTGTACAAAAGTATGGAAAATTCGGACGGTTTTTGTACTTCAGGTCAGTGTGATTCCCTTCCCCCCCCCCCCCTTCCTTACCAGCTGGGGGCTTTTTCAGTGTAAATAGTATCCCCACCTTTTCTGAAAATTCTGTGCTACAAAGTTCCTTTTTTCTGTTACTCTCTTTGTTTCTGCCTTGCTCCTTTGCTTTCTGTCATTTCTTCATATCATTTTCTGTCTTCCTGGTCCGTTCACCTGTATGTGCTCGATAAGGTCTTACGTACTTTCTCTTCGGATTGATAATTAGGTACATGTATTAAGTGCATTTTAGGCTCTGGGGAAACGAGATACGCGGAAGCAGTTGTAGGTAATTAGGTAGTTTAGGCCCGTTTTTGTATGTCTTAGTGTCCTTAGTTATGTTTAAAATTGTATTCAGTTATGTTTTTTAAATCCTCTGTGCGATAAATTGGACGGAGTGGTCAACACCAGGGGGCATCTCCTTGGATTATGTGTGCGAATGCATTGATATGTGTACTTGATTTTTGTTTCCTTTTTTCCCCTCCTGTTGAAGTATTATATATATCTTGAAACGGTTGTAGCCCTAATATGGCTGTACGCAGTCGGCTGGGCTTTAAACAAAAGTAACAATAACATGTCAGTGTGAAGACTGAAGAAGATTCAGTTGAAATGAAACAACGTACATCAAGGACAATGGCAGATTGTCACAAAAATGAAAACGGACGTGAAAGAGACTGAGAAGTGTCCATATGTGCTGTGCACACTCTTTCCTCAGAATGTACTTTTTTTTTCTTTTTTTTTTTTGAGAGTGGACGGTCTGGATGATCTTGACGACGGAGCTTTCCCTTCCAGTTTTTCACTTTCGCGACTGGTCAGCAGTCCACAGGTTTGACCAAAAATAAAGAAAGATCCACCCATAAAGAACTGGCCGAAAAAAAAATCTTATCACGCAGGTTTGTCGTAGACAGGCAGGCAGGTAGGCAGACAGGCAGGCAGGCAGACAGGCAGGCAGGCAGGCAGGCAGGAAGGCAGACAGGCAGGCAGGCAGGCAGGCAGGCAGAAAACGCACACACACACACTCACATCTCCGGTCGATATGAAACAATCTAGTTTTTTTTTCTACGTGAAGGAAAAAATTAAAAAAGAGATCGGGGGAAGGAAAAAAAAAAAGACGGAGTAAAGCGTTATTGCCAGGCCAGGTTGCGTAAGCAAGCAGAACTGTTTGACACTGACAGGTAGATAAATAGACAGACAGACAGACAGACGCATAGACAGGCAAGTTATATACAGAAACACACAGACACTCAGACACACAGACACAAAACACACACACAACACACACACACGACACACACACACACACACACACACACACACACACACAACACACACACACAGATTCAACTTGAGATGGCAGACGAAAACGAGAGGGAGGGGCACGTTATTGTTGGGGCAGGCTGTGTCAGCAATCGGTAAAGCTTGACACTGATGAGAGATGGAAGGTGGGAGAGAGATAGAGAGAGAGAGAGAGAGAGAGAGAGAGAGAGAGAGAGAGACAGACAGACAGACAGACAGACAGACAGACAGGCAGACAGACAGAGAGAGAGAGAAAGAAAGAGATTGTGTGTGTTTGTCTTGAGATTTTTTTAAAGAAAAGAGATGGGGATGGAGAGAGAGAGGAGGGAGGCGAGAGAGAGAGAGATGCGCGTATGAATGTATGCACACGTGCGCTTGCACGCGTTCCACCCACCCACCCACCCACACATACACACAGGCACGCGTACTCACACACACATACACACACACACACACACACACACAAAAACACGCACACACACACAAAGGGGGTGGGGTGGGGCCAGAGAAAGAAATATACATAATTGCAGAGAAAGTGTGTGTGTGTGCAAGAGAGAGAGAGACAGAGACAGAGAGACAGACGAGCAGAACACGTACTCCCGTCATAGAGAGAAAGACGGAAGGAAAGAGAGAGAGAGAGAGAGAGAGAGAGAGAGAGAGAGAGAGAGAGAGAGACAGACAGACAGACAGACAGACAGACAGAGAGACAGACAGAGAGACAGACAAGAGACAGACAGAGAGACACAGGGAGACATAGATAGATAGATAGAGAGAGAGAGAGAGAGAGAGAGAGAGAGAGAGAGAGAGAGAGAGAGAGAGAGAGAGAGAGAGAGAGAAAGAGACTCACGGTGCGCGCGCGTGTGTACGTGCGTGCCTCGGGTGCGTGTGTGGGAGGGAAAGGAAGCGTTGTTTTTGGGAGAGGGTGTGTAAGCAATCAGTAATGTTTGACACTCGCGTTGCCAGGCCCCCATGCCAGAGAGTTCCCACTCCCTCCGTGGCCTTCTCTGGTGTCTCTCTGCCTGTCTCAATGTCTGCCTGTTCGCTTTTTTTTTTGTCTGCCTTCCTCTCTCCCTCCCTCCCTACCTCCCTCTTTGTCTGC
>JAPXFY010000017.1:14551207-14566207 GCA_030674185.1 Monoplex corrugatus | reverse complement strand
ACTGGTTTACTTATATAAACGCTTCTTTACATCCATCCCTTGTCCTTCAAGAATCTGTGCACAGAGAGGGAGGGGGGAGGGAGAGAGAGAGAGAAGAGAGAGGAGGAGAGAGGGAGAGAGAGAAGAGGAGAAAGAGAGAGAGAGAGAGAGCATAGCCAGAAGCCACTTCTGGAGACAAGGATATGTGGCAACTAGACGTGGTGGGCTTGCGAAGGTGGCGCGATGTCGAACTCTGGCTAAGATTAAATGACAGTGGTGAAGAAAATCAGGCATATCACTTTCCTAAAGAGGTGCGACCTTTGATCAATAACTTGCTGGGGTAAAAAAAAAAAAAAATCATCGTAGTTACGTTTGAAAGTAGGTCTGCCTTTCAACTCTGTCTGTCTGTCTGTCTATCTATCTGTATCTGTCTATCTATCTATCTATCTATCTATCTATCTATCTATCTATCTATCTATCTATCTATCTATCTATCTATCTATCTATCTATCTATCTATCTATCTATCTATCTATCTATCTATCTATTCTATCTGTGTGTGTGTCTGTGTGTCCGTCTATCCGTCCGTCTATCCGTCTATCTATCTATCTATCTATCTACCTGTATGTGTGTGTATGAATGTGTGTGTGTGTGTGTGTGTGTGTGTGTGTGTGTGTGTGTGTGTGTGGTTGTGTGTCGCGCGCGCGCCGCTATGCTTTGCATACAATATGATCCTTTTTTTTTTTTTTTTTTGTTGTTTGTCGGTTTGTATATTGTAAAACGATTGCGAATTAAGCAGGATTTTGCATGGGACGTTAGGCATAGTACAGAACGAAGAATAGGGGTTACAGCGTAAAAGGGGAAGAGGGGGAGATGAAAACAGAGATAGACAGACAGATAACATGAAAACGAAACAGACGGATAAACGGACAAACAAAGACAGACAAATACAGAGGCAGACAGCAGATAGTCACAAGCAGACAGAAAGACCAGCGGACAAGGAGAAATACATCGACAGACAGATGGGTAGCCACAAGCAGACAGACAGACAAACAGCTAGATAGAAGTACACAGATGGGTAACCACTAGAGGACAGAAAGACAGACAAACATACTCAAAGAGAAGTACAGACGGTTATCCACAAGCACTTAGACGGACAAACAGCTGAAGAGAAGTACAGAGACAGACGATTGGCCAGAAGCAGGCGAACAGTTAGCCACAGACAGACAGACAGGCAGGCAGGCAGGCAGGCAGGCAGCAGGCAGGCAGGCAGACAGACAGACAGACAGGCAGGCAGGCAGGTAGGCAGGCATGTAGGCAGGCAGGCAGATAAAGACAGTCAAATACAAGCACAAAAAAGACAGATGGGTTGCCAGAAGCAGACAGACCAACATGTTCAAAGAGAAGTATAGATGGACAGACGGATAACCACAGACAGACAGATGTACAAAGCCAGTAGAGAAGTACAAACAGATAGACAGACAGACAGATAAAGACAGTCAAATACAAGCACAAAAAGACAGATGGGTTGCCAGAAGCAGACAGACCAACATGTTCAATGGGTTGCCAGAAGCAGACAGACCAACATGTTCAATGGGTTGCCAGAAGCAGACAGACCAACATGTTCAAAGAGAAGTATAGATGGACAGACGAATAACCACAGACAGACAGATGTACAAAGCCAGTCGTAGAGAAGTACAAACAGACAGACAGACAAACAAACAGCTAAGAGAAGCAAAACGACAGATGGGTAACACAGGCAGATAGACAAAAAGCTGATGAGAAGTACACAGACAGATGGTAACAACAGACAGACAGACAGACAGCTAAAGAGAAGTAATCAGACAGATGGGTAGCCACAGGCAGACAGACAGACAGACAAACGGGTACGGAGAAGTACACAAACAGACAGATGGGTAACCACAAACAGACAAACAGCTAAAGAGAAGTACACAGACAGATGGGTAACCACAAGCAGACAGCTAAAGAGAAGTACACAGACAGACAGACAGATGTGTAGCCACAGGCAGACAGACAGACAAACAGCTAAAGAGAAGTACAAAAACAGACAGATGGGTAACCAGGGCAGACAGACAAATAGCTGAAGAGAAGTACAAAAACAGACAGATGGGTAACCAGGGCAGACAGACAAATAGCTAAAGAGAAGTACAAAAACAGACAGATGGGTAACCAGGGCAGACAGACAAATAGCTAAAGAGAAGTACAAAAACAGACAGATGGGTAACACAGGCAGGTAGACAGACAAACAGCTAAAGAGAAGTACAAAAACAGACAGATGGGTAACCACAGGCAGGTAGACAGACAAACAGCTAAAGAGAAGTACAAAAACAGACAGATGGGTAACCATAGGCAGGTAGAAAACAAACAGCTAAAGAGAAGTACAAAACAGACAGATGGGTAACCATAGGCAGGTAGACAGACAAACAGCTAAAGAGAAGTACAAAAACAGACAGATGGGTAACCACAGGCAGGTAGACAGACAAACAGCTAAAGAGAAGTACAAAAACAGACAGATGGGTAACCACAGGCAGGTAGACAGACAAACAGCTAAAGAGAAGTACAAAAACAGACAGATGGGTAACCACAGGCAGGTAGAAAACAAACAGCTAAAGAGAAGTACAAAAACAGACAGATGGGTAACCATAGGCAGGTAGAAAACAAACAGCTAAAGAGAAGTACAAAAACAGACAGATGGGTAACCATAGGCAGGTAGAAAACAAACAGCTAAAGAGAAGTATAAAAACAGACAGATGGGTAACCACAGGCAGGTAGAAAACAAACAGCTAAAGAGAAGTATAAAAACAGACAGATGGGTAACCATAGGCAGATAAACAGCTAAAGAGAAGTATAAAAACAGACAGATGGGTAACCACAGGCAGGTAGAAAACAAACAGCTAAAGAGAAGTATAAAAAACAGACAGATGGGTAACCACAGGCAGGTAGAAAACAAACAGCTAAAGAGAAGTACAAAAAAAGACAGATGGGTAACCACAGGTAGACAGACAAACAGCTAAAGAGAAGTACAAAAACAGATAGGTAACCACAGGCAGACAGACAGACAGACAGCCGAAGAGAAGTACACAGATGGGTAACCACAGGCAGGCAGACAGACAAACAGCTAAAGAGAAGTGCACAGACAGATGGGTAACCACAAACAGCTTAAAGAGAAGTACACAGACAGACAGATGGGTAACCACAAACAGCTTAAAGAGAAGTGCACAGACAGATGGGTAACCACAGGCAAACAGCTAAAGAGAAGTACAAAAACAGACAGATGGGTAACCACAAGCAGACGGACTAACGGACAAAGAGAAAACAACAGCAGCAGCAACAACAACAACAGCAGCAGCAGCATCAACATCATCGTCATCAACAACAGCAGCAACAACAGCAGCAACAACAACAGCAGCAGCAACAACAACAACAACAGCAGCAACAACAATAACAACAACAGCAGCAACAACAGCAACACCCACAACCCATCGGACACAAACAGCTAAAGAAAAGTATGCAGACAGATGGGCAACCACAAGCAGACGGACAAACGGACAAAGAGAAAAGAACAACAACAACAGCAACAGCAGCAGCAGCAACAACAACAACAAACAGCAACAACAACAGCAACAACAACAACAGCAACAACATCCACAGCAACAACAACAAGAACAACAGCAACAACAACAACAGTAACACCAACACCACCCCCACCCCACAACACCCGCAACCCATCGTACACACAACATATGATATAACTAGACATAGGGGGAGGGGGATGTGTGGGGCGATAAGGAGGGAGACAGGGAAGGGCAAGAGACTGTCTAGCGGCCTGGGACTGATTAGGGACGGGCGGTTGCCAAAAGGGTAAACGTGAAGATCCCACAGGGACCCCTCGCGTCTGCAGCTGCTGATGCCCCCCACCCGTCTGCCAGTAGCAGGAGGCATCAAATACATCATATCGTAGAAAAAATATGTTGTGGTATGTATGCGTATGGGGTTAGATGGGGGAGAAGATGGACGAGTGCACAGAGAGAGAGAAGAGAGAGAGAGAGAGAGAGAGAGAGAGAGAGAGAGAGAGAGAGAGAGAGAGAGAGAGAGAGAGAGAGAGCTGGAACATGAAATTCATTGTGTAAAGTCAACGACCTTTCACACTAAGGGTTACAGGAGTTCATCAAACGCATAAAACTTAGATAATTGCAGTAGAGCAAAGTATCAGACATTTATGGGTAGCCAACAACATTAGAGAATGGAATCATACCTTCATTAATACTGAATAAACACACACCGTATAAGCACCCACACGCACACGCACCCACACTCGTACTCGTACTCGTACCACATACAGATATGTACCTTTTTCTTCTACCTGCATTATCAGACAGAAACAGCAGTTTAGTTTTCTTTATTTAGTCAGTCAGGTCACCAAATAACTTTTTTATGTCACATGCAGTAAGTAAATTTACTGCAAGTGAAAATTATATCCTCGTTGTTATTACTAAACAGTGTGGCTTTCTGGAGATGAAATTGCATAGTATGATTGATGAGTGAGGGGAGAGAGAGAGAGAGAGAGAGAGAGAGAGAGAGAGAGAGAGAGAGAGAGAGAGAGAGAGAGAGAGAGAGAGAGAGCCCGTATTGGGACCAAAAAAAAAAAATGATAGCCCTCATTGGGATAAAAAAGGTGACGCATAGAGCCTTCGTTAGAGGAAAAGAGATGACAAACAGAGCCCTTATTAGGAATAGCGGTGACACATAGACATGATGATATTTACAGTTCTCGTTGAAACAAAAAATGATACATAGACAAGATGATGGCACAGATACATACATGTAGCAGATAGCATGTTGACATATATGACCCTCGTTGAAACTACAAGAAAAGCGACATACAGGCAAGATAACATGCAGACATGGTGAACATACACAATGGTATATAGTGGTGACACCCCCTGTCCCCTCGACACCCCGCTACGAGTTGTTGGACTATCGGGCCGCTGGCCTTTTTAAGCAGCGGGTGGAGTGATAACCCGGTTAGGTAAAATACCTGCCTGCAAAACCCAGACGGCCAGTTTTTCCTTGAGAGATGGTTGCCGTGAGGTCCGTGTTCTTGTTGTGTGACACATGGCCAATGTATTTTAGTCTTCTCTTGTTGGTGTCTGCTAGTAGCTTTCTGTTGGTATCAAGTTCTTCCACGACACTTTCATTAGTTCTGCCTGTCCTGTCAGGCAAGGATTTTCTCCCCAGCCACCTGACTGAGTGGTGGTCTGGAGGTTTGTCTTTCGGGAGAGATTAATAACCCGATTGCCCGCATGTGGAAAGATCCCATTGCGGCAAAAGAATCGTCTCACCTGTCGGCGTCACCGGGTTCGGTGTTGGCCGCTGCACATCTGGACATCACCATCTCCCCCCAGGCCTCTCAGTCTTGACTTTTGTGGACAATGTCTTGAATATTTAGGCCACTGATGTTGGTTATGTTCTCGATATATGAGATTAGAGGTCTGCCTTTCTTCCTTTTTGCCAGTTTTTCCTTGAAAGACGGTTGCCATGAGGTCCGTGTTCTTGTTGCGTGATACATGGCCAATGTATTTTAGTCTTCTCTTCTTGGTGTCTGCTAGTAGTTTTCTGGTGGTATCAAGTTCTTCCATGACACTTTCATTAGTTCTGTCTGTCCATTTGACACGTAGTAGTCTCCGATAAAACTACATCTCTGCTGCCTCAATTCTTTTGCAATCAGTTTTTCTCAGAGGCCAGGCTTCACAGCCATAAATCATGATTGGCCAGATGAAACATTTTAAAAGTCTAACTTTCAGGCCTTCTGGTATGCTTCTGTATTTACAGATGTTGTTGAGTTGGACCTTTTTTTTTCTGGTGAAATTCTTTAAAGAAAGAAAGAAAATCCTATTTCGTTGGTTGACAAAAAACGCGGATGCAGGAGGAAAAAACAAAAAATAATCAAACAAAAAAAAACAACAAAAAACAAAAAACGAGCAAGCTCCATTTTAGACAGAAAAATTCCGTTGTGACACAAAGTTAATCCAATTCAGTCTAATCCATTCCAGTCCATTCCCGTCTAGTAGTGACTGGTTAGTGATGAGTACCTGTCAGTGCTTACAGCTGCTGTGTAATTTAGGAAGTGAATTCTATTTTCGACTTTAACATATGGACTGCGTACCTCTTCTATCACCATCGCATACTCCCGCCCACCCTCACGATCCTCTCTTCAATTCCCCCCCCCCCCCCCAGGTTAAAAAAAAAAACCCTTCTGCCAGCGCAGCTTGAAGATGCAGACTATTTTGAGCTGGCTGTGATGAAGCTGCCAAGTAATTGTGCAATAATGATTGATGGCGAACCGGCAGGTAGGCCTGTAGCGGCACTTACCGCCGTCCCTGTTCCCTCACCTCCCACCTTTCTCTCCGTCTCTCTCTCTCTCTCTCTCTGTTCTCTCTCTCTCTCTCTCTGTTTCTCTCTCTGTCTCTCTCTCTTTCTGTCTTTCTCTTTTTCTCTGTCTCTCTCTTTCTCTGATTATGTCTCTCTCTGTGTCTCTGTCTATGTCTCTCTCTCTGTCTGTCTCTGTATGTCTGTCTGTCTGTCTGTCTCTCTGTCTCTCTGTCTCTGTCTGTCTATCAGTCTCTCTCCCTTTCTCATTCTTTCTCCATCTTTTTCTGTCTCTGTCACTCTTCTTCCCCTCCCCCTGTCTCTCTAAAACCCGTATATCCATCATTTCACCCTCAGCTCCCACCCCGTGTGGCTGGTAAGACAGGTGTGATTTAACAAGGTTCCGTTATTGGAGGTTCTGGTATTATGGATTCCAGACGACTTGTCGGATGGTTGTTGAGGGAGAGCTGCAGTACGGTGGGGCTCCTACAGGGCTGCTTATTGAAATGATGGAAATTGGGTAGGAGAGAGCTTTTTTGTCTCTTCTCCTTGCCCTTCTTCCTTTTCTCTCCCCTCCTGCAAAATCTCGTAACAATTTGTTTAAATCCAATCATATTAGGCTTCTAATTGTTGAATCGTAACGGTTTGTTTAAATCCAACCGGATTAGGCTTCTAATTGTTGAATCGTAACAGTTTGTTTAAATCCAACCAGATTAGGCTTTTAATTGTTGAATCGTAACAGTTTGTTTAAATCCAACCAGATTAGGCTTCTAATTGTTGAATCGTAACAGTTTGTTTAAATCCAACCAGATTAGGCTTCTAATTGTTGAATCGTAGCAGTTTGTTTAAATCCAACCAGATTAGGCTTCTAATTGTTGAATCGTAACAGTTTGTTTAAATCCAACCAGATTAGGCTTCTAATTGTTGAATCGTAACAGTTTGTTTAAATCCAATCAGATTAGGCTTCTAATTATTGAATCGTAACAGTTTGTTTAAATCCAACCAGATTAGGCTTCTAATTGTTGAATCGTAACAGTTTGTTTAAATCCAATCAGATTAGGCTTCTAATTATTGAATCGTAACAGTTTGTTTAAATCCAACCAGATTAGGCTTCTAATTATTGAATCGTAACAGTTTGTTTAAATCCAATCAGATTAGGCTTCTAATTATTGAATCGTAACAGTTTGTTTAAATCCAACCAGATTAGGCTTCTAATTATTGAATCGTAACAGTTTGTTTAAATCCAATCAGATTAGGCTTCTAATTGTTGAATCGTAACAGTTTGTTTAAATCCAATCAGATTAGGCTTCTAATTGTTGAATCGTAACAGTTTGTTTAAATCCAATCAGATTAGGCTTCTAATTATTGAATCGTAACAGTTTGTTTAAATCCAACCAGATTAGGCTTCTAATTGTTGAAAGAAGTAACAAACTGATATCGAGGCACCAGTCTCTCTAACTTGAAGAGGGGAAAGCCATCTGTCGTTGACAGCTTTCCGGCTGAAGTAAATCCTGGATGGGAAAGAATCTGCGATTGTAATTCTTGCATCAGTATGAACATGACGTTGGCGCTTGGTTAGACTCAGTCTGCGATAACTACGGAAAACTGCCCCACAGTTATTTGTAATAAATGCTGAAATTGTAGAACTGCAGATCTGATTAAACATTCAAACAGAATCCTGAAGTTGCCAGTGGATGGCCGTGGGGAAATAGTAAGGTAGAACATGATAATAGAGCGTGTAATGGGTAGTGGGTAGTACAACAGTTTATGTAAGTCCGCCAGTGTAGTTTTTCGGTTTCTTCGGAAGAAACTTGGTCTACCCCTGTGATGTACTCAAGTCGTCACTGCACTTTTCACTTAAACGTTCAATTATCTTTTTTGAAGAGATCGTTTCGGGTTGACACTGATGGGTAGTACTTACAAAAGAGCTGTCCATCATTGTAAATCATCTCGTCAAGGCCTTTGCTGCATGCCTACGAGTACCGTGAACATTTGCACTGGAGAAGAAGAACTGTCATTGACAAGAACTTAAGTTGATACATAGTGAAATTTGTAAGAATTTGTGCAGCAACCGCATTCGAATTATAGTGGGAAATCATCATGGACAAAGGATCAGCAACCAAAAGTGACAAAGGATCAGCACGAAAGATCCTTGAAAGAACAGCATGAACTGGCATCATCAGTCTTAACAAAAGTGAGAGTCAGTTTGAAAGGACAGTACACGCGAATATTCTGCATGTAAGGGCTTGTAAAAATCTTGTCAGGGCTTGTGAAATGTTGTCTGAACTCGTGAAATCTTATTCAGCGGATGTTGAGGAGAAAATGGTACCATTGGCAATAAAATACATCCTCAAGTTTCTAGACATCTCTCACAAGGACTACGGTAGCAGTCAGCACCCAAAAGTCCGCAGCAAAATGTATAACAAGTCATCAGATCTGTTGAGAAAGAAAACTGAATTTGTATGGCCACATTAAATGATTCAGACGCCAAAAACCCCCTATGGGGGAACAAGCAAGAAAAACTATGAAAGGAGAACACAGATCAAGGGAGAGTGGACAGGCAACATCAAAGAGTGCAGTGGGTTCACTTGCACCAGTCACGAGAAGAGTGACACACAGAACATCACAAATGAAAAGAACTTGTTGCCATCTCATCTGTCGTGCTCTAACGACCAGGTCAGCCACGGGATTTGGCGAATGGTAAAAAGTGTCCTGTAAATGCTTCAGGAAGTCAGTAATACTTCATGCATTAACTTGTAATTTGAACAGCCTGGGGAAACTGAGATATCTTTGAGAACGGCACTGACGCCGATTGGAGGGAAAATATTAAGACAACAGCAGCAGAACTTGTACCAGCGTGATGACTAGTTTTCTGGAGACAAACAGTACAGGCCCTTTCATCTTTCTTGTCAGCCACTCCAAGGGATCAAGCTGGTATGCAAAGAGGGACTCGTCAGAACCGACTGTAAGTAAGGATTGGCTGTCGTGGTTCACGTTGGTGTTATTAGTAGGTCGTTGCCATACAGATTAACTGGTGATGCTGTCGTTGTATAAACTGTGCGATTCCTGTACACCTTCACATACAGTATTAAGTATGTATGTTAGGCGTTACCATTGCCTCAACCTAACCATTACAGTTCTCTTTGTAGAGCAGTATAATTCTGTACATGTCTGATTCTTTCGAGCAAGCGCTACAGTTGTTAGTTGTCAAAATAATTTTTCAGTACTTAGGGAATTAGCTGATACTTAAGGAATTATACAGATACTTAGGGAATTATACAGATACATGGACTCTTGGTCATTTGTCATGTGGACGCTTTACTGATGTGTGAACTCTTGGTTGTCACTTTCACATTGTACTGGTACTCCTGGTTATTTTCCAAATAGACATTATACTGATTATGTGTGGACTTTGGTTACTTGTCACTTAGACATTATGCTGATTATGTATGGATTTGTGGTTCTTTGTCACTTTGACATTATACTGATTATGTATGGATTTGTGGTTCTTTGTCACTTTAACATTATACTGATTATGTATGGATTTTGGTTCTTGTCACTTTAACATTATACTGATTATGTATGGATTTGTGGTTCTTTGTCACTTTGACATTATACTGATTATGTATGGATTTGTGGTTCTTTGTCACTTTAACATTATACTGATTATGTATGGATTTGTGGTTCTTGTCACTTTAACATTATACTGATTATGTATGGATTTGTGGTTCTTTGTCACTTTAACATTATACTGATTATGTATGGATTTGTGGTTCTTTGTCACTTAACATTATACTGATTATGTATGGATTTGTGGTTCTTTGTCACTTTGACATTATACTGAATAATTATGTATGGGCTTTGGTTACTTGTCACTTAGACATTATACTGATTATGTATGGATTTGTGGTTCTTTGTCACTTTAACATTATACTGATATAATTATGTATGGCTTTGGTTACTTGTCACTTTAACATTATACTGATATATGTATGGCTTTGGTTACTTGTCACTTTAACATTATACTGATATATGTATGGGCTTTGGTTACTTGTCACTTTAACATTATACTGATATATGTATGGGCTTTGGTTACTTGTCACTTAGACATTATACTGATTATGTATGGATTTGTGGTTCTTTGTCACTTTGACATTATACTGATTATGTATGGGCTCCTGGGTATTTGCCACTTACACTTTATATGGAATTATGAATTCCTGGTTATTTGTCAGCTTGGACATTATATTGATATGTGTTCTCTAGGGAATTTGGCTCAACATACTGCAGCCCACAGATCAGTAAAAAAATTGTTTTCCAAGTACTGAATAAACAGGAGTAAACAGGAATCCATATATCAGTATAATATCCAAATAACAAGTAATCAGTAGTATCCTTCGTGGTGGCTTTTGTATGAGTCATGGAAACTTTGTCGAAAACTCGATTTGATTGGCATACAATAAGAAACGCATCCCCTTCTGAACACTCAAATAACTTAGTCTTCATTCTTGGTCAACATTCTTTTATCTTTCGTGTTTTTTGAACAGGGTTATCGTAGTTGTTTTCTTTTTTTCCCCCAGTGCCATCAGCTTCGTTTTTCTCTGGAATAATTTTTTGAAAGTTTTTCCAAGAATTCTGTGAGGTTCTCGCCTCTGATCTTCTCATAATTTCCTGATGGAATTCTGACTGGTCTCTCCCCAGCCTGTGATCTTGTAGCGAAGCGACACATCCTCTCCCGTTAGAGATCCCGCTCTTAGCCAGATTGGGTGACCTTTCGGTCATCTTTGATCTTGTTTTTGTTGTTCTTTCTTTTTCAATCTCCCTAAGGATGAGACTGGAAGAGGGAGAGAGAGAGAGGGGGGGGGAGGTTGATTTAGGTCGACCTCTCGCCTCTCAAGTGTGCCGGTTTCTTGTCTGTGTGAGTAAATTTTTTTTTCTCGGCTGTGTATGGATGTTTGTATCCCAGTTTGTTTCGTATGGTTGCCTGTTACGCCAAGAATTTCATACAAAATGAACACTTACGCTGCAAGTGTATTAATGATATTGCAACTACTTATCTTTATGACCACTTCCAATGTACATCCGTGCCCGACCTCTCCAATCCACTTCTGGCACTATTTGGTTTCAAATTCTTCGATACATAATTATGTTCCACAGTCGATTACCACTCATTTTCTGTGTCTGATCGATGCAGCTGGAACGAGTTTCCCGTGTCTGTTCGACAGTTACACACTCGGTTTGCCTTCGGGTCTAACTTGAAGACATACTTTTGTCCAGCAGTGGTTTCCCTCTCTACTCGCCAACACCTTCGTCCTACTCACGCCCCGTCCTCCCCCCTCCCACTATGCCTGTGCTTTGCATCCTTAAGTTTTTATCTTTGTGAGTGAATGTATTTGTAAATGATGAAAATATGCGTTTTAATTTGATTTATCAAGATTTAGATTTAGATCCTTATAATTATCATCGTTGTTATTATTACTGTTATTATTATTGTTGTTATTATTATTATTGTTATTATTATTGTTATTGTTATCATTATTATAATTATATTATTATTATTATTACTGTTATTATTATTATGTTTCGTCTGGATCATATATTTCTTATATTGAAAAAGACACATATGCATACGTATGAGCTGTGTGACTTATGTTTCTAATCTAGTCATGATTTCAGTCGGACATTTGTCCTGAGAGTGTAGCATGTCGAACAGTTTTAGTTGTAATAGGACTGTGTACCGAGTCCCATGCCTGGATGCATCACTGCTGTTTGGATTTTGGAGTTTGTTCAAGAGGAATTCACTGCACTCGGACAGTTCCATTCGCTCTTATCTAGATGTGCCAGTAAGTGTCAGGCATATTCATTGAGTCTCCGCAGAACCCTATACGGGTTGGCAGCGTCTTGAAATGGGGAGAGGGAATAGAATTACTAGGTGGAAGAGGTAATATACAAAATAGTGAAGTGACACCGAGCAAACAGGTCAGTGTTTATGCAGCGGGCTAGGATTAAACTCGAGACACCAGGTCTTGAGTCCTGCAAGGCAGAGTCGAGGAGCACAACACGAAGCACGCACTTCTTTTAGTCTTGTCAGGGTTCTGATGAGTCCAAGTCTGAATCTGAGATTTCGATTCACAAAAACACCAAAATCATTACCAGTGAACACAAAGTCAACACAAAGTCATTACCATTGATAACAAAATCATTACCAGTGAACACCAAATCATTACCAGTGAACACAAAGTCATTACCAATAAACACCAAATCATTACCAGTGAACACAAAGTCATTACCAGTGAACACAAAGTCATTACCAGTGAACACAAAGTCATTACCAGTGAACACAAAGTCATTACCAGTGAACACAAAGTCATTACCAGTGAACACCAAATCATTACCAGTGAACACCAAATCATTACCAGTGAACACCAAATCATTACCAGTGAACACCAAATCATTACCAGTGAACACAAAATCTTTACCAGTGATCACAAAATCATTACCAGTGACACGGGCAGGTTGGTGCTTGCGAGAGAGCCTGGGTTCAGATGCACACCACTATTCTATCCCCTGGAAGCATTCCAAATGTGAAGAAGATTATTTGATCGTTTTCTTGTGAACGTCCATAAAATTGAATCAGTCTGAACATGTAGAATGCTCCCAGAGAATAGAATCGCACCGTGCATGCCCAGAGCTCTCTCAAAAGAACCAGTCTTGCCAGCGTCACTGGTACAGGCAATGATTTTGGTTTTTGTGACATAGACTTTCATATTCAGACTCGAACTCATGAGGACCCAGACAGGACCAGAAGACACAAGTTAGTTAGTTTGGCCGATCTCCTGATCGAGCCTCTGTGACGTACTCCTTCCACTTGCTCCTGTCCAACATAGCTGCCTTGATCTCATCGATGTTTTCGAGGCCAGTGTCCCTTTTGAGAAGATCAATGAAGTCTGTTGTCTTCCTTTCCCTGTTCGCTCTCCCTCCAGTTGGCTGCCACAGTACAAGTTGTGAAGTAACTTCCTCTGGATGTCGTATACAGTGACCGGCTAGGCGAAGCCAACGTGTTCTTGTCACTAACTTTAGGGAGGTATCCATATAGATCTTCGTCAGTCATGTGCTGCTTCCAAGAGACATCTAATGCCATCCTCAACATGCGAGTATACGTCCCATCAAGACTCTTCTCCATCTGCTTTGTTAAGGTCCAAACGATTATTAACTTAAAAAGGTCAGTAGTTGACGATGTCACATGTTTGTTGTTACCGACTGTAGGAATGTACGTACACATCCAAATTAGAAAAAGTGTGTGTGTGTGTGTGTGTGTGTGTGTGTGTGTGTGTGTGTGTGTGTGTGTGTGTGTTGTGTGTGTGTGTGTGTGTGTGTGTGTGTCTGTGTGTGTATGTGTGTGTGTGCGTGCGTGCTTGCGTGCGTGCGTGTGTGTTTGTGTGTATGTGTGTGTGCATCTCTCTCTCTCTGTCTTTCTCTCTCTGTCTCTCTCTGACTCTCTCTGTCTCTGTCTGTCTGTCTCTGTCGCTGTCTCTGTCTCTGTCTCTGTCTCTCTCTCTCTCTCTCTCTCTCTCTCTCTCTCTCTCTCTCTCCCTCTCCCTGTATGCATTTCTCTCTATGTATATGTGTTTCTCTCTGTCTGTCTGTCTGCTTGTGTTTCTCTCTCTATGTGTTTCTCTCTCTCTGTCTCTCTCTCTCTTTGGATATGTGTGTGTGAGTACATAGAATTATTTTGATGACGGACAGTTTTCCTGACTAAATAGATAGCTGCCAGCCGTTTACAAAATTAATGTTAGCAGCTAAATGTTTTTTCGTTTGATTTACACGTGTCGCCGACCCCCTGCTGCCTGTTGTAGTTTTATGGGCCTGTGGTCTTGATGTCTTGCTGGTGCTGCCAGCCTGTTGTTCTTCTGTTCTTCTCTTTTTCTTGTTTGTCTACATATGGTTTGGGTTGCCTGCCACGGCGTCGTCTTGGTACGATGGCGCACATGCCGCTAGCTGCCTGTATAGTACTGGGGTTTTGTGTGTGTGTGTGTGGTGTGTGTGTGTGGTGTGTGTGTGTGTGTGTGTGTGTGTGTGTGTGTGTGTGTGTGTGTGTGTGTGTGTGTGTGTGTGTGTGTGTGTGTGTGTGTTGTGTGGTTGGGTGTGTGTGTGTGTGTGTGTGTGTGTTGGTTGGGGTTGTGTGTGTGTGTGTGTGTGTGTGTGTTGGTTGGGGTTTGTGTGTGTGTGTGTGTGTGTGTGTGTGTGTGTGTGTGTGTGGTGTTGTGTGTGTGTGTGTGTGTGTGTGTGTGTGTGTGTTGGTTGGGGTTGTGTGTGTGTGGTGTGTGTGTTTGTGTGTGTGTGTGTGTATTTGTGTGTGTGTTGGTTGGGGTTGTGTGTGTGGTGTGTGTGTGTGTGTGTGTGTGTGTGTGTGTGTGTGTGTGTGTGTGTGTGTGTGTGTGTGTGTGTGTGTGTGTGTGTGCGTGCCCGCGTGCGCGCTCTGGAATGGTGACACGTGTCGTGTACTAGTCGGTTATACAGTTAGGTATTTGTATGACTGTCTATGAAAGTTTGGAGGAAGGAAAGGCATGGGGTGTGTGTTGTGTGTGTGTGTGTGTGTGTGTGTGTGTGTGTGTGTGTGTGTGTGTGTGTG
>JAPXFY010000017.1:14543707-14548707 GCA_030674185.1 Monoplex corrugatus | reverse complement strand
CTCTTTCTCTGTTTGTCCCCTCCCGTCTCACTGCTAATTTTAAAGAAAACTGGCAACTGAATATGAAAAGCAATGCAAAATAAACTTGGTTCGATTTCTTTAAAAATGTATTTCAGTATGAAAACCATCTTAAGAGTGTTGCAAATGGGCACTTGAAAGATGCTCTTGCAGAGTTTGGATTAAGGGTTTTGTGGTGTTTTTCAGCAGAAAATGTTGAAAATGTGTCCTGCCCTTTGTGTAGAAACAGCAGGGAAGATGAAGTACATTTCCTTTTTTGATTGTG
This sequence comes from Monoplex corrugatus, assembly GCA_030674185.1. NCBI lineage: Eukaryota > Metazoa > Mollusca > Gastropoda > Littorinimorpha > Ranellidae > Monoplex > Monoplex corrugatus. The sequence continues at coordinate 14,548,424 of JAPXFY010000017.1, read as the reverse complement.
TTGCTTACACTAGTATTCCTTTCAGGTATGACATGATTTTGCAGTATTCTCACCAAGCAGATATGAAAGTAGTCTTTCCCTTATTGAGAGCAGATGATGACGATATTGTGTTCTTCCTCTGGCAAAATTTGTTTTCCACTTTTTGAAGTATAGGAAATTCAAGCTTGATCGACAATAGATGCGCCTGTTTTGTTTGGTTGTGTTATTAAATACGCGTTCTTATTCTTTTTTCGTGTTTTTTTTTCTGGTTCCTGTTTGCTTGAACGTGGGCAGTCATACTTTTGTTTTGGATTTCGATACTAGATGTATTTTATGAGTGACAGAGGCAGACACACATAAAGCAAACACACATAGAGAGTGAGGATGAGTGTTTGTCACGAGTCAAAAGGCCAGTTCAGATGCAATAAAACCTTGAAAAAAATGTTTTTGTAATTTTTATTATTAATATTGAAAACCAAACCCAGCGGACTGCTCAGAGCCGTATCAGGACTATAACCGTTCTTATACACTCACACAACTTAACACATCGATGACCCTAGGAAATAAACTCGAAACAAACAGTTAAGGCGTGGAGAGGGCGGTCATGAGCACGGACATCTTAAGTCTGTGGTTATGAGATTGGTCAGTTGCGATGGAATACGAAGTATTTTTAGCCTTGTGGTTTGTGAAATTAATTTGACTGGGTTGGATTCGTTTCTGTTTGTCACTATGTAATTTTTTTCCGGCGTGAAACGCGGATCATTTTGTCAGGGATAACACGTCGCCATAGCAAAGTGCCACTTGTTTTGTCTTTTTTCCCTGTATGTCTGTAGTTTTGTTTACCTTTGGCCGTGAATTTTTTCCACTCGTTTTCTTTTTTCTCTGTATGTCTGTATTTTTGTTCACCTTTGGCCGTGGGTATTTTGTTCAGAATATTGCTTGGGACAGCTATTTTATGTGCATTCAGTGCGTGCTGCGCACGGTACCAGGTTACCAGAGCAGCTCTTCTACGGTAAACTGACAGAGGGCCATCGACGAAGAGGATGGCCAAAGCTTCGCTATTTATAGAGACACCCTGAAAAAATCCCTCCAGAAATGTGACATTGATGAAGAACAATGGGAAATCATGGCCACAAACAGGTCTGAATGGAGGCAAGCTATTGGCAAGGGAACAGAAGCTTATGAAAATGACAGACGAAGCAGCCAAGTGGAAAACCGTGCAGCAGAACCAACTCTGCAGAGCGTTCCATTGAGTGTCCAGTATACGGCCGCCTGTGTGCATCAGACTTTGGCCTGAGATCCCACAGGAGGGTACACACATGAATAAAGGGCTAGGTCGGATTTTATCGACCACGATAGTGGACCATATACAGTGCATGCTGCGTACAGTACCTTGGTTACCGTCTGATCTGAAAAACTAGTAACAAGTACCCAGACGACTTACTCAAAGCCTGGTAGAAAAGGGTGGGTGGGGGTGGGGTTGTTGGGGCAGACAGAAAAATCCCTTGTCCAGCTGAGAATTGAACAAGGTTTCTGGCTCCTGGATGGTACTTTTGGAATCCATCATTAGCTTTGAGGGATCCAACCATTAATCCCGAATTCCTGTCAAGGGCAGCAAAGACTACAACAGCACTGTCCAGACTGAAACCTGTATGGAAAGAGAAAACCATCTTCATGAAACACAAGATCAGGCTCTTACGCGCTCTGGTATATTCCATCTGCCCGTACGCATGCGAGACAGTGGACCCTTTCAGAGTAGATTTGGAAAGATGAGTCCAAACTGTGGAAATGAGGTGTTTTTGCAAGATATTAAACATCAGATATACTGATTATATATTGGAAAATATTGGACGGACTTGCAGGGTTGCTTGCTGAGGACAGAGAGGGTGGAAGATGTACTCGCAGCGACAAGGGATAGATTCATATAGAGGGCCATGATCGCGAACGCCATGCGGCAGGGCACATGATGATGATGATAATTACCACTTTCACAATGCGCCAAACCGTCAAGTACGGCGGACCATGTGAAAAGTCTGCTGACTTCAGTTATTAAGAGAAGAAAACGGCGTTGGTATGGCCATGTAACCAAGATGCAGTGGCTTTGCCAAACCAATCATCTAGGGATCTGTTAAGGGAGGGAGTTTGTTCGGAGTTTGCTTGGAGTTTGTTCAAGAGGGATTCATTGCACTTGGACAATTCCATGTGCGCATTCAACCTTAAGAGACTCTCTGAACCTGTGCAAAACCCCATGCGTGGGCAAAGTATTAAAATAGTGGAAAGTAGGAAAACCACACAAGGAAAACAGTGAGGAAGACTGAAAAGAAGAAAAGAAAAAAATGTGGACTGACAGCATCGCGGAATGGGCTGAGAAACGTTTGCAGAGACAAAGGGTTTGGCTCACAACGACAGAGCTGGAAGAATCTGGTGAACAGTTCTTTAGTGCGGCGCCCCAATGACTCTTCGTTTAATTAGGGGAGAAGAGCAAGAGGAAGAAGAAGAAGAAGAAGAGAAGAAAGAGGAGCAGGAGAGGAGGAGATGAGTGCTTTATCCCCTAGACCACACACTTCATGTACACAAGTATATTGATAGAGTGAACATAAAAATATCTTATTTCACCATACAAACGTTAAGGCAGTCAGTACATGTCATACAGTTATTTATGGAGGATCGGTAGGCCAGTTTAGTCACGATAAAACTTGAGGTCTTAATAATGGCTGGGTCATTTGGTAGAGTGCTCATGATTTATTGTCCAGAGAAATCGAGGGGGATGAAGAGTTGTACAGTTGTGTCAGAGGATTTAAACGATTTGGTGGCTGGGGAGAAGAGAGATCAGAACGTCAGTTCAGTCCCACCAAAATATGAACAATATTCGTAGTGAAATGGTTTCATGATACAGTAAATTCATGATGTAGGAGTTGACTGACAGGCGCGATAGTCAAATGGAGAAGACATCAGATTTTCATTCAAAAGGTCTGAGTTCGATCCTGTCTTGGTACCGCCTGGAGGTTCAAGGATGGAGATTTTTCTGATTTGTAAGATCACCTGCAGACCTGCAGACGCCGGAATTCCAACCGTGCTTACACACACGCAGAATATCGAATACTAAAGATCCTGCAAGCCATATGCGTGTTGGATTGCTTATGGAAGCATGAAAACATCCAACATGCATGCTCGCCAAAGACAGAGTATGCAGACTGTGCAGCAGCTTAATGCTTGTACAGTGTGGGCCAACAGTGTGCAAGAGAAGACAATATTACTTAGAATGGGAACAAAGAACCATCGAAGGAAAGAAAGAAACAATGAATGAATGAATGAATGAATATGAATGAATGAAATGAACGAACGAACGAACAAACTAACGAAGGAAGGAAGGGAGGCAGGAAGAAGAAAGGAGGAAGGAAGGAACAAACGAACGAATAAAGGAAGGAAGGAACGAAATGAATCAATCAATCAATCAATCAGTGAATCAATGAATGAATCAATGAATGAATGAAAGCAAGCAAGCGAGAAGAGAAAGAAAAAGAACGAACGAAAGAAAACAAGAAAGACAGAAAGACACACAAAAAGAAAGAGAACATGTGAAATCATTTTCGGCGCTGTATGACTTGATATCATCACACCACACAGAATTGATATCACACACCACCAGAATTGATTCATCACACCACACAGAATTGATATCATCACACCACACGAATTCGAAGGCAGCCCCAAATTGTCATGGAGGAAGGAACGACAAGGCGACAGACAGGTTCAAGGTGGACCGTAAGGCTGTGTGGTTCAGTTAGATCAATAAAAAGTCTGGTGAAAGTCTTCCTGACTGTGGTTTTGGGAGAGACGAGAGACAGTTTACGTAAGTCATGTCATGGAGTGGTTAAGTCAGTCAAGGCTTGTCATGGAGGTATGGGTTCAAGGATGGAGTGTGACAGATCTATAGTGTGTGTCCTCTGTCTGTCAGGCTGCCGTGTGTTGTCCCATGTCGTGTCGTTTCTGTGGGGGTGGGGATGGAGGGGGCAGGGGGTACCTGGGGGGGCGGGGGGAGGGGTGAACGAGTTTTCCCTCCTTATCGAGTACAGAGCGGCTTGTCAGGTTTAACGTGGCTCTGACATCGTGCAGTTGTTCGTTTCCTCCCTCCCTCCCTTCTTTCCTCTGTCTCTGTCTCTGTGTGTCTGTCTGTCTCTGTCTGTCTCTCTGTATGTCTGCCTGTCTCTCTGCGCACTCACGCACACGCTCACACATAACGAACGCAATGTCTACACGTCATCATCATCATCATCATCATCATCTTCTTCTTCTTCTTCTTTTTCTTCTTCTTCTTCTTCTTCTTCTTCTCCATCATCATCAAAGTATATATTGTCAGGATGACATAAAATTGCATTGAACACACGCACGCGCTCGCGCGCGCGTGCGCACGTACTCTCTCTCTCTCTCTCTTTCTCGCTTTCTCTCTTTCTTCCCTCTCTTTTCCCTCTCTCTCTCTCGTTCACGCGCTTTCTCCCCCCTCTCTCTCCCTCTCTCTCACACAACACATACACACTCACCCTTATATCGTCGTTGTCGTCATCATTATCGTCGTCGTCGTCATCATCATCATCATCATTTATTGTCTATTTACTTTAACATGAGGCACACACACACGCACGCACGCACACACACACACACACACACACACACACACACACACACACACACACACACACACACACACACACACCACACACACACACACACACACAGA
>JAPXFY010000017.1:14521207-14531207 GCA_030674185.1 Monoplex corrugatus | reverse complement strand
CCAGGGCAAGATTGATGGGTTGATTGATTGATTGATTTTGAGAGAGTGAGAGAGAGTGAGTGAGTGAGAGAGAGAGAGAGAGAGAGAGAGAGAGAGAGAGAGAGAGAGAGAGAGAGAGAGAGAGAACACCTTTTAAAACATTCAGGTCAAACAAAACAGGGAACTGATTTGAAAATAAACAACGATGACATCGAGAATAACAAAATTCAGTTATTCAGTTGACAGACTCATTAATTTAATAACCACGACATGATTAGTCACACCATAACAGTAGTCATGCTGCTTATTTAAGCTGGTCAGATCTATTGTCTATTATAGTACAACTAAACAAGCATGTAGTTCAGAGAGAGAGAGAGAGAGAGGGAGAGAGAGAGAGAGAGAGAGCAAAACCTTAAGCTTTCTTAGAAATAAATGAGAAAGGTGATGGCGATGTAAATAAGTTGTGCTGGTGGCAGTGATGGTAGTGATGGTGTTTGTTCGCGTGCACTTGTGTGCGTGCATGTGTGCGTGATACACACACGCACACGCACGCGCGCGCGCGCGCGCACAGAGAGAGAGAGAGAGAGAGAAAGATATGTATATATATATAATAAATATATATATACATAAATGAATAATAAATAAACGAATATATACATATACATGTATATATATATATATGTATATATATGTATATATATACATACATATACATATATATGTAGGGCCTATATATATATATATATATATATATAAGAGAGAGAGAGAGAGAGAGAGAGAGAGAGAGATAGATAGATAGATAGATCGATAGATAGATAGATAGATAGATAGATAGATAGATAGATAGATAGATAGATGGATATATACATACTCTCCATTTTATCCTGCGCAGTGACACGTTAGTGATGTTGTCTTGTTTTATTTTCTTTCCCGCTAAGTGTTGTATATTTATTCACTCCTTGGTGTCTTTTGTAGACAGATACCAGTAGGCCTAAAAGTTGAGCCTGTGTTGTGCTGTTAGTTCTGATTCTGATTCAATTTTTGTATTTTTCTGGTTTCTAAGTAAGTAGTGATTATATTAGTGTTTGTGTTGTGTGAATGGTGTGTTTTTGTCTTGTTGATTACTTAAATATGTAGTGATTATATTAGTGTTTGTTGTGTGAATGGTGTGTTTTTTGTCTTGTTGATTACTTAAATATGTAGTGATTATATTAGTGTTGTGTTGTGTGAATGGTGTGTTTTTGTCTTGTTGATTACTTAAATATGTAGTGATTATATTAGTGTTTGTACTGTGTGAGTGGTGTGTTTTTGTTTTGTTGATTACTTAAATATGTAGTGATTATATTAGTGTTTGTTACTGTGTGAATGGTGTGTTTTTGTCTTGTTGATTACTTAAATATGTAGTGATTATATTAGTGTTTGTATGTGTGAATGGTGTGTTTTGTCTTGTTGATTACTTAAATAAGTAAGTAGTGATTATATTAGTGTTTGTTGTGTGAATGGTGTGTTTTTGTCTTGTTGATTACCTAAATAAGTAAGTAGTGATTATATTAGTGTTTGTACTGTGTGAATGGTGTGTTTTTGTCTTGTTGATTACCTAAATAAGTAAGTAGTGATTATATTAGTGTTTGTTTGTGTGAGTGGTGTGTTTTTGTCTTGTTGATTACCTAAATAAGTAAGTAGTGATTGTATTAGTGTTTGTATGTGTGAATGGTGTGTTTTTGTCTTGTTGATTACCTAAATAAGTAAGTAGTGATTATATTAGTGTTTGTTGTGTGAATGGTGGTTTGTTTGTTGATTACTAATAAGTAGTAGTGATTATATTAGTGTTTGTACTGTGTGAATGGTGTGTTTTGTCTTGTTGATTACCTAAATAAGTAAGTAGTGATTTATTAGTGTTTGTACTGTGTGAATGGTGTGTTTTTGTCTTGTTGATTACCTAAATAAGTAAGTAGTGATTATATTAGTGTTTGTACTGTGTGAATGGTGTGTTTTGTCTTGTTGATTACCTAAATAAGTAAGTAGTGATTATATTAGTGTTTGTACTGTGTGAATGGTGTGTTTTGTCTTGTTGATTACCTAAATAAGTAAGTAGTGATTGTATTAGTGTTTGTACTGTGTGAATGGTGTGTTTTGTCTTGTTGATTACCTAAATAAGTAAGTAGTGATTATATTAGTGTTTGTACTGTGTGAATGGTGTGTTTTGTCTTGTTGATTACCTAAATAAGTAAGTAGTGATTATATTAGTGTTTGTGTTGTGTGAATGGTGTGTTTTGTTTTGTTGATTACCTAAATAAGTAAGTAGTGATTATATTAGTGTTTGTGTTGTGTGAATGGTGTGTTTCGTTTTGTGATTACTAATAATAATAGTGATTATATTATGTTGTACTGTGTGAATGGTGTGTCTTGTGATTACTAAATAAGTAAGTAGTGATTATATTAGTGTTTGTACTGTGTGAATGGTGTTTTTCGTTTTGTTGATTACCTAAATAAGTAAGTAGTGATTATATTAGTGTTTGTACTGTGTGAATGGTGTGTTTTGTCTTGTTGATTACCTAAATAAGTAAGTAGTGATTATATTAGTGTTTGTACTGTGTGAATGGTGTGTTTTTGTCTTGTTGATTACCTAAATAAGTAAGTAGTGATTATATTAGTGTTTGTGTTGTGTGAATGGGTGTGTTTTGTTTTGTTGATTACCTAAATAAGTAAGTAGTGATTATATTAGTGTTTGTACTGTGTGAATGGTGTGTTTGTTTGTTGATTACCTAAATAAGTAAGTAGTGATTATATTAGTGTTTGTACTGTGTGAATGGTGTGTTTTGTTTTGTTGATTACCTAAATAAGTAAGTAGTGATTATATTAGTGTTTGTACTGTGTGAATCGTGTGTTTTTGTCTTGTTGATTACCTAAATAAGTAAGTAGTGATGTATTAGTGTTTGTACTGTGTGAATGGTGTGTTTTGTTTGTTGATTACCTAAATAAGTAAGTAGTGATTATATTAGTGTTTGTACTGTGTGAATCGTGTGTTTTGTCTTGTTGATTACCTAAATAAGTAAGTAGTGATTATATTAGTGTTTGTACTGTGTGAATGGTGTGTTTTTGTCTTGTTGATTACCTAAATAAGTAAGTAGTGATTATATTAGTGTTTGTACTGTGTGAATGGTGTGTTTCGTTTTGTTGATTACCTAAATAAGTAAGTAGTGATTATATTAGTGTTTGTACTGTGTGAATCGTGTGATTTTGTCTTGTTGATTACCTAAATAAGTAGTGATTATATAAGTGTTTGTACTGTGTGAATGCTGTCGAGGTTTACCTTGTTGATTAACTAAATAAGTAAATACTGATTATGTTAGTGTTTGTACTGTGTGAATGCTGTCGAGTTTTATCTTGTTAGTTAGCTAAACAACTTAAGTAACTAGTGATTATATCAGTGTTTGTATTGTGTTACTTACGGTTCGAATTTGATCAGGAAACGAGCTTAAGTGTTGTTCAATATTGCATTGTGTGTTTGACCTTATAAGTGGTGCGCCGGGCTTTTACAGTTACTTGTAAGGTTAATGTAATGTTTGCGTTGTATTACACAGTTTTGCTCAAATTTGAGGTGGGACTGGGGTAATTGCCTGCTGTGTTTTGTAACGTGTTGGCAGCCTCGCAAACAAGCCGACCCAAGTGGTCGGGTCGGCTGGACTTATATGTATGTATGTATGTATGTATGTATGTATGTATGTATGTATGTATGTATGTATGTATAATCATCGTTAAACGAAAGTGGAACCAGTTAGTTCACCCCCGGGGGCCAGAAGTCGTTAATGAGAGAAGCGTACACTCCCCTCCCCCCCACCTCTCTCAAAACCTGCCAATTGGGTAAACAGAAAGAAGCTAGCGCTGAGTTTTGTTTGCATGGTGAACAAGTAAGACACTCGTTAGAGCGGGCGAAACAAGTGTACTTACTAAAGCTACTACTATACAGGCGATGGATGACAGCCACACAATCCTTGCCTGCCTTGATTTAACTCTTTGACTCCCGTACCCTGTCTAGTAACTGCAGAAGTTTAACCTTCTGACTCCCCTACTAACCCTATTCGCCAGCTTCCTGCAGGAAGCTCGCACATAGGGTGGGTGAGTGGGTCAAAAAAGGGTTAAGTTTTTTGCTTTGCTGGCATGGTTGACAATTCAGGAAGCTGATTGACAGGGTGCGGGAGTCAAAAGGGTTAATACCCAAAATGGGGTTCACTATTGTTATTTCTTTCTGTGTCTGTCTGTCTGTCTGTCTGTCTCTGTCTGTGTCTCTCTCTCTATGTCTCTGTCAGTCTGTCTCGTCTTTCTGTCTCTGTATGTCTCTGTGTCTGTCTCTCTCTCTCTTTTCTCTCTCTCTGTGTCTGTCTCTCTCTCTGTCTGTCTCTGCCTCTTTCTCTCTCTCTCTCTGTCTCTGTCTGTCTGTCTGTCTGTCTGTTTCTCTCTCTCTCTCTCTCTCTCTCTCTCTCTCTCTCTCTCTCTCTCTGTGCTCTCCTACACCAGCCACTTCAGTGGGACCACAGACATTGGAGAATTTAATGGTTTGGATCCGGGAACTCAGAACATCTAGACCGTAGTCCCTCCGGAAGGGGTGTGAACATTATACAGAAGTATACGCGCAAGTACACTCATAAATGTAATATAGACTAGTTTTAGACAAACGTAGACATACCAACATAGTTCCTAGCAGATTTGTGATGTGATTTCTCGTCAAGAGCGCTTTGCAGTTTTTTTCCTCTGTATAGGAATATTGTAGGTTTCTGTATATATTATCCTTTTTTATGGACGAAAAAATGTAAGTAATATCTTGCAGGGATGAATTCATTTTTGCAAATCATTCAGATCAGTACATTACAGTTTCAGTTTCAGATTCTCACTACCGTGTCTCCGCGCTAGGAATATATTCCATCATGCAGTGGCACCACAAATCCCATGTGATGGATAATATCTAAAATGATGATAGCGTAAGTCCTATACCTGTGCAGTTAGCCCTACGTGGCCGCAAGGCCTTGGAGGTGTGTGTGGGGGGGGGGGGGGGGGCTGAAGCCCGTCTGAGAATCGAACCCACGGCCCCCTTGTGATAAAAGCATGACGCTTTAGCTATTAAGCTGAAGGGATTGTAATAAAAACATGACACTTTAGCTGTTAAGCTGAAGGGATTGTGATAAAAACATGACGCTTTAGCTGTGAAGCTGAAGGGATTGTAATAAAAACATGACGCTTTAGCTGTTAAGCTGAAGGGATTGTGATAAAAACATGACGCTTCAACTGTTAAGCTGAAGGGATTGTGATAAAAATATGACGCTTTAACAGTTAAGCTAAAGGGATTGTGTTTAAAACATGACGCTTTACTGTGATCTAAGGATTGATGAGCATGCGCTTTAACTATTATCTAAAGGGATTGATAGAAGCATGCGCTTTAACTATATGCTAAGGATTGTATGAAGAAGCGCTTTAACTATTATGCTAAAGGGATTGTGATAGGAGCATGACGCTTCAACTGTTAAGCTGAAGGGATTGTGATAGAAGCATAGCGCTTTAACTATTATGCTAAAGGGATTGTGATAGGAGCATGACGCTTCAACTGTTAGCTGAAGGGATTGTGATAGAAGCATAGCGCTTTAACTATTATGCAAGGATGTGAAGAAGATGGGCGCTTTAATTTAGCTAGGATTGTATAGGAGCATGACGCTTCAACTGTTAGAGCTGAAGGGATTGTGTAGAAGTAGCGCTTCAACTGTAAGCTGAAGGATTGTGATAGAGATGACGCTTTAACTATTATGCTAAGGGATGTGATAGGAGCATGACGCTTCAACTGTTAAGCTGAAGGGATTGTGATAGAAGCATGACGCTTTAACATTAGCTAAAGGATTGTGATAGACAGCGCTTATATTATGTAAGGGATTGTGATAGAAGCATAGCGCTTTAACTATTATGCTAAAGGGATTGTGATAGGAGCATGACGCTTCAACTGTTAGCTGAAGGGATTGTGATAGAAGCATAGCGCTTTAACTATTATGCTAAAGGATTGTGATAGGAGCATGACGCTTCAACTATTAAGCGAAAGTGATTGTGATAAAATCGTGATGCTTTAACTATTAAGCAAAAGAGATTGTGATAAAAGCATGGCGCTTTAAATATTAACCTAAAGGGATGTGATAGAAGCATGACGCTTTAACTATTGAGCTAAAGGGTCTGTTAAAAAAAGAGAAAAGGATAACTTGAACTTCATCTTCGATGGACCTAGTGTGTCCCTGTGGAGAGGCAGAGCAGATACGAACACATCCCACAGTCTGCAGAAATCCTGGCTGCTGAGGGAGGAGATAAGTATGACCGAAGTCAATCTACCCTTGAGAAAAAACTGTACGGGCCTGTCGATGGCATTGCAGAATATGGCCGACTTTGTTTCGAGGGCTGATCTCCAGGTGTAACTGGAACGAGAATAAGAAGAAAAAGAAGAAGAAGAAGAATCTTCGATGATTGAATGACAAGAAGAAGAAGGAGAAGAAGAAGATGATGATGAGGAAGAAGAATCTTCGATGAATGAATGACGAGAAGGAGAAGAAGAGGAAGAGAAGGAGGAGGAGGAAGAAGAAAGAAGAAGAAGAAGAAGAGAAAAAGAAGAAGAAAAAGAAGAAGAAGAGGAGGAGGAGGAGGAAGAGAAGAAGAAGAAGAAGAAGAAGAAGAAGGAAGAAGAAGAAGAAGAAGAGGAGGAGGAGGAGGAGGATTAAGAAGAAGAGGAAGAAAAGAAGAAGAAGAAGAAAAGGAAGAAGAAAGAAAGAAAGAAAGAAAGAAAGAAAGAATCTCCGATGAATGACTTTCATAAACGACATCTTTAGTTTTGTAAAAGAGAGAGACAGACAGACAGACAGAGACAACAGAGACATACAGAACAGAGAGAGAGAGAGGCAGAGAGAGAGAGAGGCAGAGAGAGAGACAGAGACAACAGAGAGAGAGAGACAGAGACAACAGAGATAGAGAGAGATATAGACAGAGAGAGAGAAAGAGAGAGGTGGGTTGAGAGTGGAGGTTGCAGGGGTAGGGGGGAGGGGTAGGAGAAAGCTTATTTGCTAAAGATTGGAAGGATAAACTAGCATGGGGGACAAGTGTTTGTTCCTCTTGGTGCCCCGGTGCCTGCCTACCCCTCCTGCGCCGTCTTCTTCAAACGGTGGGGAGGAGCAGCGCCGACAAAATGTCAACTTGCAAGCAAGGTGTGTGTGTGTGTGTGTGTGTGTGTGTGGTGTGTGTGTGTGTGTGTGTGTGTGTGTGTGTGTGTGTGTGTGTGTGTGTGTGTTGTTGTAGAGAGAGAGAGAGACAGACAGACAGACAGACAGACAGAGGGACAGAGATAGAGACAGAAACAGAGATGCAGAGTTTTTCAACATTGATGCCCTTTGTACATTAACGCACACACACAAACACACACACTTACACACACTTACACACACACACACACACACACACACACACACACACACACACACACACACACACACACACACACACACACACCATACACACACACACACACCACACACACACACACACCATACACACAACACACACACACACACACACACACACACACACACACACACACACACACACACACACACGCGCGCGCGCACGCTAACACACACACACACACACACACACACACACGCTAACACACACACACACACAACACACACACACACACACACACACACACACACACACACACACACACACACACACACACACACACACACACATATCTCTATATACGCGCGCGCGCCAGTGAACACATATGATTGTGAAACGACGGATTTGCGATAATCTTTGAAGAAGGCACTTGTGTGTGTGTATATGTGTGTGTGTGGGTGTTTATGGTGTGTGTATGTGTGTGTGTGTGTGTGTGTGTGTGGTGTGGTGTGGGATGAATGAGTGAATGAGGAGAGAGAGAGAGAGAGAGAGAGAGAGGAGAGAGAGAGCGTGTGGAGGATTTGGAAGGGACGGATATGACGTAACGCTAAGTGTCTGTTTAAGTGTTTTCATTATCATAACGGCAAAGTATACGCTTAGTTACGTCGGTTGTTTGACAAATTTTACGTTTTGCTTACTTTCAAGTACCTGGCGATACCTGCGGGAACACTCGAACCACCGAATGCTATTATTAAGAATTGTGTTTTATGTAATGTGGGAAGGAAATCTTTTTATAGCCACATCTTTAGGAAAGCCTGACGTAGTTATGCATCATAATTATCGTCGTTGTCATCGTCGTCGTCATCATCACCAACACCACCACCACGAGCATCATCATCCATCGTGATGATGATCATCCGCCTCCTCATCACGTCACGATGTGACGATGATGAATATGATGAAAATGATGATCATTATAAGATCACGATGATGGATGATGATGATGATGATGATGATAATATTGGTGGTAATAATAATGATAATAATAATGCTGATGTTGAGAATAATAAAAGAAATAATGATGATGATAATAATGATAATTTCTGTAGCGTAACATCCAGGGAAGCGAACTCCTAAGCGCTGCGCACTCTGCAGATATGATGCACTTAAAACATATGTCAACAGGGAAATTAATTCTGTAAATTTAACATTACATAGGACAAGAAAAGAAGACAACAGTTTTAAGCTTGTTCAGAGAAAATCAAAAAAGTCGCACGCGTATGATACAATCCTCAAGAACACGCTTCAGCATGAACGCACACGCATACTTCTACACACAGATACACAGATGCAGCAGACACACACTCACATACACATAGGCATGTACGCACGCACGAACGCACACATACACACACGCAACCACACACACACACACACGTGACATATACACAGAGACTTGTGCTGCCGAACACGCGTGCACTGACGGCAACGTTTGCGAACAGATCGATGGAACATACATACTCTTCTTCAAGGAGAAGAGTGGCAGAACGGCTCACACTTCGGCTTCCAGTAACCAAACTCGAGGTTCCAGGATCCGTTTCCCCGTTGAGGCCTCGACTTTTCTCCTCAGTTTGACCGGAATATCGAACTGAACTTCTAGTCCTTCGGAAGGCGACGGAGAACGAGTCGCACCGCACCCGTGTGCTTTCTGACCTGCGCACCTTAAGATCCCTCGGCGGTTGAAAGTCGTGAAGAGCAGGGCGTTCGCCCGGCTGCCCTGGTATGAAACATGGGAGAGATGGGTTGATTTCCCAGGTCTCTCCCCTTGAAGGCCAATTAGTTTTCTTGCCTTTCTAAATAAACTCTTGGTAAAAAAAAAAAATTGTGGCGCTGCACTGCGGCGACGCGCTTTCAACGGGGAGAACAGCCCAAGTTTCACGTGGTAAATCCACTGTGACAATAGAAATGACTATGGATATGTGAATATGAAAATGAGTATCGCCATTCTCAGGAAACAGAAACTGAAATCCTGAATATGAAAATGAGTATCACCATTCTCAGGAAACAGAAACTGAAATCCTGAATATGAAAATGAGTATCACCATTCTCAGGAAACAGAAACTGAAATCCTGAATATGAAAATGAGTATCACCATTCTCAGGAAACAGAAACTGAAATCCTCCGAAGACGGGAATGCAGACAACTGCCGAAGTGGTTCGGGTTGGATTGGGCTGGATTGGATTGGATTGGATTGGATTCAGTTTCATTTTGTCACGGTGGAAGTTGTCCGCGTGCAGTGCGGCAGCCCTCCCCGAGAAATGCACGCCGTCATAGTATGGCACCACCCATTCTTAAATATAAATAAATAGATAGATAATAAATTAACATAAATAAATAAAATAGATAAATGAATAAATGAATTGAATAAAAAATAAATAAATAAATAAACACCCCCTACACGCATATATATATATCATAATATATATACATACATGTACATACATACATACATACATACATACATACATACTAATACATAACATACATATACATATACATATACTTACATAAAACTACAAAATACACATACATCATACATACA
>JAPXFY010000017.1:14511207-14513707 GCA_030674185.1 Monoplex corrugatus | reverse complement strand
TCACCAGGGCAACTTGCTGCTCTCTAGACAACAGGTGGTAGTCATCCCTGTGTCGTCTCGGCAGGGAAAGCGCCCTGATGATGCCCCTCTTCTCACTGTAGCTGACGCTGTTGTTAGGTTGTTCTTCTCTGGCTCCCTCCTTAGCAGGATATCAGCTCGCTCATTCCCGGAGACTCCGCAGTGGGCGGTGGACTTGGATGATGCGTTCAAGCAGTGCCAAGAGGCTGGTTACCTGTACATTTGAAAACCATGCATGATCGTGTTTATCATCACCTCTTTGGAGCCAGTTCTCTAATCTGTACGCATCATGCATTGACTGACTTACAAACAGATATTTCTTTAAATAGGTAACATGGTCTTTTTCACAAAGAATAGTCTGGGTTTTTTGTTTTGTTTGTTTTGTTTTGTTTTTTCCTGTTCTGTTCTGTTTACATCTGAAACTCTCTCCCTCACCCATATCTGTAAATATGTCCGTGGCTGATCTGTTTGAAAACTTAATCGCCAAGGACTCTCAAATAGTGATTGCACGTCGTCCATATATGTTGATCATTTGTTCAAAATGTGAATGATTTGCCCGTGCTTCAAATCTTTGAAGCAACTAAACCTATTTTGTAGATATTTAGTGGTTTTTTTTTTATATTAGTGTTTTTAAAATGAATGTGTGGGAGGGGGGGGGGGAGAGAAAAAAGGAAAAAGAAACACAACACAAAAGCAAAGACTTGCTGGAAAATGAAAAGCCCAGTAAGCAGATTTTCTGTCATTAAAAAGAAGAGAGGGAGAAGAAGAAGGGGGAGGGGGGTTAAACACAAAGTTGAAAATGTTAGCAGGAAAATGAAGGCAATTTGCTCTGAGGGGGAGAGAAACGGGCGGAGGACAAGGGTAGCAGAAAAGAAAAGGAAGTCTCTTTCAGGGTATGAACAGGGGGGCATGGGACCTACAGCTTACCGGCTTACAAAACAATTTGTGTTGATGGGGGGAGGGCGGAGGGCCTCCGCTTACAAGTTGGAATTCAATTTCAGATGCAAATTGATGTTTATACTACGTCAGACTGTTTTAGAACTCCCAGTTTTTGTCTGTTGGTTTTGGCAGCCTGCTCTGCCATGGGCATAGTGCTAGACCCCCGTCTATCTATGGGTTTTCTGCTGTCTTTTTCTGCCCACCCCGTGTCCTGTGTCAGTGTTTTCTATCTTTCTTTGGTTGTTTATATAAACGATAGAATGGGCAGATACACGAGAAAGGACATCAAGCAAGCACATTTATTCTCACAAAAATTGCATGCGCAGGATATACATGTACGCTGTTGAACATCCATGTCCTCATTCACACTTTATTATACTTGCGTCCGTGTGCACACACAGATACACACAACACACAACACACACAACACACACACACACACACACACACACACACCACACACACACACACACACACACACACACAACAGACACAGACATGCACACACACACACATACACATACACTCAGACACACACACACACACACACACACACACACACACACACAGACACACACACACAGACACAGACATGACACACACACACACATACACACACACTCAGACACATACACACACACACACACAGCATGCACACACACACACACATACACACACACTCAACACAACACACACACACACACACACACACACACACACACACACACACACACACACACACACACACACACACACAACACACAACCGTCAATACACTAACAAAACTACATTAACACAACACACACACATAATCACACAACACACACACACACAACACACACACACACACACACACACACACACACACACACACACACACACACCACACACACACACCACACACACACACACACAACACACACACACTTTTACAGTCTTTTTCCATCTGCACTTGCTTTATTATACGGTATTGTTTTTTAAAAAAAACTTTAAAATACATGACGCTAACATCTAACACCGTGAAATTTCTAGATTGTTCTTGCCATGTCTCTCTCTCCCTTTGTTTCGCACCTACTCCCCACCCCCACCCCTTAATCTAATCACGAGAGATTCATTAGGGAAAGTAAAAAGCGCAGTAGGAGGAGAAACTTGTTTAAAGGGAAAAGAGGGAACAAAAAACAAAAACAAAGCAAACAAACAAAAAAAGAAGAATGAAATAATGAGTGGAACACAGAACAAAACAAAACAAAAACAAAAACAAAAAAACAACAAAAAATGAAAAAGACCCACAGAGTTGAAAATATAGCCAGAAAGTGAAGGCAATTTGCTGTGTGTGTGGGGGGGGGAGAGAGAGAGAAGGAGGGGGGTCAGCACTATTAAAAACAAACAAACAAACAAACAACAACAACAAAAAGCACGTCACACACAGAGTGGAAAACAGCCAGAAAGTGAAGGCAATTTGCTGTGTGTGGGGGATGGGGTAGGATCAGAACTAATTTTTTTTTAAAAAGCTACTGAGTGAAAAACATTACCAGAAAGTGAA
>JAPXFY010000017.1:14498707-14506207 GCA_030674185.1 Monoplex corrugatus | reverse complement strand
TACATGCCCATTCAAGGGCCAAGGAGCCAAAGGGGATGGCGCAGGATACGTTTATATTGCCCAGAATTTGAAAGCTTTTCAGAAAATAGGCGAGAATCCACTTTCTGTTCCCTTATCTAAGCTGAATGATGGATCTGGGTTTGAAGAGACTCTGAAAAAACATGAAGCTTCTTGGCACAAATCATGTCGTGCGAAAATAAGCAATACTATTCTGAACAGAAAGAGAAAGGAATGATAAACCTAGCCCTGTGAAAACACGACAGAAAGAGAAAGGAATGATAAACCTAGCCCTGTGAAAACACGGAAGCTTAGATGATGGTGGTTGTGTCGCAGACGAGAAAGGAAGTGAACCACAATGTCTGCTCTGCAATGGGTCATCTGGCACCACAGGACTTCACAGAGCAATGATTTTATCTTTGTATTTTGTTACAAAGGTCGTGTTCATGCCCAGCGACTGAACGATATAGAGCTACTTGGAAAGCTTGCTGTCAAAGACATGGTGGCAATGGATTGTCATTATCATGTGAAACGTCTGTCTGCCTTGCAGAGACGTGTTCCAGCAAACCAGACACCAGAATCAGAAGAGGTTGTGGCTTACATTGAAAACTTCAGAGATGATACTCACACAGCCTCAGTTTTCAGCATGACTTCTCTGTCTCGTCTATACACCTCTCACCTCTCACAGTTTGGTCTAACAAACGCGAAGGTACATTCAACACGCCTACGACAGAAAATAGAAGCTGCTATCCCAGATCTCACATGTACAAGTCAGGGAAGAAATGTCATTCGTCTGTTTGACAAAGATCTTTGAAACGCCTTGAAGAAAGTATGCAGTTCTGATTCTGAGGCCCTTCAGTTGGTCAAAGCAGCCCAGATCATAAGGAAAGATTTATTTCAGAAAAAAAGTAACATTCAGTAGAACGTTTAATGACAGCTGCCAAGACGATTCCGTCCCAGCCTCCTGAAAGCACTTATGAGCTTCATCCTAGATGGTCCAACAGCTATAGAACAACCAGCGTCTGATACAAAGCCAGACAGGCAAGCTGTTCTCACGCTTTCCCAAGTGATTGCTTTCAACTGTCGCAAGACTGCAAAGGACTCAAGCTTTCACTGGCACAACAACAACCTTGACCTGAAATTACATGCAGAATGAAAGAAGGAACTTATTGGTACATTCTCTGACCTAGGTCTGCGGATTTCGTACGACAGGGTGATGTCAGTTTCATGTCAGATAGCGCACAATGTCTGCCGAAGATTTGAGGACGATAAGGTAGTTGTCTCAACAAACATGAGAAAGAGTTTGTTCACAGTTGGCATGGTTGATAACACAGACCACAACCCCAGCTCAACAACTTCATCTGATTCCTTCCATGAAAGCAGCATCTCCCTCATTCAGCACAGAGTGACACAGGATGATGGTGAGGAGCAATGGAGACCACTCATTGATGATGATGCAAACAACCAAAATCGGAGAATTCCTTTGCTGCTACCTGATTACACCAATGTTTTCCCTGTGCCTGAACCTAACAAAGAACAGTTGGTGCCTGCACCATCAGGGCGTAAGCAGCCAGACATCAGTTCTGAGGTTCAAAATTGTGTCCAACAGTTTGCATGATTGAAACATGTGTCAGGACGTTAGAAACACGGCCAGTAGACAACAGTGACCGTTTGTCATGGGCTGCATACTATGCGTCTCTACAACCACAAAATGATGTTCCAACTGCCATCATTAGATTACTGCCTGTCCTCATGGACAATGCTCATACTACTGCATTAATCAGACACGCCATGACCCTGGTAAAAACATCTATACAACACCAGAATCTTGGACAAACACCTGTGTTAGGAATGGATCAGCCACTGTATGCCATAGCAGAAGGAATCCAATTTTGCTGGCCTGATACTTTTGGCGAAAAACATTTTGTCATCATGTTAGGAGGGCTTCACATAGAAATGGCTGCTTTCAAAACGCTTGAAGTCTGGTTGGATGGTTCAGGGTGGAACACTGCAATTACCATGGCAAGAATTGCATTTTCTGGCGTTGCCAATTCGTTAGTCAGGGCAGCTCATTTAACCAGAACAAAGCATGCCCCCCAGATCACGGCTGCTGCACTCTACATTTTGCTATGGCGAGCCTATTCAAAGTTCCTGGAGTCGGATCAAAGCATTATCTTAGATTTCCAGGACTGGAGAGAAAATATGACAGATGAGCAGCCATATTTTGCATAGTGGGCTACAGTTCTGGGTTTCTAGTTGTGCGTTTTTCAGCTGGTCTACTCAATCCGGACAGAAGATTTCAGAATGTATGTTCAGTGCTTGACAAAACTGATGCCTTGGATGTTTGCCCTGGACCACTTTAAACTATGCTCGCTGGTTGACTGTTCACATCCGAGACCTGGCAATGCTTGAAGAAATCCACCCTGGCTATATTCCATCATTTCTGCTCTGGGGCGTTTGTTGAAAGAAAAAAAACGCATTTTTTTTCTGCAATTTGGGCACATGAACAATGTAACGCTCTTGTGAAAGGTGACGGAGGTGCTATTGGCATTACAAACAACCCCAATGCTCTGAGACGCTGGATCATTGCTGGGCCAGAAATATCACGACTTGTAGGAGACTCTGAGAACCAGTTGGAAGGGGATGCAAAATTGAGTACTCGCCATCATGAACAACGCCCCTGCACCCAGACTGCATTTGCAACACAAGTCAGTCTTGGTTTCCCGCTTTGAAGAAATGGGAAATCCTTTCATGGAGGACAGCATGTACCTCTTTGCCATTGATAGAAAAACGTTATGAACGACGAAGTTGTCAACAGTGTGAGGACTGCCTCACACAGGACCAAGAACAGTACACAGCATTCATCGAAGAGCGCTTTGAACCAAGTCTCTGTCTGACCCCATAAAAAGAAACAGATTTCCTTTGTTTTCAAACCAAGTTCGACGTATACCCACAAGTGTCAAGAGCAATCTTTCCATGTTGAAAAACGACTGCTCACTCTTTCCCAGGCCTAACACCACCCTCTGTGCTTGTGGTGGAGACTGCTATCAGGATGTCTAAATCAGACATGTGAAAGTCATTTTCTTTCTTTTTCAGTTTTGAAACCAGTCATTTAAAGACATTAATTTGTATATTTTATAGCTGGACTGATTGATTTCTTTGATGTAAAAAAACTATTTTGTCATTTTGTTTCCATATGCATACGATACTTTGGACAAATATTGCTATATTACGAAGCTCAGGTTTTCATGAAAAGAGGATCCTTGTATGGCTTAACTATCTGAAATTCAAATCAGTCGGTATGATTTACTAGATAACCAAGAAATACACACGTAAATAAGTCCTGAGTGTCTCAGCTTTGTTTTGTAATATCAGTTTAATAAGGCAAAAATAAAAACAAAGCTCGTGGGAATAAAGCAACCAAAGTATGAAAATCACTTGACCTACTTAAATTTTCTCTTGTATCATGCGCTCTATTAAAAAGTAAATGTGATTCGTCTTCTATGGAAAAAACAACAACAACAAAACAGAACGAAAATGTTATCTTACACAATATGGTTGGATCTCAGTTCTATGTTACCACCGAGAGCAACTCAATGCAAGTAATCTTGAAATTTACTTGACCTCACTTTTGATTGACCTAATTATTGATTAATGTCCCCAAGAAGGGCTTACACACAAAATATATGCCTGTTTGCGGCATGTAGCTTGTCAAATATCTGAAATATTTTAGTCCTGTGTGGGTTTTGGATGCCACAGTTCGACCTTTTTGTACAGAAGCATGAAAAGAAGAAGATGACACACTGACCTAATTAAATGTGTGACCACGCCCATCACAGGTCACGCCCAATGTGTTTCCATCTCTAAAATCACTCAGAAAGGGTTCAAGTACCTTTATACCAAATGGCATGCTTCTACTACGAAGTGCACGATTCAATGATATCTGCCGTCTTAACATCCGTACTATTTGCGATTCTGTCTTTTACCCCCTGCTTATCACTTTATTCTAATCTTCTTCAGTAGTTAGTCCCTCTAAGTGTGTGTGTGTGTGTGTGTGTGTGTGTGTGTGTGTGTGTGTGTGTGTGTGTGTGTGTGTGTGTGTATGTGTGTGTGTGTGTGTATGTGTGTGTGTGTGTGTGTGTGTGTGTGAGTGTGTGTGTGTGTGTGTGTGTGTGTGTGTGTGTGTTGTGGGAACGTGTGCGTTCAAGGATGCGTACACATTCTTATAGTCTCAGGCTCCCCTGCACACAGACACATGCACACACACACACACACCACACACACACACACACACACACACACACACCACACACACACACACACACACACACACACACACTCACACACACACACACACACACACTCACACACCACACACACACACACACACTCACACACACACACACACACACACCACACCACACACACACTCACACACACACACACACACACACACACACACACACACACACACACACACACACACACACACACACACACACACACACACACACTTACACACACACACACACACATTTACACCAAAGAGGGTACACAGTATTCTCTTTGCTTACACTCACACACACGCACGCGCGCGCGCGCACAGACACACACACACACACACACACACACACGCACACACACACGCGTTCGCGCACACACACATACAGACACACACAGAGGTACGCACACACACACATACAGACACACACAGAGGTACGCACACACACATGTGCACACTCACTCACTCTCTCATTCACTCACTCACTCACTGACTGTCTCTCACACAATCTCACTCACACACACACACACACACATTTGCATGTACGTTATCGTGTACGTTACATTGTGCCTTTACATGTACTGCAAGACACAAGACAGCTTTACTATTTCCAAAAGTGAAACGGTCAGATGATAGCAATGAAATATGTTCATGTTGCAACAATCAAATCCTGTCATTTTTAACATCAGTAAAAAGACAACGGTGCATCGGATCACTGGAGTATTGAAAATGAACATAATCGTTGATGATATCTCTTTCACTCTGTCTGTCTGTCTGTCTGTCTGTCTGTCTGTCGCTGTCAGTGTTTCTTTACTCGTTCGTGTGTTTGCTTTTTGTGTGTTTGTTCACCATGATCGCCTTTCTCTCTATAACCTTCAGTCTTCTCTAAATGGTCTACCGTTACGAAGTAAACGCTCTTTGGTTCTGTGCAAATCGTTCCGGGTAATCCTGTCGTTTTCTGTGTGCGAAACAAGAGGAGAAGTTTGTGTCAATTGGCAGGTAACATCTCACAACAGCTGTCCTGGGTCTGTTGTTGCATGGTCTCAGGTGGTGCCCAGAAGGTCGACAATTCTTACACACAAACACACTCTTGCTATTCATACCATGTTTTTCCTCCCTGGCACTCCTCTTCCTTCCTTCCTTTTTCCATCATCTGCGTCACGTGTGAGGGCATGTCAGTCTGGGATGGAGTGGTTGGTGTTTTGTCACAGAACCCCGAGTGACACCCCCTGAAACTAAATAAATCGATGGCTGAAATAACACTTGAAGTTAGGTCTGTGCGACATTAGACGCTGTAAATCGCACGTTTTCGTTGACACGGTACTGAACATCACTAATGACGAAAATGAAGCAGTTGCTTATACCTAACTATATTTCGCATACATTTGCGTAAAAACAGTGACAGGTTTTGGTAAAAGAGTTTGCGTCAAAAAGTTCTGGTAATCCAAATATGATGGGACTCTCAGACAAATGTAGGGGGGGGGGGGGGGGGGGGGGAGGGGTAGAAAAACACTTGATACATGTATGTGTACAGTTTATAAAGTTTTGCTGTCAGACAATTGTATAGATTAATATTGACCATCCAATTGCCGTCATAACGATTACGGTCGTTGGTGTTGTTTCACGCATATCTGTTTCATTATTCACACTTAATGTGAATAGTTTGAAGACAAGACATTGGTTTGAATCACATTTAATGTATATCTGTGTGAAGACAGGAGAAAAGACCAGAAAAAAAGGAGAAAATTGACTGTTACAGTTCTTATTAAGTGCTTGTGGTACCAAGACTATACAGTGTACCAACTTTAATATAAAGAAGTTGTACTTTGTGTTTGCAGTTTGTGTAGATGTTAAGAACTGTCAACTGTTGTCTTTTTCTGACTACAGCCAATGACATGTATAGTTAGTTAGATATGTCATATGAGTTTCAAATGTTGCTCTGAACAAATGTATCAACTGCATAAGAGAGTTCGCAAATCGGGGGAAAAGAACTTTTGTGTGAACGAACTGCTCGTTCAGGCAAGTTTTTCTTTTCACCGATCTGTATAAAATCTTCAAAAACAGTTTGTGCAGAGGATATTAGAACTCCAAGCGTCAGCTGCGATACTTAACAAGAACACTATGTGCAAAATATAGTTACTTCTCAGTTATGTGACTTAAAAACACAGGCAAAAAGACCTCATTGTTAGACCTAGCAAAATATAGTTACTTCTCAGTTATGTGACTTAACAAGAACACTATGTGCAAAATATAGTTACTTCTCAGTTATGTGACTTAACAAGAACATATGTGCAAAATAGTTACTTCCAGTTATGTGACTTAACAAGAACACTATGTGCAAATATATGTTACTTCTCAGTTATGTGACTTAACAAGAACACTATGTGCAATATAGTTACTTTCATTTATGTGACTTAACAAGAACACTATGTGCAAAATATAGTTACTCTCAGTTATGTGACTTAACAAGAACACTATGTGCAAATATAGTTACTTCTCAGTTATGTGACTTAGACAAGAACATATGTTTGAATCACATATAATGTTACTTCTCAGTTAGTGACTTAACAAGAACACTATGTGCAAATATAGTTACTTCTCAGTTATGTGACTTAACAAGAACACTATGTGCAAAATATAGTTACTTCTCAGTTATGTGACTTAACAAGAACCTGTGCAATATAGTTACTCTCAGTTATGTGACTTAACAAGAACATTGTGCAAAATATTGTTACTTCTCAATTATGTGACTTAACAAGAACACTATGTGCAAAATTAGTTACTTCTAGTTATGTGACTTAACAAGCAACACTATGTGCAAATATAGTTACTTTCAGTTATGTGACTTATACAAGAACACTTGTGCAAAATTAGTTACTTCTCAGTTATGTGACTTAACAAGAACACTTGTGCAAAATTAGTTACTTTCTCAGTTATGTGACTTAACAAGAACACTATGTGCAAATATAGTTTACTTCTTCAGTTATGTGACTAAACAAGAACACTATGTGCAAAATATAGTTACTTCTCAGTTATGTGACTTAACAAGAACACTATGTGCAAAATATAGTTACTTCTCAGTTATGTGACTTAACAAGAACACTATGTGCAAAATATAGTTACTTCTCAGTTATGTGACTTAACAAGAACACTATGTGCAAAATATAGTTACTTCTCAGTTATGTGACTTAACAAGAACACTATGTGCAAAATTTAGTTAC
>JAPXFY010000017.1:14478707-14493707 GCA_030674185.1 Monoplex corrugatus | reverse complement strand
GAAAACACCTACTTCCATACCGATAGGGCTGAGTATACTGATAGGGCGTTAACAGACGCAGCTATACATTCCAAGGGTTTGACATCACGATGGGTGGGATACGACCGGAGTAGTCTTCCCCCACAGTGCAAGGGAACCGAGGAAACTGGACCACAGACTTCCTAAATATATATATATATATATATTTTTTTTTATTAAGGATGTCTGTGAACTGGACGGTACCTCGTCATATGCGCCTGACACCGAGATATTATGACGCTGTGTGTTTGCCATCAAGACTGCTCTGACGCTTTGTGGAAAAAACACTTCATTAGTAATTAAGACATAGAGCTGTGGGGCTTTCTCTGAGTGTGTTCTACTGCAGCATGCGTCTGCTGCATAGTTTCGGACTGGTTGGTTCTTTTGATAAAGATGCGGACTCTTAAGATCTGTTATCTCGTGTTCAGTCCCACCTGACAACATTAACCCTTTGACTCCCGCTTCTTGTCCATCAACTGCAAAAACTTCACTCTTTGACACCCTCATCCTATCCACCAGCTCCCTGCAGGAAGCTGGTGGATAGGGTGAGGGAGTAAAAGGGTTAAGTTTTTGCTTTGCTTGCATGGTTGACGATGCAGGATGCTGGTTCATAGGCTGCAGGAGCCAAAGGGTTAAAAGCTGGCCTGTTCGTTTGTTGCCCTTGTTAATGTTTCCGTCATTCTGGTGGTGGGCAGCTTAGTGTTTCATAGATCCCATCTCCCGCTATCTTCCTTTTTAAAAGCCTTTGCTAACGTATAGGGAATTGCGCAGGGTCAGGGAGTCTGCAGGATACTTACTGGCAGACTTAGGTGGAGCATGTATGGAATTGTCCGAGCGCGATGAACCCCTCTTGAACAAACCCCTAGCTGTTTGACGGCTGACAAACCGTACAGTTACACGCGCATAGTACATTCGAAGAATGTGCAGTATTGTTATCAATATTACAAACCATGGTGCAAGGCAACAACTGATACATTCATGCATATTATCTTTTTGGGATCATGCTAAACTCGTCCAGTTGTGTGTCTGTTTGTCTGAGTGTGTGACACTGTCTTTCTCTCTGTGTGTGTATTAGTCTTTGTCCCTGTTTCTGTTTGCCAGTTTCTATCTGTGTGTCTGTCTGTCTGTGTGTCTGTCTGTCTGTATCTTCTGTCTGTCTGTCTGTCTCGCTCTCTCTCTCCCCTCTCTCTCTCTTGTTCTCTCTCTCTCCCTCCCTCTTTCTCCCTCTCCCTTCTTCCGTCTCATCTGCCTTCCTCTCTCTTTCTGTGCTTTTAGAACAAAAATGTAAAGCTATTTCTGTGTGGGGTTGGGGAGAAAACGGGGAAAGAAGAGAGGGTAGATTGAGTGATCTTAAGACAAAGCATTTGTGGAAAGCCTTTGTGTGAGAGATGCCAGTCCTGACTGTGTTTGTCTGGCACTCTGGAAAGCTAGTCTTAGGAAGAAAAAAAGAGCCTTTTCCATTAGCCTTTTCTTCTTACGTGTGTTTTATTCGGTCTGTTTGCCTATCTTGCACCCTGTCTGTCTTTGTCTCTCTCTCTGTTTCCCTGTCTCTGTCTGTCTGTCTGTCTCTCTTTTCTCTCTCTCTTTTCTCTCTCTCTCTCTCTCTCCCCTCCCTCCCTCTCTCTCTGCCTGTTTTCTGTTGTTCTAGTACAAGTAGATAAGCAACAGCAGATATATAAGTTGCCTGTTCACAGAGAACCATCCCGTCGGAAAATAACCATTCAATTCATTATGTACAGGGGGTTACATCGAATTTCCAACCCAACCCAAATTTCTTATGTATGGGTGGGAATTTGAAAATATCAAATTGTCTTTTGCATTCCGTGCAGTCTGAGAACGGTCATACTTCTGTGTTCATTCCTAGGTGCATGCACACTGCGTACATGTATTTTCTGTAACAACAAGTGATGATATAAATTCATGCGCACAGGAAAAGTTAACGTTGATGTACGAACAACATGTAACATACAAAACAATGTAATCAAGATTAAATATGTCATGAAGATAAACCTGTTCCCAGTTGTGAAAACATTTTGCATATAGATCTACTTCTGTGTAGCATTAAATCCGCCAGATAAGCGAAAGTTTATATTGGCTTTAATTTATATTGTTCCATTTTGAACGTCATGTTTCGTAGTCTTTGGAGACGATATACATGTTTTAGTTTGTGTGTGTGTGTGTGTGTGTGTGTGTGTGTGTGTGTGTGTGTGTGTGTGTGTGGTGTGTGTGTGTGTGTGTGTGTGTGTGTGTGTGTTTTGTTTTGTTCCGTTTTGGAATGGGGGTTGTGTGTGGTGGCTTGAAAAAAAGAATACACCATGTAGTGAGGCAGCACCAACCAAACGCTTGTGGAGGTCATTGTATGGGAGATGCCAGCCCTGATTGTCTGTCTGTCTGTCTGTCTGTCTGTCTCTCTGTCTGTCTGTCCGTCTTGTCTGACGAAAAACAGAAAGCACAGGGCTACATCTCCCCGCCATGCTGTTGACTTCAGAACCGTAGATCTTTTCTTTTCTTTACTTTTTGTGTGTGTGTGTGTGTTATATTTTTGTTACCAGTTTCTGCTGTCTTTGCGTTTGTGTGTGTGTGTGTGTGTGTGTGTGTGTGTGTGTGTGTGTGTGTGTGTGTGTGTGTGTGTGTGTTGAGATCTTTTGTTTTCAGCTATTTTGACTGTACATTTTATTTATTTGCTTATTTGATTCTTGTCTTCCGACCTGTATCTGCATTTTTGTATTTGTTTTGGTTGTTAATGTAATAATTTTTTGGTCTTTCTTTGTTGGTGTCGATCTCCGTCTCCCTCTCTGTCTCTTTGTCTCTGTCTCTCTCTCTTTCTCTCTCTCTCTCTCTCTCTCTCCTCTCTCTCTCTCCTCCCTCCCTCCTCTCCCCTCCTCTCTCTCCCTCCTCTCTCCCTCCTCTATCTCTTCCCTCCCTCCTCTCTCTCATTCCTCCCTCTCCTTGTCTCTCCCTCCTCCTTCATATCTTTCCATCCACCCCGTCTACCCCGCCACCCAGCAAGCCACCCACCCCACCTCTGTCCTTCTCTGTGCAGTCTATCTCCACACTCTAAGACAACAATGGGTCTTTCACCTTTCAACTGCCGGACGAACGAAACGTCTCAGGTTCGGCTTTCCCTCCCCATCCCTAACCTCCCCAAGATTAACTGCTGGAGCTGTATACTGTGTGTGGACAGCAGAAGAGAAATGAGACAGGTGCTGTTAGCTAGCTAGCTGCCAGCAGAACTGAAACTGTAGGACATTGCTAGGGCTAGTCGGGGGTGGGGGGGGGGGGGGGAGGGGGAGAGAGAAAATTGTGTGTGTGTGTGTCTGTGTGAGTGAGAGAGAGTGTGCATGTGTTTGTGTGTGGGTGGGTGTTCGTGTGTGTGTGTGTGTGTGTGTTCGTGTGTGTGTGTGTGTGTGTGTGGGTGGGTGTTCGTGTGTGTGTGTGTGTGTGTGTGTGTGTGTGTGTGTGTGTGTGTGTGTGTGTGTGTGTGTGTGTGTGTGTGTGGAGAGAGAGAGAGGAGTGTGTGTGTGGAGAGAGAGAGAGAGTGTGTGTGCGTGAGAGAGAGTGTGCGTGAGAGAGAGAGTGTGTGTGCGTGAGAGAGAGAGAGTGTGCGCGTGAGAGAGAGAGGGAGAGAGAGAGAGAGAGAGAGAGAGAGAGAATGTTTGTGTGTGTATGTGTGTGTGCGTGCGTGTGAGAGTGTGTGTGTGTTTGTGAGTGTGAGTGTGTGTGTGTGTGTGTGGAGTGTGTGAGGTGGGGGATGGGGGGAGTCCAGTAAAGAGACTACCTGGTTCTGTTTTCACATGTTTCCTGCGAATTTTTACTTTGGAAATCATTTATCTTAATCTTGAGTCTTTATCTTGAGTCTTCTACGGTAGGAGCATCAATCATTCTGTAGAGACTCAAACGCTATCCGAATCGGTGTTTAAATAGTCGAAATATAAATGAATTTTACCTTTTAGTTTTTCAGTAGCTTCAAACACTCTACTCACATACTAATTTGGATTGGTTTTTCAAAAGTTGAAATGTAAATGAAGTTTTTGCTTTCAGTTGGTCAGTAGCATTAGACGTTCTGTTCAGATTTGGTCCAAGTGAATTTTTGAATAGCCAAGATATGAATAATTGTTTACTGCTACATTTGGACTACAAGCGCTTCAAATACTGGTGAAATGTTGTGCTCAACGGATTAAATATTGTACACACGTTTTGATAAAATATTTTCATGAAAATGCAGAGAAATTGTTACGCATTCTCACAGGCATAGACATCATGGGGTACCTGAATTATATACCACTTGTCTTTAAAGGGGACTGAAAGAGAGTAATGGTTTATTGGCGATTACGAGCTGAAAATAAACAAGAAGCAAATTCGAATGGTCCTAATTTTGTTTGGATATAATGTGGAACGTAATATTTTGCGTTGATTGTTAAAAACAGTCAGTGAAAAGCTGGCACGAGACAAGAAAACAAAACAATAAAAAGAAGTGGTCTAATCTCATTTTAATTAAAATGGTGGCGGATATTAAAAAAACGGTGAGGACAGACAGTAAATGACTCCTGAACGGAGCAAACTTAGAATAAAACCGAATGAAATAACACGGTGAAGTAAAACTAAAACAAAGTTGCACTTTAGTAGAATAAAACATATTTTTTTGTTTTTTTACTTCCTCCTCACATAACCTCCTCGATCACTTCCCCACTTCCCTGATCAACAAAATTATATTTCCTGGATCATTACCTCCCCCCCCTCCCCATCCCTCCCCTCCATCAACAAAATAATACTTCCAGGATCATTACCCCTCCCCCCCCCCCATACCTCCCCTCCATCAACAAAATAATACTTCTCTCTTCGCTCCAAGTTCCTACGCACGGCAAGTCCTGCTCTCCTCCTAGCTTTCAACTTTGAACTAGACTCTAGTTGCGAAGTTCAGGAAAAACAGGACGTCCCGTGGCGGGGCACGGAGCTGGGGTGAGGGTGAGGGTTGGAGGACACAGGACACGGGGGATCGCTGGGCCAGAAAGTATAAAAGGGCGGTTTGACAAATTTGTTTGCAATATCTGCCCATCCATCACCCTGTATTGGGGCAGCTGTCAGGGGATCTGCGGTCCATTGAGGTGCGCAGGAGGGGGACACAAAAGGCCGTTGATCAGGTGAAGATAGATGATCCTTGCTTCCTTTTGCGCTCGCTCCGTCCTTCTTCGTTCTCCCCCCCCCCCCCTTCTCTCTCTCTCTCTTGTCTCTCTGTCTCTCTCTCTCTGTCTCTCTCTGTCTCTCTCTCTCAATCACCAACTTGATCTGGCGCGTCAGGATTTTGTGTTCCAGCATGTGTGTGTGTGTGTGTGTGTGTGTGTGTGTGTTGGTGTGTGTGTGTGTGTGTGTGTGTGTGTGTGTGTGTGTGAGTCCTGGATCTTGTGGGCTTTGGGTTGGCAGAACAGTATTAGTAGGATGAGTTTTTTGACGTTATCTGTGTGTGTGGGTGTGTGTGTCACCTTTTGTGAAGATACTTTGTGGCGTGCCTGCCCACATTGACACACAGACACAGACGTTGTCACACAGATACGCACGCACGCTCACACAGACACACACACAGACACACACACACACACACGAAAGACCCCGCCTCTAAACACAAATAGTGGGAGAGAGAGGGGAGAAAGAGAGAGGGGGGGGGGGTGAGGATCTCACAGGATTAAGTTGACACGTTTGTCTCTTTAGAAATTTAGGTTTGTATTCAGCTGAAGACGCTTGGTCCAGCGTTAGTGAATAGATCCCATTGTGGCCGGGTACACCTACTCGTAGTACACCCACTCATCTCTTCCTGTTGAAGGCAAGATCTTTTTTCTCCTTATGCAGACACTGGCTCTATGGCTAAAACAGCACCACTTATATGCACCAGATACAATGATAATCGGCCGTTACACAGTCCATCCAGTCTTCAAGTAAAGTATTGGTGCTTCAAGTAAAACACTGATTTCCTCTTCTTGTTCTTGTTCTTTTCTTCTTCTTGTCTTCTTCTTCTTCTTCTTCTTTTCTTGTTCTTCTTGTTCTTGTTCTTCTTGTTCTTGTTCTTCTTGTTCTTGTTCTTCTTCTTCTTGTTCTTGTTCTTGTTTCTTGTTCTTCTTCTTGTTCTTCTTGTTCTTGTTCTTCTTGTTCTGCTTCTTCTTCTGCTTCTTCTTCTGCTTCTTGTTCTTCTTGTTCTTGTTCTTCTTGTTCTTGTTCTTGTTCTTGTTCTTCTTTTTCTTCTTCTTCTTCTTAAACAGACTAGAACTCCAGCAGGGACTCCCTAACCTTGTAAATTCATACAAACTTATCTACCTAGCAGAGGAAGCGGATTTTTGTGTGGATGACTGTTCTTTATCTCGCCTTAAAGGCAGTCATACTCCGTCTTCCAGGATCTGAAGAGAGAATAGGAAGAAATACAGGTGAATGTTCTGACAGACAGAAATAAGGAGTCTTGTGAGATAAATGGAGCTTGACAGGAAAGAGGAACCTTTAACTACTTTAAAACCCTTTGACTCCCGCACCCTGTCCACCAGCATCCTACATTGCCATCCATGCTAACAAAACAAAAACTGAACCCTTTGATTCCCTGGCCCTATGCACCAGCTTCCTGCAAATAGAGAGGAAGCTGGTGGGTGGAGAGAGGGGATATCAAAGGGTTAAGTTTTTGCTGTTGGTAGATAGGGTGCGGGAATCAAAGGGTTAAAGCAGACTTGTGGTTCCAAAACAGGAGGAGGGGGGAGGGGCCTTGATTTGTTCATCTGCGGTATCCCCCCACCCCACCCCCACACCACACACTTGGGGGAGAAGGCGGGATCAAGTCTGCACGTTTTCATTCGTAAATAGTTGGTACTGGATTATAATAAACGAACGAAAAAGTCAAGGTGGGAATTGATTGTAGCAATGACGGGCGCCACAGTCAGGTGGGTAAGACGTCAGACGTCCAGTCGTACGGTCTGGGTTCGCTCCCGCTCGTAAGTACATGTACGTACCTCCTGTCTGGTGGTGACTTTCCCAATCTTCCAGGTTAACATATGTGCTGACCTGCTAGTGCCTAAAACTCCCTTCGTGTGTATACGTACGGAGAACGTCCAAGTAGGCCTGCTAAAGATTA
This sequence comes from Monoplex corrugatus, assembly GCA_030674185.1. NCBI lineage: Eukaryota > Metazoa > Mollusca > Gastropoda > Littorinimorpha > Ranellidae > Monoplex > Monoplex corrugatus. The sequence goes on along the minus strand of JAPXFY010000017.1, from coordinate 14,486,584 downwards.
CATGTCGGTATCTGTTGACTTATGGAGACATGAAGACAGTCAGACGTACGCCTGCTAAAGATTACATGTCAGTATCTGTTGGCTTATGGAGACATGAAAACAGTCAGCATGCACACCCACTGGGAGATGAAGTACGCCTATATGTGTAGCAACGTGCTGCCTGCCTGCAGTGTAAGTAAAACATCGTACATAACGCATCCGTGAAAACTTGGAATGAGATTAAATATGTATATATACACATACACATACATATATAGTATATGTATATATATATATATTATAAATAAATAGATAGGTGGGTAGGTAGGTAGGTAGGTAGGTGGGTGGGTAGGTGGGTGGGTAGGTAGGTAGGTGGGTGGGTGGGTAGGTAGGTAGGTAGGTAGGTAAGGTAGGTAGGTAGGTAGGTAGGTAGTTAGGTAGGTAGGTAGGCAATGTATGTATCTCTGTCCAGTACTACACAGTAGTCTTATCCTGTCAGCGTATGCAGATGGAAGTGCTGTGGATGTTATTCTGTGCCGCTTACTCGTTTCAGTTGGACACAGGAACCAGACATGAAAATCTTCTTGTTGTTTCGTTGCCTTCATTCATAAGAGGTAGCGGATAATTGCTTTCCGTTCTTAGAGTTCGTAATGGTCTCTCGAGTTAGTGTATCACTATATTATGAGACTGGTCTTTTACATGGGTAGATGGCATTTGTCAACATTAACCTGCCTTCGCTTTGAATATGCGGCTGCTCGTATTTCTCTCTGCAAGCTTGAACAGGTCTGATAGCCTGTCCCATCCAGAAACTGTGGTTTAAAGGATTTTTCCATGCATACTGGCTCAGAACTGCTTTTCTCCAGATCTGAGGTACATAAAATGAACGTGTTCCCTCAGGTGGACTAAAAAATGAAAGAAAATTTACGTACAAAAACAATAGATAAAAAGTATCTGACTCAATTAGGCCTACTGCTGACGGTAAGTATTAGATGAAAATTAGCTGACCCAGTAACAGTCGCTTAGTGATCTTTGTTCAACAGCTGAAACAAATCTGTGCTTCTGAAATGTAGCTTTTATGAAAGTATTTTCAGTTCTTCAGCTACAAAAGAAGAGAAATTTTGTTTGTTTGTTTGTTAGTTTGTTTTTTTAATCTGCTGGAGGTCCGGTTGGCTTCGGGAACAGTCATCCTCGAACAGGTACACTCACAACAGACTGAAAAAGGACACGCAGCTTCCGCGCACCGGCTCATGAAGCAGAGACCTTGCAAGTAGCATCTTTGCAGGAAAGCATAGGTACTTTTAGACGCGCACCAAACCGCCCGTCAAAAGCTCGTAGAGGGTAGAAGGCAATCCCCCTCCCTAAGCCTTCCATCCGAAATCCTCCCCCCCGGCGGAAATCCAATAGGTCGCTTTGACACCGTTCCGTCCGCTGGACACGAACAAGCCCCCGAAGAGAGTCTGTCTTGCTGGATCAGGGCTCACGAAAGAGATCCCTCAGGGTCCTGTTACCCGACCATCCCCTCTCCCCTCCACCACACCCGTGGGTTTGATTGTTGGCAAGCTGACCAGAACAAACTACCCTCAGTTCTCGGGAGGTTCCGGGTATCGCTTTCCCTCTTGTCCTTTTTTTCCCCCGTCTTGTCCTTTCCCCCCCCCCCCCCCCCCCCCCCACTCCATGGGATGTCCAAGGTCTATTCCCTCCTTTTCTTTCTGCTGCCTTTTGTGTTTGGTGACCTTGGGATGGTGGTGGTTTCGTGTCGGCCTGTTTGTGTAGAACACTGTCTCCATTCAGTTTGGTTGTTGTGCTGGTAGTGGTGGTAGAGATGATGGTGGTGGTAGAGATGATGGTGGTGATGGTGGGCAGCGTATGGAAAGGGTGCATGGCGATGATGGTGGTGGTGGTGGTGGTAGTGGTTGACAGTGAATGGGCTAAAAGGGAGGTTGGTTGGTTCGTGGTGGTGTTGGAGGTGGTGGTGGTGGTGGTGGTGGTTGACAGTGAATGGGCAAGGAGGGAGGGTTGGTTGGTTAGTGGTGGAGATGGAGGTGGTAGTGGTGGTGGTGGTGGAGGGAAGAGGAGTTGTCCGATGCATTGTTATCGATCTCAAGAAAGGAGGTTGTGCAGATTGTTCTTTGTATCTGTCCGTCTGTCTGTCTGTCTTTGCGCCCCCCCCCTCTCTCTCTCTCTCTCTGTCTGGTTTATCTGTCTGCCTGTTCGTCCGTCTGTTTCTTCCCCCCCCCCCTCTCTCTCTCTGTCTCTCTCATAATTGTAAAATAAAAAGAACCAACCACCCTGTGTACTCATTGGAACTGACCGTTTTGTACTCCGATGGCAGTAACTGTTAGGGATAGTAGTGGACTAAAATGGTGTGTGTATATATATATAGGGGGGTGCAAAAGTAGTATACAGTTATAAAAAAAAAAAAGAAAACACGTACAATACTCATTGCATTTATTATACAAACAAATGAATATTGCATTTACATGTAATAACAAGCACAGCCTTTTAATCTCTCAGATACTCAAACTGCTTGCCGTCAGTATTCACACACTCCTTTAATCGAGAGCGGAATTAAGCATTATAATAATGATGTGATACTTACTGTATACCTACTTTTGCACCCCCCCCCCCACCCTGTATATTGGGCTTCTTAACTATGACTCATACAGGTATTATGTACTAAATTTACGACAAAGAACTGACTTGTAGTACAGGTATCATAGTGTCAGTGAATGTCAGGGATTTTAGCAGATTAAAACAGTTTGTGTGTATGTCTTTGAGTTTCATAAAGTTTGTTGGTACAACATACTAAACTTACGGCTGGCATAGAACTGACTGGTAGTGTAGTATATATGTAGTGGCAATAGATAAAAGGGATGGTAACAGGCTTGGAAACAGCACGGTAACGGACTCGAACACAGGTTATTCATATAACTCTCTGACATCTGTGGGTTCTTAGATGTCTGTGGGTTCCAGCACCCGCAAGTCTTGTTGGCATAGCATAGTCAAAGAGTATAATACTCTTTTGGTATATAGTGTTCTGCTGTGACTGGTTGCTGTGGTTATCATTACTGTCCTGGCGTTGGCAGAAACATTTTCTCAATGGTTCCAGTCACAGTCTATTTACGCGTGTCTGTGGATTCCCATATCTAAGCTCTCGTAGCCGTGATGTACTGTTGGTACTCCAATGGCAGTAAGCGTCAGCGCTGGGAGTTGGTGGGGGGGGGGGGGGGTAGGGGGGTAGGGAGAATACATTGACACAGTAATGGACGCTGACAAGCGGGGGAGACTCCAGTGTCAGAGATTGACTGGTGCCAGGCCAGTCTGGCTCCACGTGCAGAGATGACTTGTCACTGCTTGTTCACACATAATCCTTTGACAGTGCTGGTTATGTTTCGTGTGTGGCGTGTATGTGTGGGGGGGGGGGAGGGAGGGGGGGAGGGAAAGAGGTGGGGGTGGCGGTGGATGGAGAGGAGAGTGTATATTGCGCGTGTGTTCGTTCGTTGTTTCTTTCACATAGATCTGTGTTCATTAAGATAAAGAAAAAAGTGTGTGTGTGTGTGTGTGTGTGTGTGTGTTTGTGTGTGTGTGTGTGTATGTACACTCTTTGTGTGTGTATGTGTGTGTGTGTGTATGTGTGTGTGTGAGAGAGAGAGAGATTTAGAATTTGATCCAAAAAATTCGTCGTGCTCTGACAAATCCATATGCGCTTCACCCAAATCTGCCAGCAATTATCTGGCAGAGCATGTGACTGAGCCTGTGCAAAACCCTATGCACGGCAAGGTCTTGGGAATGGGGGGGAGGGGAGAGAAGTGACCTGTAAAACTTTTCGCTGACCCCTACCAGAATGATGGAATCATTAAGCTGGGCAGCAAACGCACTAATTTTTACTCTTGCAGGCTGGGATCGAACCCAAGATATCAAGATATTCGATCTTTAGTCCACGGCTCTCTTAGAAGAATCAACCAGCCCTTGTGTGAGGTAAGCAAGCCTTTGGCATTGAGACAGAAATAGAAACTTGGTGTTCTGTACCGTTATATATATTATATATATATATATATATATATATATATATATATATATATAGAGAGAGAGAGAGAGAGAGAGAGAGAGAGAGAGAGAGATGTATATGTATATGTATATGCCTGATGTACGGATGTCGACAGGCGCGCGTATTATGAGAATGCAAGACACACGAGACAGACAACGCTGTCAGCAGTCGGCATTCTGCAGGGCCTGTATACCCGGCCATGAGTATTTCGGTAGTCCTGCTTGGCGTAGAGTTAGAGCTCTCACCTTCAGTCTTTCTGCATGGGTTTGAGTCTGTTGAGAAGAACTTTCAGTAAGTGGCCTGCATGCCCCTCTAGCCTTTCTCGCTGGGAATGGGGATCTGGTCCTGTTCATGGTTGGGGAATGTAGAGCAGTGAGGGAGTGGAGATGGACATCCCCCCTCAAGCATGGTGCTGTCCCTGATACGAGACACGTTGAGGTTTCTGGCGCCTCACTTCTCTTAAGATCTTAAGGTTGTGAGACAACTCTCACCGGTTCTTATTCAAAGAAGCATTTCTTTCCCCAGCAGTGTCAGTCAGTTAGCATACAAAGCTTATAGCATGGATCCAAAGGAAGGGGGCGATCCAAGGAAAAGATGGTTAGAAGGCGTGAAAGAAACATCTGAAAGACTCAACCTATGGCAGAGAGAGAGAGAGAGAGAGAGAGAGAGAGAGAGAGAGAAGTGTGGTGTGTGTGTGTGTGTGTGTGTGTGTGTGTGTGTGTGTGTGTGTGTGTGTGTGTGTGTGTGTGTGTGTGTGAGTGAGTGAGTGAGTGAGTAAGTGAGTGAGTGGCCCACGTCCGAAAGTCGCATATCCGAAAAAGCTGCATATTATCCCCTCGAAGAGGACAGCAAAAGTAAAAGTGAAGTGCCAGTCACAGACTTAGAACAACCTATAATGTGTTGTTTTCAGCACACTGAGTCATCCTAGTGCAGTATACGACTGGTGTTACAGGGAACTACTGCTGTGGCAGTAAATACCAGTGAAAGAAAACGGATCGAAGAGAATCTCCTTATACGAGCGTGATGTCTGTGGCTTCCAGAACATAATCTCGCGGTGGTATGTGTATTTAGTGCCACGTCTACAGGACACTGACTGCTGGTACTCCAGTGGCAGTAAACTGCCAGGACTGGTAGTGCTGAAAGCACTGATACAGTAATCGGCACTGACTCACTGCAAGAAACCGTGTTCTCAGCGGTTCCAGCCACAATCTTTTTTTTTAGTGATCCGGAGGTCGTAGAACGTAATGGCTGTTGCTGGTATGTTGACAAGTACTCCAATGGCAGTAAGTGTCAGGGCTGTTGGTGGGGAATACACAGACACCGTAATGGGCCCTGACAGGTGGGAAGGCTACAGTTTCAGAGATTGCCCTTCTGGTTCTACAGTGTAGAGATGACTTGTCACAACATGTTCACTGTGTTGGGCGATAATCTTTGACAGTGTTGGGTATTTGTGTCTTTTTGGTTATTTGTGTGTGTGTGTGTGTGAGAGAGAGAGAGAGAGTGAGAGAGAGAGAAAGAAAGAGAGAGAGAGAGAAAGAGCGTGTTTGTGTGTGTTTGTGATGTGTATGTGTGTGTGTGTGAAAAGAGAGAGAGAGAAAGAGAGAAAGTGTGTGTAGGTGGGTGGGTGGGGAAAGGGGGGGGGGTAAATGTGTGATATGTATGTTTGTATTTGTGTGCGTGCATGTATGTGTGTGTGAAGGTGCAGAGGAAAGAGAGAACAGGTGGGTACTTCATTTATGATTTGTTCAGCAAATCAGAATAGTGTGTATTACCTGTATGGTGTCTGTGAATTATTGTAAGTGTGTGTGTGGCGCTTTGTGCAGTTTATCATGCCCTTGCTAACGACGTGTAATATGAATTAATTCGGCTGCCAGCTTTCACAAAAAATTTAAATCACAGCACTAGAATTCAATGAATTTTTTTGACACAGGCAGACCACAGAATGTGGGCTCAAGTGCCTTTTTCAACTGCACAAAATGGACACCATAAGGACAAAGGTTGTTTTTTTTAAATGACAATGATGACAACATGAAGACAGAGTTTTTTTAAAATGACAATGATGACAACAAAATGATCATCCCCACTGCCTCCCCCTGTCGCTGAAAGATTTCTAAAAATGTGCCGTTAAACAACTGCTTTAAATAGATTACGTGGTTTGATAGCAAATTTAGCTTTACGTGGTGTGTTTGTGTTGATTGGTAGTAAATCTAGCGTTTTTATGTTGCACATGTGTGTGTGTCCATACCAAAGTCGGTCTATGTATTATATGGAACGTCCTACATTTTGAGGGGCTTTGTATGTTGTGCGTGTGGAATGGTCAGGTTTGTACCGAAATGTACTTTAATTTACGATGTTATGTGTGGCCCCATGAGACGACCTTTGTAGTAGTCAGAATGGATCGATTTAAAAACAGGAATGTGTTGTGTGTGGAATGTGTAGTATGATAACCAAGATACTCTATACTGGATGTGATTTATGTGGAGTGTGTAACATAGTACGAGGAGTGATATATGCTTGTGTAATTTGATATCCACATTGATCGCATGCTGTATGTATGGCCGCCTTGTGGGGACCTTTGCTGTCAGTATAGCGTAAAAACAGATTGACAGTTTATAGATTAATGGTTTGTGTGGTTTGTCAACCAAGTTTAGCGCGGGCATTTTAGATCTTTTCATTGGGCCGTGGAATCAGGGTCTGATATCTCTTGAGTTCAATCTCCGCATGCAAAGTTAAAACTGACTTCGCCGTCCGTCTGAATGTTTCCATCATTCTAGCAGTGTCTCTTGACACCCAGGCTACGCCATTTCCAGACCTTGCCAGCGTATAGGGGTTAGCACAGGCTTAGGGAGTCTACCATGTGACTGCTGGCAGACTTGGGTAGAGAGCATATGGGAATGTCCGAGTGCGATGATTCCTTCTTTAACAAACTCCAACTTCAAACGAGTTTGGCGTGATGTGTGGACTTTGACATAGGTGTGTATGTATATGTGAAAATGAACTTTTGTGATTTTTGGAATAGTTGTTAGTACGTGTTGACCTGATATTATCTTTTGTAATATTACAAAGTGGCCTTGGGTTGTCACTGTTGCCGACTAGACATGGTATCTGTGGTTTGTCCAAGTGTAGCATCATTGATTTATGTACAATGTATAGTGTATGTGTTGGAGTGCCAGACTTAGCCATGCTACCGGCGTAGAACGTTGAGCTAGCATGACATGATACTTGCAAACCCCATTGTCTCAAAACAACCAACTCACTGAATTTTCTGAAATTTGTAGTATTTTTTTTTCTTTATTTGTTTACTTGTTTGCTTGATTGGTCAGTTGTTTTGTTAGTTGCCCATCCTAACTAGAATTGAAGGTTTATACTTTTAGCTTTTCAAAGCAGTTACATAATCACGCTGTAGTTCGAAGTATCTGATAATATATTCATATTTGTTAAACACTATGTTTACAGATGCAGAATGCATAAAATTAAACCAAATGTACAATATTTCTAACAATTTTAATGAACAAATTTATAATAGAAAAATACATATATTTTCTCATTGAAATCTTGTCGATGTCTTGTCAATTCTAAAAAAAAAAAGGTATCTATACCAGATACTTTTAGATTAATAAAAAGAGATAAAAATGTGAAAATAAGGTTGAATATGTCAAATTTCCTAATTGGACAGCTGATGTACGTACCTTGACCTTGATGGAAAGTTCTTCGTGCATTGTTCCTTCTTTTTACAGAACATTTGTTCCTTATGCACGTCTTTAACGTGTTGAGTACTTTTTTGTTTGTTTGTTTGTTTGTTTTTCTTCCATATGTCTTCGTCATGTTTTTCACATTCGTGTTTCACAAA
>JAPXFY010000017.1:14471207-14473707 GCA_030674185.1 Monoplex corrugatus | reverse complement strand
ATGGAGGTGGTCCTAGTTACGAAACCAGTGATTGGATGGGGGTGGTCCTAGTTACAAAACCAGTGATTGGATGGGGGTGGTCCTAGTTACAAAACCAGTGATTGGATAGGGGGGTGGTTCAAAATACGAAACCAGTGATTGGATGGGGGTGGTCCAAGTTACAAAACCAGTGATTGGATAGGGGGGTGGTTCAAAATACGAAACCAGTGATTGGATGGGGGTGGTCCTAGTTATAAAACCAGTGATTGGATGGGGGGTGGTCCTAGTTACAAAACCAGTGATTGGATAGGGGGGTGGTTCAAAATACGAAACCAGTGATTGGATGGGGGTGGTCCAAGTTACGAAACCAGTGATTGGATAGGGGGTGGTTCAAAATACAAAACCAGTGATTGGATGGGGGTGGTCCTAGTTATAAAACCAGTGATTGGATGGGGGGTGGTCCTAGTTACGAAACCAGTGATTGGATGGGGGGTAGTCCTAGTTATAAAACCAGTGATTGGATGGGGGGTAGTCCTAGTTATAAAACCAGTGATTGGATGGGGGGTAGTCCTAGTTACGAAACCAGTGATTGGATGGGGGGTAGTCCTAGTTACGAAACCAGTGATTGGATGGGGGGTGGTTCAAAATACGAAACCAGTGATTGGATGGGGGTGGTCCTAGTTATAAAACCAGTGATTGGATGGGGGGTGGTCCTAGTTATAAAACCAGTGATTGGATGGGGGTGGTCCTAGTTATAAAACCAGTGATTGGATGGGGGGTGGTCCTAGTTATAAAACCAGTGATTGGATGGGGGGTGGTCCTAGTTATAAAACCAGTGATTGGATGGGGGGTGGTCCTAGTTATAAAACCAGTGATTGGATGGGGGTGGTCCTAGTTATAAAACCAGTGATTGGATGGGGGTGGTCCTAGTTATAAAACCAGTGATTGGATGGGGGTGGTCCTAGTTACGAAACCAGTGATTGGATGGGGGGTAGTCCTAGTTACGAAACCAGTGATTGGATGGGGGTGGTCCTAGTTACGAAACCAGTGATTGGATGGGGGTGGTCCTAGTTACGAAACCAGTGATTGGATGGGGGTGGTCCTAGTTACGAAACCAGTGATTGGATGGGGGGTAGTCCTAGTTACGAAACCAGTGATTGGATGGGGGGTAGTCCTAGTTACGAAACCAGTGATTGGATGGGGGGTAGTCCTAGTTATGAAACCAGTGATTGGATGGGGGTGGTCCTAGTTACGAAACCAGTGATTGGATTGGGGTGGTCCTAGTTACGAAACCAGTGATTGGATGGGGGTGGTCCTAGTTACGAAACCAGTGATTGGATGGGGGGTGGTCCTAGTTACGAAACCAGTGATTGGATGGGGGTGGTCCTAGTTACGAAACCAGTGATTGGATGGGGGGTGGTCCTAGTTACGAAACCAGTGATTGGATGGGGGGTGGTCCTAGTTATAAAACCAGTGATTGGATGGAGGTGGTCCTAGTTACGAAACCAGTGATTGGATGGGGGTGGTCCTAGTTACGAAACCAGTGATTGGATGGGGGGTAGTCCTAGTTACGAAACCAGTGATTGGATGGGGGGGGGGGGGGGTAGTTCCTAGTTACGAAACCAGTGATTGGATGGGAGGATAGTCCTAGTTACGAAACCTGAGATTGGATGGGGGTGGTCCTAGTTATAAAACCAGTGATTGGATGGGGAGGATAGTCCTAGTTACGAAACCTGAGATTGGATGGGGGGTGGTCCTAGTTACATGGGTGCAACTTTTTCCGTTTGACGACGGAATCCGTTTTTTCAAGTCAGAAACGAAAAATCCGTTTTTTGAAAAAGCTTCAGCACTGCCAGCCCCTGGACCTCTTACAGTTTTCGGACTTTTTCTAAGTTGCACCCTTGTAGTTACGAAACCAGTGATTGGATTGGGGGGGGGGGGGTCCTAGTTACCAAACCAATGATTGGATGGGGGGTGGTCCTAGTTACCAAACCAGTGATTGGATGGGGGGTGGTCCTAGTTACCAAACCAGTGATTGGATGGGGGGTGGTCCTAGTTACCAAACCAGTGATTGGATGGGGGGTGGTCCTAGTTACCAAACCAGTGATTGGATGGAGGGTGGTCCTATTTACGAAACCAGTGATTGGATGGGGGTGGTCCTAGTTATTTAAATGCTTATTTAACCCTTTGACTCCCGCACCCTATCCTCCAGCTGTAAAAACGTAACCACTGACTCCCTCGCCCTATCCAAATCCTATGCAAACAAAAAATCCGATCTCTCTGGTGGGTAGGTAGGTAGGTAAATTTGTCTGAATTTGTATGCTTAGACAGGACAGGGAATGCTTGCAAGAGCTGCAGCCTGCGTCAGAAGAAGAGAAAGAAGAATGAGGAAAAGAATACACTGAAGACATCAACGGTTTGCTTGAAGCATCAAGACTTTATTGTGAGACATGATTGTTTGATGGCCTGGTATCTCACCCTGTCCAGTACAGATATGTGGGTGCTGTTTCGGCCAGAGTGG
>JAPXFY010000017.1:14438707-14461207 GCA_030674185.1 Monoplex corrugatus | reverse complement strand
GTGGTATTTACAGGTAAAGACTGGCTGTCTTGGTATTTACAGGTGAAGACAGGCTGTTTGTGGTATTTACAGGTAAAGACTGGCTGTTTGTGGTATTTACAGGTAAAGACTGGCTGTTTGTGGTATTTACAGGTAAAGACTGGCTGTTTGTGGTATTTTGCAGGTAAAGACTGGCTGTTTGTGGTATTTACAGGTAAAGACTGGCTGTTTGTGGTATTTACAGGTAAAGACTGGCTGTTTGTGGTATTTTGCAGGTAAAGACAGGCTGTTTGTGGTATTTACAGGTAAAGACTGGCTGTCTTGGTATTTACAGGTAAAGACTGGCTGTTTGTGGTATTTACAGGTAAAGACTGGCTGTTTGTGGTATTTACAGGTAAAGACAGGCTGTTTGTGGTATTTACAGGTAAAGACTGGCTGTTTGTGGTATTTTGCAGGTAAAGACTGGCTGTTTGTGGTATTTACAGGTAAAGACTGGCTGTTTGTGGTATTTACAGGTAAAGACTGGCTGTCTTGGTATTTACAGGTAAAGACTGGCTGTTTGTGGTATTTACAGGTAAAGACTGGCTGTTTGTGGTATTTACAGGTAAAGACTGGCTGTTTGTGGTATTTACAGGTAAAGACTGGCTGTTTGTGGTATTTACAGGTAAAGACTGGCTGTTTGTGGTATTTACAGGTAAAGACTGGCTGTTTGTGGTATTTACAGGTAAAGACTGGCTGTTTGTGGTATTTACAGGTAAAGACTGGCTGTTTGTGGTATTTACAGGTAAAGACTGGCTGTTTGTGGTATTTTACAGGGGTTATATAAAGACTGGCTGTTTGTGGTATTTTCAGGTAAAGACTGGCTGTTTGTGGTATTTACAGGTAAAGACTGGCTGTTTTGTGGTATTTACAGGTAAAGACTGGCTGTTTGTGGTATTTACAGGTAAAGACTGGCTGTTTGTGGTATTTACAGGTAAAGACAGGCTGTTTGTGGTATTTACAGGTAAAGACTGGCTGTTTGTGGTATTTACAGGTAAAGACTGGCTGTTTGTGGTATTTACAGGTAAAGACTGGCTGTTTGTGGTATTTTGCAGGTAAAGACTGGTGTTTGTGGTATTTTGCAGGTAAAGACTGGCTGTTTGTGGTATTTTGCAGGGTAAAAGACTGGCTGTTTGTGGTTTTTACAGGTAAAGACTGGCTGTTTGTGGTATTTTGCAGGTTAAAGACTGGCTGTTTGTGGTATTTACAGGTAAAGACTGGCTGTTTGTGGTATTTTACAGGTAAAGACTGGCTGTTTGTGGTATTTACAGGTAAAGACTGGCTGTTTGTGGTATTTACAGGTAAAGACAGGCTGTTTGTGGTATTTACAGGTAAAGACTGGCTGTTTGTGGTATTTTAGCAGGTAAAGACTGGCTGTTTGTGGTATTTAGCAGGTAAAGACTGGCTGTTTGTGGTATTTACAGGTAAAGACTGGCTGTTTGTGGTATTTTCAGGTAAAGAACTGGCTGTTTGTGGTATTTACAGGTAAAGACTGGCTGTTTGTGGTATTTACAGGTAAAGACTGGCTGTTTGTGGTATTTACAGGTAAAGACTGGCTGTTTGTGGTATTTACAGGTAAAGACTGGCTGTTTGTGGTATTTACAGGTAAAGACTGGCTGTCTTGGTATTTACAGGTAAAGACTGGCTGTTGTGGTATTTACAGGTAAAGACTGGCTGTTTGTGGTATTTACAGGTAAAGACTGGCTGTCTTGGTATTTACAGGTAAAGACTGGCTGTCTTGGTATTTACAGGTAAAGACTGGCTGTTTGTGTATTTACAGGTAAAGACTGGCTGTTTGTGGTATTTACAGGTAAAGACTGGCTGTCTTGGTATTTACAGGTAAAGACTGGCTGTCTTGGTATTTACAGGTAAAGACTGGCTGTTTGTGGTATTTACAGGTAAAGACTGGCTGTCTTGGTATTTACAGGTAAAGACTGGCTGTTTGTGGTATTTACAGGTAAAGACTGGCTGTCTTGGTATTTACAGGTAAAGACTGGCTGTCTTGGTATTTACAGGTAAAGACTGGCTGTTTGTGGTATTTACAGGTAAAGATGGCTGTTTGGTATTTACAGGTAAAGACTGGCTGTTTGGTATTTACAGGTAAAGACTGGCTGTTGTGGTATTTACAGGTAAAGACTGGCTGTTTGTGGTATTTACAGGTAAAAGACAGGCTGTCTGGTATTTACAGGAAAAGACAGGCTGTCTTGGTATTCACAGAAAAGACAGGCTGTCTTGGTATTTACAGAAAAGATGTCTTGGTATTACAGGAAAAAGGTCTGTTTGGTATTTACAGGAAAAGACAGGTTGATCTTGGTATTTACAGATAAAGACAGGAGCTGTCTTGGTATTTACAGATAAAGGCTGCCCTTCACCACTGTGTGGCCTGTACCAGTGGAATCATGACATGCTGGAGATAAAGGGGCCTACCAAACAGTTCACTCTGTTTTAAGAAACCAGAAATATCTGCTCTCTCTCTCTCTCTCTCTCTCTCTCTCTCTCTCTCCTCTCACACACCACACACACACACACACACACACACACACACACACACACACACACACACACACACCACACACACACACACACACAAGAAATCAAAAGAGGAATATAAAGCTGAGGCAGATCACATATACAGAACTTCCTTTCTTTCTGTCTATTTTATTTTTTTATTTTTTCCAGTGAAGAACCTATCTAGAGGTGGTTATCAGGCGGCTTCTTGCTGATTTCATATTCCGCCCTTGCCTCCTCCATAACATACAAATTTAGGATTAATTGGCAGGAACTGATGCCGTAAATGAAGAGGTTATCTGGCGCTGGCATGGCATGGCATAACCAGCTCTATCGCTGCTTCCTCTCCAATAAATAAAACACTAACTGTCGGGGGTGTGGCGTCAGGCTTGACAGGGCTGCCTGTTGTTATTATCGTCGGAAATTTATGTGGCCTGAGCAGGTTAAGTCCAGTGGTTAGTAGTGTGTGAAACGTTAACAACCATCCTCTGTTACCATTTAACGTCCCTCGTCCCCCATTTACCACTCATGGTTTATTGAAAGATATGTTTTGTCTTTTTTGCTTTATTGAAAGATATGTTTGTGTCTTTGCTTTATTGAAAGATATGTTTTGTCTTTTTTGCTTTAAGAAAGATATATTTGTGTCTTTGCTTTATTGAAAGATATGTTTGTCTTTTTGCTTTATTGAAAGATATATTTGTGTCTTTGCTTGATTGAAAGATGTGTTTGTCTTTTTGCTTGATTGAGAGATGTGTTTGTCTCTTTGTTTTATTGAAAGGTATGTTTGTCTCTTTGTTTTATTGAAAGATATGTTTGTCTCTTTGTTTTATTGAAAGGTATGTTTGTCTCTTTGTTTTATTGAAAGGTATGTTTGTCTCTTTGTTTATTGAAAGGTATGTTTGTCTCTTTGTTTTATTGAAAGGTATGTTTGTCTCTTTGTTTTATTGAAAGATGTGTTTGTCTTTGCTTTATTGAAAGGTATGTTTGTCTTTTTGCTTTATTGAAAGGTATGTTTGTCTCTTTGTTTTATTGAAAGGTATGTTTGTCTCTTTGTTTTATTGAAAGGTATGTTTGTCTCTTTGCTTTATTGAAAGATGTGTTTGTCTTTGCTTTATTGAAAGGTATGTTTGTCTCTTTGTTTTATTGAAAGGTATGTTTGTCTCTTTGTTTTATTGAAAGGTATGTTTGTCTCTTTGTTTTATTGAAAGGTATGTTTGTCTTTTGCTTTATTGAAAGATATATTTGTGTCTTTGCTTTATTGAAAGTATGTTTGTCTTTTTGCTTTATTGAAAGATGTGTTTGTGTCTTTGCTTGATTGAAAGATGTGTTTGTCTTTGCTTTACTGAAAGACATATTTGTGTCTTTGCTTTATTGAAAGATGTGTTTGTCTCTTTGCTTTATTGAAAGGTATGTTTGTCTCTTTGCTTTGTTGAAAGATATGTTTGTCTCTTTGTTTTATTGAAAGGTATGTTTGTCTCTTTGTTTTATTGAAAGATATGTATCTTGTTTTATGAAAGGTATGTTTGTCTCTTTGTTTTATTGAAAGGTATGTTTGTCTTTTTGTTTTATTGAAAGATATGTTTGTCTCTTTGTTTTATTGAAAGGTATGTTTGTCTCTTTGTTTTATTGAAAGGTATGTTTGTCTCTTTGCTTTATTGAAAGGTATGTTTGTCTCTTTGCTTTATTGAAAGATATGTTTGTCTCTTTGCTTTATTGAAAGGTATGTTTGTCTCTTTGTTTATTGAAAGGTATGTTTGTCTCTTTGTTTTATTGAAAGGTATGTTTGTCTCTTTGTTTTATTGAAAGGTATGTTTGTCTCTTTGCTTTATTGAAAGGTATGTTTGTCTCTTTGCTTTATTGAAAGGTATGTTTGTCTCTTTAAATGCTGTTGTTATCTCCTGATTTTCCTCCATAAATCTTATAATTCCTGTCATTGCTTCCTCACCCCTCCCCACCTATGCCCCATTATTTGTGTATATGTGTGCACGTGTTTCTGTATTCTGTGCATACGTGTGTGTGTGTGTGTGTGCGTGCGTGCATGCGTGCGTGCACGTGCGCATATGTATGCACATGTTCGTAAGTTGGGCAGGCTGAGTAAGGGATGTGGTGTTAATATTTGAAGATAAAGATGGGCTGTTAGAACTGTGTGCCTTGCCAGCGGAATCAACAAAGAGAGCTCGCTCCTTTATGGGAATCCAGAAATTGTGGATTAGAAATTATATAAAAAAAATAAAAAAAATAAAATAAAATAAAATAAACATACACAAAATCGAATGTTGAAACAAGAGAAAAAGACAGAAGAAAAACTTGAGCGTTCTCCAATACAAAGCTTTGTTTGTTTTGTTTTGTGAGTTTGTTTGGGGGAGGTTTTTTGTTTGTTTGTTTTGTTTTTGTTTGTTTTTTTTTTTTGTTTTTTTTTGGGGGGAGGTGGTGTGTGTATGTGTGTTTCTCTCTCTCTCTCTCTCTCTCTCTCTCTCTCTCTCTCTCTCTCTCTCTCTCTGTGTGTGTGTGTGTGTGTGTGTGTGTTTTCGCATTGCGTTTTGTTATGAGGGAAGGCATTGTCAGGGGCTGGTTATCAGTCACATTCTTCTGATTTCGTGGTCTGTGCGGTTCGCCCCCTCTGGAACGTACATCCTGAACTGACAGGAGCTGATAATCACCAAGAAAAGTTTATCAGGCGCTCTCTGTGCTATAATTAGCTCCATGGCTCCTTCCTGTCCACTGAACGAAAACGCTAACTGCCGGTCGTGTGACGTGACGTCAAGCAGGGTTTGTCTGGTGGTGGTAGGCTAACGGATTCAGACGTTTATGTGGCGTGAGAAGGGACAGTCCAGTTCTGGTAGTTTCGGGACCAATCACTCTTATAGTCTTGCTTTATTGGTCACAGTATCCTGTCCTTCCCCTTCTCTCTGTTACATTTTTGTACTGTACTTATCAGGAGATGTCGAGAGAAGTGTCTTTTGTTGCGTTGCTGTTTATTTCTCCCGTTCATTGTTTTGAGAGTTGTGCGACAGTTTTAAGCCATATGTATGTATGTGTGTGTGTCTTTTTGTGTTCTTTCGTTTAACGTTTTTCTTTTTCATTGTAAGGGATAGTGTGTGTGTGTGTGTGTGTGTGGTGTGTGTGTGTGTGTGTGTGTGTGTGTGTGTCTGTGTGTCTGTGTGTCGTGTCTGTGTGTGTGTATGTGTGTCTTTGTCTGTCTGTGATCTTTGTCTGTCTGTCTGTCTGTCTGTCTGTCTCTCTCTCTCTCTCTCTCTCTCTTTCTCTCTCGCTGTGTGTGTTGTGTGTGTGTGTGCGTGTGTGTGCGCGCGACAGCGAGCACTTCTTATGTTTAATTATGCATGTGCTTACTTTCTGCTCATAACAAGACTAATAGTCTGTCATTATTATAACGTGCATGTGTGTGTGTGTGTGTGTGTGTGTGGTGTGTGTGTTACTGCGTATATGCGTGCAAGCATGCCTGTATACGTGAATGTGTATTTTGTGGGGCGTCTGTGTATCTTACGTTCATGAGTGTATATATATGCATTATGCGTAATATGTGTAGAAGAAAGAGGCTTTGGAAAGTGAGGCTGTGTTGGTAATTGCTGATAAAGATTGTCTTTTAGTACTGTATGCCTTGTCTTGTCAGTGGGATATTTTCATACTGGAGATAAACGGTCGAGTAGACAATTGGCTCCTTCATGAAAACTCTAAAATTGTGAGGCTTCAAAAAATAAGCCTCCCCCTCCCCCATTTTCATCCTCCCCTAAATCTCCGAAGTAATTCTTCAATACAAAGCTCTCTTTTGGTTTTCTGAGTGTTTCCGTCTTTTTTTTTTTTTTTTTTTTTAAACTACAAAAGGTCCTGTCAGTTGGAGGTTATCAGGCATCTTCATGCTGATTTCATTCCTGCCTTTTCCCCTCCTCGGGAACATACAAATTTGGAATTAATTGACAGGATCTTACGCTGAAATTGAAGGGGTTATCTGGCGCTCTCTTCCCGTAACTACCTCTATCGCTCCTTCCTCTCCACTAAATCAAAGCCTGACTGTCGGGTGGTGTAGCATCAGGATTGGCAGGGCTGCCTGTCGATGTCCCGTGTGTTGGTTATCACAGTATGATGTTTTATGTGGCGTGAGCAGGTAAAGTGTGGTAGTTTGAGACGCAACAACCATTCTTTTCTTTGTGTCGGTCCCTGTTCATCTGACAGTGCGTGGTGTCTAAATCAAAGGGACTGCCAGCATTTTGGGCAAATAGGAACCAAGAACACACAAAAATGGAATCAGAATACGTCTTTGACATAACAAAACAAGAGAGGTGCAAATTTTCGGCCAACTGGCCTTTATATAATAAAACAAGAGAGGCGTAAATTTTCGGCCAACTGGCCTTTTATTAAGCGTAGCACGCAAAAATAGAATCAGAACACGTATTTGATATAACAAAACAAAGAGAGGCACAAATTGTCGGCCATTCTGCCTTTTATCAGGCGTAACACACAACAATAGAACCAGAACACGTATTTCATATAACAAAACGAGAGAGACGCAACTTTTTGGCCAGTTGGTCTTTTATCAAGCCTAACACACAAGAATATAATCAAAACACGTTTTTGATATAACAAAACAAGAGAGGCGCAAATTTTTGGCCAATCTGCCTTTTATCAAGCTTAATACACCAAAATAGAATCGGAACACATATATAACAAAACAAAGAGAGGTGCAAATTTTCGGCCAGTTGGCCTTTTATCAAGCATAACACACAAAAATAGAATCAGAACACGTATTTGATATAACAAAACAAAGAGAGGTGCAAATTGTCGGCCAACTGCCCTTTTATCAAGCATATACTAAAGACAACAAAGAATGCATATACAAAACTGATTGGAAAAACGATTTAATGGGGAAAAAGAGTAGAATTCTTCCCTAACGTTTTGTTGAGCATGAGAAAATGGTTTGGAATTGAATTGCGTTGTTCTTTGTTTTTCTCTCTCGTCTGGCACGCCTGTTCCTATTTTTCACTCATGCTTTGTGAAGAGATGTTGGATCAGTTTGTCTCGCCAAATGCTGTTGTTATCTGATTGATTTTTTGCTGTGACTCCTGTCATTCTTGTCTTTTCTGCCTCCATTGTGCATGTGTCTGTGTCTGTTTCTGTTCTGTACCCTGTGTGGACGTAATGTTTGCATGCACGCACGTGTACATGTACGTGTTCATAAGTTGGGCAGGCTGAGGAAGGAAGACAATCTTTGTATTTCACTATCGTATGTTAGTCTTTTACAGTCATATTTTCGGATAAAGGCTGCCTTTTGGTACTGTGTGTCTGTGCCATTTGGAATCAACAGAGACAGCTCTTTTCTTTATGGAATCCAGAAACTGTGAGTTAAAACAAGGAAAAGGACAGATAAACAGAAATAAACGTAAAAAGGGAAGAAACAAAGAAGAAAACCAGCCTTCTCCAACACAGAGCTTTACGCGTAAGTGTGTGTGTGTGTGTGTGTGTGTGTGTGTGTGTGTGTGTGTGTGTGTGTGTGTGGTGTGTGTGTGTGTGTGTGTTGTGTGTGTGTGTGTGTGTGTGTGTGTGTGTGTGTGTGTTTTATTTCTGTTTTTGTTTTCGTTTCTTTGAGAGAAGACCCTGTCAGGGGCCGGTTATCAGACACCTTTCTACTGATTCCATATCTAAGCTTGCCCCCCCCTCTGGAACATACAAATTTTGATTTAATTGGCTGGGCTGGTGCCGTAAAGGAAAGGCTTATCTGGCGCTCTCTTCCCATAACTAGCTGTACGGTCTCTTCTCACCAGTAAATAACACGCTAACTGTCTGTCATGTGGCGTCAGGATATTGGCAGGGCTGTCTGGGGTTATCCTTCCCGATTAGAGAATTTATGTGGTGTGGGCAGAAAAAGTCAAATAGTGTAGATCTAGTAGCTTGGGACACAACTACTTCTTGTACTCTCTTTTTCGTTTTTGTTTTTGTTTTTGTTTAACCGGTTAGAATGTTTGCCTTAAACTTACTCTCGCCCATTTCAGCTAAATGTTTTATTAAAATATGTCAAACAGAAGTTTTTTTTCCTGCAGCATCATTGTTAATGTCTTATTGTTTTATTCCAACCAAAGGCTTTTTTTTTTCAGAGCTAGATTGCTGTATTTTACCTATTATTTTTCTTTCTTTTGTTGTTGGGTAATTTTGTCTATTTTTTCCTTGTTGTGATGTGAGTATTGTACAAATGAGACAGCAAATCTGCCCTGGGCATCAGGATAAAAGAACATTTCAGCACCAATAAGTCCTCCTTAATTGTCACAATATCTCTTCAAAAATAACAGAGCTCTGGCCCAGGTGATAAAAAACGTTCAAGAGAAAGATAAGGAAAAACTTCGAGATCATGTATATAAGTCCCATTTTGAAATTGGATACGAACAGCTCAGCGTGTACTGTGCGTCACAAGCATCCTGAGAAGCGAGCGGGATATAAACACAATTTACTAATTTAAAAGATGACTGCTTACCTCATCTGATCAAAACTTCATGGCTAAGCAGACGTTGTATTTTGGGTTTTTTGTTTGTTTGTGTGTTTTAATTTTCCTTTGCTATTGTTATTGTTGTTGTCGTTCTTGTGGAGGAGGAAGGGGTTGCTGATCCAGTCTTTTGTGCCACATTCGTCCTGTTGATCCCATGTTGCTGATCCCAGCTTCTCAACGTATCACCCAGCCCAGGTTCTTTTAACCAAAGTTAATTTACCAAGAAGCCCTATGCAAGCTAGCGTTGTCAATATTCTGTAAGGCCACCCACCAGCGGAGACTCTACTCTGCTGCCAGATTGCTTTGATGGAATTCAAAAGTGTCTTGCCGTGATCCCACATATACTGGCACTGCCTGGTAAAGCTCTGCTGACGACAATAGTCTCTCTGTCACTTAGCTGGACTGAGTGAGCATCCCTCTGAAACGGAAATTGCTACTTCATCCCATGAGGCTGCATCAAACAATCGACCTTGAAGGCGAGATTTCTTTCTTTTTACACTGTAACTTTAAATTTGTTCTTATGCCATTCTCGAAAAATCAATCTCACAAATGTACTAAGCATGATTTTTTTTCTTGGATTTATATTGACAGTCAGGAACCGAGGACAGTGTGTGGCTGAGTGAGAAAGCGGTCTGTTGAGGGTGGCTGTGTGTGTGTGTTTTAGATGATGTCTCAGAGCTGCCAGGCTCCTGCTAGGAGAAGGAAGGAGCGAAATGTGGCCACACAGCAGACCCATACACTCTGACGCTTGTCCTCGATCACCTTTCTCCCTCTTCAATCACAGCCCATTGTTGTCCCACCCCCAACCTCCATCCACAAACACAATCCACACAAACCAGTCCCTTTCACTTGTGACGGGTGCCAATTCCTCAGCGTTTACTCTGCCACTTTCTTCTTCCCCCGCAGAACGCCCAGCAGAGGTTTCGTCTTTGATTTTTGTCCATATCACCCCCTACGTCCCTCTACCCCCCAGCCTGTTTTTCTATCCTTATCTCCTTTAAAAAAAAATCTTGTTGTAAGTATGGATGGGACATTCCTTCAGATTAGCCTGTGATGTAGGTGTATGTTTCAAGATAGAAATGTGTCAACAAGGATGTCCTGGCAATTCTGGATGGAACCTGACTATTCTTGTCATGTCCAATGGAAAGTCATGTATACATCAGTGTCAGTTGATGTCACCTGTGTTTAGACCAAAGGAATCAGAAATATGCAGTTTGATGTTCCATTTCGTGATTTCAGATCTGCATTGTCAGATTTCAAAGTATTATTTTTGTCAAATAAGTTGTCTGAAGTTACATTCGTTAAGAGACATTTCTGGTGAAAGTAGATACATTTTTAGAGTTTCTCCTACACGAATGGGCAAATCATTGACGATCAATAGGCACATAGAAGAGCAAGTTTAGGTGACATTTTCAAATCAGCTTCAGTTTCTGTTTGTGCTATTTTTATGAATGTTTCATGCTTATTTACTTTCTCTGATTTCTGGTGAATGTTTATTGATGATGAGAAAGGAAAGTATATGGAACTAGATGAGTGATCTGACCATTTGTTATGGTTGTGTGTGTGTCTGAGACTGAGTAGCTGTCTGCTGATTGTGGCTGTGTGTGTCTGACCAAGAGAGCTGTCTGTTAATGGTGGTTTGTCTGCTGATGGTGGCTGTCTGTCTGTTGGTTGATGGTGGCTGTGTCTGTCTGTTGATGGTGGCCGTGTGTGTCTGTTGATGGTGGGTGTGTGTGTCTGTTGATGGTGGCTGTCTGTCTGTTGGTTGATGGTGGCTGTGTCTGTCTGTTGATGGTGGCCGTGTGGTGTCTGTTGATGGTGGCGTGTGTGTGTCTGTTGATGGTGGCTGTGTGTGTCTGTTGAGTGGTGGCTGTGTGTGTCTGTTGATGGGTGGCCGTGTGTGTCTGTTGATGGTGGCTGTGTGTGTCTGTTGATGGTGGCCGTGTGTGTCTGTGATGGTGCTGTGTTGTGGTGGCTGTGTGTGTCTGTTGATGGTGGCTGTGTGTGTCTGTTGATGGTGGCCTGTGTGTGTGTCTGTTGATGGTGGCTGTGTGTGTCTGTTGATGGTGGCTGTGTGTGTGTCTGTTGATGGTGGCTGTGTGTGTGTCTGTTGATGGTGGCCTGTGTGTGTGTCTGTTGATGGTGGCCGTGTGTGTCTGTTGATGGTGGCTGTGTGTGTCTGTTGATGGTGGCCGTGTGTGTCTGTTGATGGTGGCTGTGTGTGTCTGTTGATGGTGGCTGTGTGTGTCTGTTGATGGTGGCTGTGTGTGTGTCTGTTGATGGTGGCCGTGTGTGTCTGTTGATGGTGGGTGTGTGTGGTCTGTTGATGGTGGTGTGTGTGTCTGTTGAGGGGTGGTGGGGCGTGTGTGTCTGTTGATGGTGGCTGTGTGTGTCTGTTGATGGTGGCGTGTGTGTCTGTTGATGGTGGCGTGTGGTGTCGTGTTGTGGTGGGTGTGTGTGTCTGTTGATGGTGGGTGTGTGTGTCTGTTGATGGTGGCCGTGTGTGTCTGTTGATGGTGGCTGTGTGTGTCTGTTGATGGTGGCCGTGTGTGTCTGTTGATGGTGGCCGTGTGTGTGTCTGTTGATGGTGGCTGTGTGTGTCTGTTGATGGTGGCGTGTGTGTGTCTGTTGATGGTGGCTGTGTGTGTCTGTTGATGGTGGCTGTGTGTTGTCTGTTGATGGTGGCTGTGTGTGTCTGTTGATGGTGGCCGTGTGTGTCTGTTGATGGTGGCCGTGTGTGTCTGTTGATGGTGGCTGTGTGTGTCTGTTGATGGTGGCTGTGTGTGTCTGTTGATGGTGGGTGTGTGTGGTCTGTTGATGGTGGCTGTTGTGTGTTTGTCTGTGTGCTTTGTGTGGTTGTGGTGGCTGTGTGTGTCTGTTGATGGTGGCTGTGTGTGTCTGTTGATGGTGGCTGTGTTGTGTCTGTTGATGGTGGCGTGTGTGTTCTGTTGATGGTGGCTGTGTGGTGTCTGTTGATGGTGGCTGTGTGTGTGTCTGTTGATGGTGGCCTGTGTGTGTTGTGGGTGTGGTGTCTGTTGATGGTGGCTGTGTGTGTCTGTTGATGGTGGCTGTGTGTGTGTCTGTTTGATGGGGTGCTGTGTGTGTCTGTTGATGGTGGCTGTGTGTGTCTGTTGATGGTGCCGTGTGTGTGTCTGTTGATGGTGGCTGTGTGTGTCTGTTTTGATGGTGGCTGTGTGTGTGTCTGTTGATGGGTGTGTCTGTTGATGTGGCTGTGTGTTGTTGATGGTGGCTGTGTGTGCTGTTGATGGTGGCTGTTGTGTTTGTTGATGGTGGCTGTGTGTGTCTGTTGATGGTGGCCGTGTGTTGTCTGTTGATGGTGGCTGTGTGTGTGTCTGTTGATGGTGGCGTGTGTGTCTGTTGATGGTGGCCTGTGTGTGTCTGTTGATGGTGGCGTGTGTGTCTGTTGATGGTGGCTGTGTGTGTCTGTTGTGGTGGCGTGTGTGTGGAAGGGAGTGTCTGTTGATGGTGGCTGTGTGTGTCGAAGGGAACTGTCTGCTTATGGTGGCTGTGTGTGTCTGATCAAGAGAACTGTCTGCTGATGGTGGCTGTGTGTCTGACTGAACTGTCTGACGACTGATTGTGGCTTAGTGTGTCTTAGATGTGATTGTCCAGTACTGTCAGGCAGGCAGGAGAAAATAGTAGAGTGGGTAAACAGCAGACCCTGTCCTTGCTCCCCAATCATTCCTCATCCCCACAATCACACCCTAATCTTTGTCCCTCCCCCTCCCCCCCCCCAGCCACAAATACATCCCCAACGAAATCAGTCGTGTTCATTTGCGATGAGCTCCACCCCCTCTCCCCCCCCCCCCCCCCCCCACGTTTGTATCCAACCTTCCCCAGCAAAACACAAAGAAAGTTATCGTTCCTGGTTTTTCCCAGTCGCCATAATTTCTTCCCCCGCCCTAATCCCTCCATACAATAGATTTCCCAATGAAAGAAGGAGCTTCATTAGATTGACCAGTGATGTTGGTGGGTGGGTGTTTTTGTATAGGTAGAAACTTGAAAGAATAAGCTTTGGGGTAAAAGTTAGGTGGGTTAAGTTTGTCCCATGACCTTACATCGCTGGTAAGTGAGGTGGAAGACAGCTCAACCCCATTCTGGGCCAGGCTTATGACAGTGTTCATCTTCTCTCTCTTTCCTGCTTTATCTTTCCCAATCCTGAACAGGATCAGATAGTTGTTCTCTACTACGTGGACTGGAGACCACAGGTGCAAAGTACTCTCTCGAAAGAGATGCACATGTCAGTTCGTGCTGTCAGAATATGAAGGCAGGAGTTGTATTTTCACGCCGGCCATGCTCCTGTGACTAAGGTCACAACCAGATGTATGGGCGTGGTTTAGACAGGTTTATTGGCAATTTTAACATGTTACAAGTCAAAACTGACCCTTGTTAACAGGTTACAAGCCAATGATGGAAATGGTTCTAACAGGTTGCAGGTCAAAATATTGCTCAGCTCATCAATGAAGATCATACAGAACTCTGATTGTCCGGTTTTCGAGGTCACGATTATACATAGCGTGTCTTCATCATCATCCTATGTCCTGCCACATGACGTTCACAATCATGGCCCACTGTGTAAATATATCCCTTGTCGCTGCAAGTACATCTTCCACCCTCTCTGTTCTCAGCCACCCTCAAGTCCGTCCAATATATTGCATAGTGTGTAATATAGCGCAAGAATTTGGGGGTGGCCAGCATACCTGGCTTATCAATCGGTATGGGGCGCACTGTTGAGGTCGAGGATCCAGCCGTATCACTGTGTCGTGACCGACACCAAATCTGAGGGAGGCTTGTCTCCCCTAACATCGACTTGTTACACTCTTTTCAACGAGAAAAGTGAGGGGTGGGGGATGTACAAGCCGCAATACAGGCTTGGTTTGTTGTGACCACTAGGCTATCAGGTCAGCGACTCTTTAACCCTTTGACTCCCACAACCTATC
This sequence comes from Monoplex corrugatus, assembly GCA_030674185.1. Lineage (NCBI taxonomy): Eukaryota > Metazoa > Mollusca > Gastropoda > Littorinimorpha > Ranellidae > Monoplex > Monoplex corrugatus. The sequence goes on along the minus strand of JAPXFY010000017.1, from coordinate 14,447,227 downwards.
CACCAACTCATCATCATAATCAGGTGCCTTGCCGCATGGCGTTGGCGATCATGGACTTCCGTCTGTCTCTATCTCTTGTTGCCTCAAGAATATCATTCACCCTGTCTGTCTTCAGCCACTCTGCAAGTCCGTCTAGTATCTTCTCCCTTGGTCTACCTGGTGCTCTCTTTCCCTCCAGCTTTCCCTTTGTGACCAGGTGCTCCAATTCCCCTTTCCTCATAAAATGGCCTATAAATGTTGCCTGTCTTTTCCTAATCCTCCTTATGAATGATCTTCTTGTGTCTGCCTCCAAGACTGTCTCGTTTGTTTTCTTTGCTGTCCATGGAACTCTCAACATTCTTCTAGAAATCACATCTCGGCTGCTCAAACGTGTTTTGGCTTTGCTTGTTGACTGTCCATCGCCTCACAACCGTATAACAGTATTGGTTCTATATAACATTCAAGAACTCTCATTTAGGGCATTTGTTGGTAAGAATGCTTTTCATCTTCTTGAATGCTGTTTTGGCTTGGCCGATTCTGCTGGCTATAAAACTTAACCCTTTGACTCCCTCACCTATCCACCAGCTTCCCTGCAGGATAGGATGTGAGAGTCAACAGGTTCGTTTTTGTTTTGTTAGCATGGTTGACAATGTAGGATGCTGATGGACAGGGTGTGGGAGTTATAGGAATAAAAAGGATAATGTCAGAAGAGCTTGACCACTTTTCCCCATTCCTGTATCCAGTCTGCCGTCATGGAAGTTCTTTTGAGTCAAACGAGTGTTAAGCAGATCTTCCTCCTCCTCCTCTCTCCTCCCGCAGCGGCGACGGCGATGGCGACCCCGCCAGACCTTAGAATTGAGCGACGTGGTATGGCCCTTTTTGCCTGCAGGGCTAGCAGACATTTTGATTGAAATTTGATGTGCGGAAAATCACCCTCGCTTCTTTACAAAGGAAAGGGGGCATGAGAACGAAGGAGAGGAAAGATGGGGTGGGGGGGGGGGGGGGCTGCTGGATAGAAATAGAAGATGAGCGGAAAGAGAAGGAAAAACGAGACCGTGTTGCTCATAGACTTTCCCCCCTATTCCAAGGGAAGCAAACGCGTCTTTTTTTGTTTGTTCTCCTCGCTTGCGTGTTCTCCAAACTCCGAAGCAGCGAGCAGAGAGGGGAGGGAGTGTAACCAAAGCAGGTAGCCCGAGGGGGCAGGGAATTAATGAGCCTAAGTAAACTAATCGCAGCTTGGCGATGGTGTTCATCACGACGACTCGCCCGCGGGATAAACTTGGGTAAAAGAAAAAAAAAACATCGCGACGAACAAATGAGCATGAATGGCAATACGGATACGGTGAAAGAAAGGGGGAAGGAAAAGGCCTCTAGCCAACAACGAACGACAATGAAAATGATTGCAGCCGTGAATTGTTATAACCTGTTTGCCTTTGTTTTTCTTTTCCCTCTCTCTTCCCCCCTCCCCCTCCACCTCTACTTCCTGCCCAGTGCTTCCACCCCCACCCCCCACCCCTGTTTCCCCCTGCAGACATGATAGTGGCTTGTCACAGGAGGCCGCTTGCTGCTTGACTGGCGACAAATGATGATGGCCCTCAGATTGTAAGCAGATCTGGCCTGTTGGGCACTCGTCTGAGAATCGAATTACAAGGCTTTCCCTGACAGGATGTGGTGTGATTGTTACACTTGTTCGTACAAGTCGTCAGTCTTGGACAGGGAAGAAAAATAGACATAAAGAGAGCAGAAACTAAAAAATGGGGGTAAGGAATGAGGACTAAGGTTAAAAAAATGATAAAGAAGGTAGTCAAGCCATTTCTAACAACTCCTTTTTATACAAAAAATTGTTACCAAAAATCCCGATTTTTGTACTTACCTTGAAGGAGCATCAAATGAAAACTTGACGTGAAGCGGGAACAGTGGTGAACAGCAGTGAAAAGAGTAGAAATATTGTCTGACGTTTATGAGAAAATGATATTCCCAGGATGTCGTCATAAAATGCTGATTTGGGGCACTTTTTGAAGGGTCTGTGTGACCTTGCAAACGCATGTGTCAATCACATACGCATATACATACTCGCACGCTGGCACACACACACACACACACACACACACACACGCACACGCACACGCACGCACGCACACACACACACACACACACACACACACCACACACACACACACAGTACGCACGCACGCACGCATACACACACACACACGCACAGGCTGGTCAGTACGAAACAATCTCTCTCTTGTTGTTGTTGTTGTTGTTGTTGTTGCTGCTGCTGCTGCTGCTGCTGCTGTGCTGTTGCTGTTGCTGTTGCTGTTGTGTTGTTGTTGTTGTTGATGATGATGTTGTTGTTGCTGCTGCTGCTGTTGTTGTTGATGAAAAAAGATTGAGAAAGGAGGAGGCATCGGTGGATGCGAAGTCTCCTTCCTAACGGAAGAACGTATATTTGCGTGATATTGAAGAAGGATTCATCTCTCATTCAAACATAAAATCAAGAGTTTTTGTTTTGAACTGTGAAGTGAAACTGAATATAGAGGATGCCGGATAACACCAGTCGCTGTGCAATGACATAGCGCAACGGAATTACGACTGGAAGGTCGTGGATTCGAATCCCACCAATTCTCTCAGAATCTTTATAGGAGTTTTAGGTTCCAACCGGCTTCTGTCCAGGTGTAAATAGGCGATGGGCTCGATGGGAAGACAGGGACCACACAGTCGAGTCTCGTCCACTTCACGAAGGGTGTTGCTTAAATGTCCTGACCGACACCGTAAGTGTCTGTATGCCTCGGGCCTGATTGATGCAAAGTATGAAAATAAGCGTAGTGTACAGCACTGTCATGCAGTCTCAATTCAAAATGAAACTTTTTAGCATCTCGTTTATCATCATCATTGTCATTTTCATTATAGTATTGTGAAAATCTATGCCACACAGACACACACACACACACAACACACAGACACACACAACACACACACACACCCCACACACAACACACACACACACACACACACACACAAACACAAAACAACAAACAAACATTTTTTAATAACAGAAACTGTGGACAAGACAACAGGTAACATAAAACCTCGCCTTTGGCATTGTTCGACGCTAGAAAGTCTTTGCTGATTAGTTTTAGCTCAACATTCACACGCGCAGAGAGAGAGAGACAGACAGACAGACAAAACAGACAGAGGCGGAGTCTCACGCGCGCATATGTTTATGCATACATGTGTTTCTACGCGTTCCACCCACCACACACACATACGCACGAGTACACACATATACACACACATATACACACACACGCACGCACACACACATACACACACGGCGCGCGCGCGCGCGCACATGGGGTGTTGGATGGATGGGGCCCGAGAAAGAAACATACATAATGGCAAAGAAAGTGTGTGTGTGTGTGTGTGAGACAGACAGACAGACAAACACATAGACAGACAGAAAGAGAGAGGGACAGGCCGCCAACCATTTCCACCACTACCCCACCCATCCACCTACAACGATAAAATAAATGGGAAATTTAAAAAAAAAAAAAAAAAAAAAAAAAAGAATTGAAAAGTTGAAGTGCCACAGTGTAAATAACGTACTCGGAATTGATTCTCATTAAACGCTCGCTTGACACTGACACGTGAAACAGGAGAGGGAGCAGGACAGATCAGGTTCTATGAATATTCATCCGTCTTGTCGCGCCCTGCCCTGCCAGCCCCCCCTACCCCAAATGAACAGGCAGCATTTGCACAGGGATTAGAAACCGATTATTGAATTTCGGCTCGCTGGAAACGTGTCAAACATGGTGAGGCACACTTGCATAGTTTGGGATTAAATTGTCATGAGGCTTGTCTGTCAGCTTCTCGCTACCCTCCTCCTCCTCCCTCCCTCCTCTTCTCTCTCTCTCTCTGTCTCTTATGTCTGTCTGTCTGTCTGTCTACTGTCTTTGTCTCTGTCTCTGTCTCTCTTTCTCTCTCCTCTCCCCTCTTTCCTCTCTCTTCTCTCCCTCTCTCTCTCACGCATACCGACACACACTCACACACACGCACACCACACGCACACTCTTTACTTCCCTAGACTTTCTCTTCCCACCCACCCCTCCCCTCTCCCTCTCTATCCCCGACTATAGGGTCTCCCATTTCTCCCTTCCTCCCATCTGTCTCTGTCTCTCTCTTTCTCTCTCTCTGTCTCTGTCTGTCTGTCTCTCTCTCTCTCTCTCTCGCTCTGTCTCTCTCTCTCCTCTCTCCTCTCTTTACGCGCGCGCGCGCTCGCTCGCTCCAACACTTGCTATGTTGGGAGGGGGGCGGTTTGTTCATGCTCGTACAAATTTAAATTAGGGGAGGGGAGATACTGAGGAAAAGAACTACCGAACACTAACCCCTTTAAAGAATATTTTCCCACACACTGCCAAACATAATGTAATCGGTCTAATGAAAAACTGAGGTGGAACCAACTTCTAATTCTAAAGCAAATTACTGTCATTTCTGACACTTTAGATGATTCGGATTTGAAGCTGATGTCTGGAATTCAGTCCCAGTTTGCAACGCAAGACCTTGGTCCATCATAACCCTGTGACCCCCTTACCCTGTCCCCCAGCATCCTGCATTGTCAACCATGCTAGCAAAGCAGAAACTTAACCCTTTGACTCCCTTACCCTGTCCCCTAGCATCCTGCATTGTCAACCATGCTAGCAAAGCAGAAACTTAACCCTTTGACTCCCTCACCCTGTCTCCTAGCATCCTGCATTGTCAACCGTGCTAGCAAAGCAGAAACTTAACCCTTTGACTCCCTCACCCTGTCCCCTAGCATCTTGCATTGTCAACCATGCTAGCAAAGCAGAAACTTAACCCTTTGACTCCCTCACCCTGTCCACCAGCTTCTTGCAGGAAGCTTGTAGGTAAGTTGAGGAAGTCAAAGGGTAAAGTTTTTGCGGTTGGCAGATAGGGTACAGGGGTTAAAGGGATAACGCTCCGGTCGTGTCAGCCTTGTTTCATTATCATTCTGTGAAATTGTTTATTTCAAGATCTTGCTGGTGCATTAGGGTTTTGCACGGTTTGAAGGAGTCTGCCAGATTATATAGCCGGCAGATTTGGGTAAATCGCACAAGGAATTGTTCTAAGTGCGATAAATACCTCCTGGTATAGGATTTTCTCACGTGTATTGTTTGATTCATCATCAACATCATCACGTGCCCTGCTGCATGGCGTTGGCGATCATGGCCTTCCAGACGAATCTGTCCCTTGTTCAAGAAAATGTTTGATTATTTGTCGAGTATGGAATCGGTATGATTCACCTTTTTCATTTTGGTTTTTACCAGTGTTACGTGCACATACGTTCTGAGACTATAGTAATAGTATCACCTGTGCTTTACAGGTCCGAAGGTTCTTTATGGAACAAATGCATATCCAGCTTTATCTTTTTTGGGCATCCAGGAGACATGACCTGGATGTGGTCCGGCCCTCTTAGAGTATATGATGTTTAACCATTTGACTCTGGCACTCTGTTCACCAGCATCCTAAATTGTCAACCGTGCTAGCAAAGCAAAACCTTAACCCTTTGACTCCCTCACCCTATTCACCAGCTTCCTGCATTGTCAACCATGCTAGCAAAGCAAAAACTTAACCCGTTGACTCTCTCACAATATTCACCAGTTTCCTGCATTGTCAACCATACTAGCAAAGCAAAAACTTAACCCTTTGACTCCCTCACCCTATCCACCAGCTTCCTAAAGGAAGCTGGTGGATAGGGTGAGGGAATCAAAGGGATAAGTTTTAAGCAGTTGGTGGATAGGTGCGGGAGTCAAAGGGATGGATAACCTGAGGGCCGAAACACTTCAGGGGGTCTTCTTCTCTGAGGACCTTCTTCTGCTGTCCAGCTATTCCCAGAGTCTATGGCTACATGCACGCGTGTCACGTGTTAATGAATTTGTGATGTCATGACGTCTAGTGGTTGATGGTATAGCGCTGTTTGTCGTGGCGTTGTGGTTTTGTAGAAAGAACAAGTATAAGTAAAAACAAGAAAAAACAACAACAACAACAACAACGAGAAATGAAACAGTCATCAGAATTACCTTCTGCCACTGTCTCTTATCCGTCATTCTCTCTCTCTCTCTTCTGTCTGTCTGTTATTCATTCTCTCTCTCTCTCTCTCTCTCTCTCTCTCTCTCTCTCTCCTCCGTCTGTCCGTCATTCTCTCTCTCTCTCTCTCCTCTCTCTCTCTTCTCTCTCTCTCTCTCTTGTTCTGTCTGTCTGTCTGTCTCTTTCTTCCATTTTTTCTTCCTTTCTTTCTTTCTTTTTCTTTCTTTCCTTCCTTCTCTCTCGTCTCTGTCTCTCTCTCCCTTCTTTTCTCATCACCACGAGTGTCAGTGACAAGTTTGAGTGCACTATCATGGCAGCCCCTCGCAAATAATAGATTCTCTAAAATTGCCGGGCTCTGCTCGTACGGTATTTCGGGGCGGGATGAATGTCAAAGGAATTTTCATCCTGGCTCCCCCACAGTGACCGGGGGCTTGGAACTGTACACTGACAAATTGCCTCTGTCACCGAGGCCGGCCCGAATCAGATAGGTAAAAGACTGCTAAGGTGACAGGCCAGAACAACTCCCTGGGATATTTTACACCCTGGTATGAAACGGTGTAGCGGGCCAGGATCTCACCCCTATCACACCTGTGTCATTTGAAGACCCTGGTATCTTCACCCTATGGTAAAGGAATGCTGTCTGGGATGCTGTGTACGAGATCGTGTGCACGTTGTTGTAAGGTTGTCTCCACCTACCCTCCTCCCTCCTCTCTCTCACACACACATACAATACACACAGAGCACACACACACACACACACACACACATACACACACACACACACACCACATACATGCACATACATGCAAACACACATACACAAACACAGCACACATACACACACATATACACACACACACCACATACATGCACATACATGCGAACACACATACATCACACACACACACACACACACACCATACACACACACACACACACACACACACACACACACACACCACGTGCATGCACATACATGCAAGCACACACACAAACACACATCACATACATGCAAACACACATACACACGCACATACATACCCCTACCCTCCGCCCTCACACACAACACACACAAACATAAACACATACACACAACAAACAAACAACACACACACACACACACACACACACACACACACACACACACTACCCTCCCTTCTTACACACACAACACACACACACTTACCCTCCCCCTCCCCCCTCACACACAACACACACACCAGCACAACGCAACGCAACACAACACACACACATACACACGCACAAACACACACACACACAGTGACACACACACACACAAACACACACACAAACACATACACACACACACACACACACACACACACACACACACACACACACACACACACACACACACACACACACACACACTATGCAAGCAGTATGTTACTGCACATTCGGTTTGGGATGTGTTTCAGCGATAGTGTATGTGGTTAGAAGGCCATGCTGACAACAGAGAGATCGTGTGTTCAACCCTCAGGAAGCTCGAAGGACAGATGTTTCCTGGAGGCTGGTGGATCCTGCTGATACAGCCGTGGCCTCAGGATACAGTGTCTTGCATTTAGTCCTAGTCCTAATGTGCAGCATAAAAATTGGCATCTTCTCCGTTCAGTTCAGTACAGTTCAGTTCAATTCAGTGCAGTTCAGTTCAATTCAGTACAGTTCAGGAACCAGAAAAAAACACGAAAAAAAGAATAAGAACGCGTATTTGATACAACAAGACAAGACAGGTGCAAATTTTCGGCCAACTGGCCTTTTGTCAAGCGTGAATGTAAGATCACAAACAAACAAACACCAGATACAAAAATTAGGAGAAAAAGACTGAAACTTCCCTGCTGCTCTGGCCGGTGTGTGAAAAGGAATAAACTGACTAAAATTACATCATAATGTGTTTTTGAGTAAATATGGTGTCAGAGCGGAAGTGAGATGAATTCTGCAATTTCAGTTCAGTTCAGTTCAATAAAACTTTATTCGTTCATATGGAAGTTCGTTTGTTCATTCACAAGCTCGTAACAAACACAAACACAATTTTTTTCAAACACATGTCATTTAAGGATTAAGACTATTCGTCTTAACAACTAATAACAAATGATAAGCAACAAACGCAGAAACCAGTGCAAAAACAACGAGCAGAAGTAAATGTCTGTTCGTTTCGGCTTTTTTTTTTTTTATTATTTGTTTTCCTTCGTTTTCCAAGATCAGACTGGATTTGTTGCTTTAGGCACGATCCATTTACATCGACCTTACCTCACAACAGTATTTTTTCCATTCACCAGCACCAACTATTATGGTGGTGTCGAGCTTTATGTTTCATAAGTCCCGTTCTAACCCATCCCCATTTCAAGGTGTTCTCAGCGCATAAGGTTTTACTCAAACCCAAGAATCTGCCAGACGATAACTGGCAGGTTGCGTGGAGTGCATGTGGGATTTTAT
>JAPXFY010000017.1:14421207-14436207 GCA_030674185.1 Monoplex corrugatus | reverse complement strand
ACACACACACACACATACCCTTACACACACATACCTTACACACACACATACACGCGCACACACACACACACACACACACACACACACACACACACACACACACACGTACCCTTACACACACACACACACACACACACACACACGTACCCTTACACACACACACCACACACACATACCCTTACACACACGCGCGTGCACACATATCATTGCACACACACGCGCGCTCACACACACACACACACACACACAACACACACACACACACACACACACACACACACACACACACACACACACACACATACACATTACCTTTCTCCGAAAATGAATCTCATGTATTGAGATGGAATCTCAAGCTCGAGCGAAGTGAGACAGTCCTGGATCTTGATATTAACGCCATCTGTTTTTCTAAGCCCCGAAGTATACTTACACTTAAGAGCTATCGTACCAAAGAAATACATCTTCAAGTGCTGAATAGCAAGCTTAAAAAGCGTACAGTACAACGTGACATTATTCTTGCCACAAACTGAGAAGACAGGTTGGTAAAACTTCGCTCGAGAATTAACCCTTTGACTCCCGTGCCCCCTATTCACCAACTGCAAAAACTGAATCCTTTGACTCGCTCACCCGATCTCTTGTGGATAGGGTGAGGGACTCAGAGGGTTAAGTTTTTGCAACACGGGATGCTGGTGGACAGATGCAGGTAATCAAAGGGCTAATGGGGAAACCGTTTACCATGTTTAACACAATCTTAAAACAAGTTATCATTGAGTGAACCTTTTCAAACTGTACATTTAAAGGCAAACGCGCAGACAACAGTTTATGAACGATAAATCACAAGTTTTCGTTAGTCTTTTACAAAATGGACAGTGGTGAACCTTTTCTCTGAATTCGGCGCATGGCCGCTTTGTCTGAATTAGGGAATGAAAGTGGAAAATAAACCCCTAACGCTATTTGGAATGATTAATTTGAAGGAGAGATGATGATGAAGATGATGATGATGATGATGATATTGATATTGATGATATTGATGATGATGATGATGATGATGATGATGATGAAAATCTCACCGAACGCTTCCGATCATAATTATTTTTTGACACAAACTTCTACAACTGCGATCCCCCACGGTATTTGGAGAACAGGAACAGTTGCAGGTCCACGACACGGCCTCTTGGATGCGAGAAAGAAAGCGGCTTCAGTAGGAATTGTTTTCTGTTTAAAACGGCATCAGCGTTCCAGGGAGATGGAAGGCAAACACCCCCAGCGCATTTGTCATTGCCACTCACAAAATTGTATTCTCGTTTCCTGCTGAACTGCGCCTGAACCGATTTTTCTTTCTGTCTCACTGTCTCTGTCTGTCTGTCTGTCTGTCTGTCTGTCTGTCTGTCTCTCTCTCTCTGTCTTTCTTTCTCTCTCTCTCTGTCTTTCTTTCTCTCTCTCTCTCTCTCTCTCTGTTCAGTCTTGTGTTCAGGACTTTCGTGTGTGTGTGTGTGTATGTATGTGTGTGTGTGTGTGTGTGTATGTGTGTGTGTGTGTCCGTTTGTGTGCGCTCGCGCGCGCGTGAGTGTGTGTGTCCGTTTGTGTGCGTGAGTGTCTGTGTCTGTGTGTATCTCTGTGTGTGTCTATATGTATGTATATATGTGTGTGTGTGTGTGTGTGTGTGTGCGCGCGTGCGCGTGTGTGTGTGTGTGTGTGTGTGCGTGCGTGCTGGTGTGTGTTTTAGGTATGTTTCTACCCTAACTTCTACCTTCAGCTTTTTCTGTCTTGTTTGTGAGATTTTTAAACTTATGGTTTTGCATTCCCTTCTCTTCCCCCATCCCACCCACCCCACACCTCTTTCCAGTTCCACCCCCCCCCCCCCTCTTTCCATCTCCCGTTTCTTCTGGTGCCTGACTGGTATCTGTCATTGTGAAACCCCCACCTTCCCCATCTCCCCCCGCCCCAACCCCCTTCACCTCCTTGCTGAAGAGTGGAAGGAGTGCAGTGTTGTGTTAAGATAATACACACATTCACAAAAATTCGGCTCGTTTTTCGCGTTTTATTGCTTTTACACACCACCCATGCCGATTGCGTGGCAGAGGAGGAGGGATCGGATGTATAATTGGTCGTGTGCACTACTGGTTCTGATCTCTTTCACGGCATAAGTTTCTGTGTAATCACTTCACACACATAGTCGCCGGGGGGGGAGGGAGGGAGGCATGGAGGAGGGTGTGAAGAAGACTCGAGGGAGCTAAAGGAGATAAGGTACAAAAGTCATTAACGTAAACAGACAGAAGGGTTTCAAAGCATCTTGCAGTTTTTTTCTTTTGTTTTGTTTTGTTTTGTCCCCCCAATCCCCCCCCCCCCCCCCCGATACCGCCAGTTGGTGAACGAATTTTGTGTAACTGGAAGATGTTCGGTGTTGGATTTGACCTCACAGCTTAGCGATCGATTTCTCTTATGTTGTTGTTGTTGTTGTTGAGTTGTGTGAATTACAGCAACCTTGTTCATTTCTGTTCTTGATCGTTATCAGCACTTTTGTAAATTGTAAAGACCGATAGATCTAGATCCTTCAGGAGTCCTTACGAATGAAGACTTTAGATGAACTGTCAACGGACCGTCGTTAATCTTTGTCTTGAAGTTAATTAAGTTTTGATTGAACTTCCAACGTCTGTCTCAGTGGTGACTTCGGAGACAAAAGAAGAGGTTCAAAAGTGGATAGGAAAATGGACCAGTGGGTGGAAGTGGGACATGGACGGACATAACATGAGAATACAAAAGAAGGTTTTTGTCTTGACATGAGAAGGATCTTGTCTTGACATGAGAAGGATCTTGTCTTGACAAGAGAAGGATCTTGATAAGAGAAGGGTCTTGACAAGAGAAGGATCTTGTGTTGACAAAAGGATCTTGTCTTGACAAGAGAAGGATCTTGTGTTGACAAAAGGATCTTGTCTTGACAAGAGAAGGATCTTGATAAGAGAAGGGTCTTGACAAGAGAAGGATCTTGTGTTGACAAAGGATCTTGTCTTGACACGAGAAGGATCTTGACAAAAGACGGATCTTGTCTTGACAAAAGAAGATGTTGTTTGAAATCCTTCTGTCCTTTTTGTTTGTTTTGGGGGTGTTTCCCATGTTCTACATCGCCTTTAGGGCCGCAAAAGTTGGTGCAGTTTTTACATTGCTATGATGATGATGATGATGATGATGACGACGATCAGGATGATAATCATGATGCTATAGAGTTCCATCTTGGATTCAGACTGCATAGTAGGGCTGTACTCTACACTTACTATCGTGCTATATCCTGGTGTCAACCAGGCCCGAGATGTACAGACGTCTGCGGTATTGGTCAGAAGATTTGAGCTACACTCTCAGTGACGCGTCTGTGAAGTGGATGAAACCGACTGAGTGTGGTTCCAATCTTCCCAGTGAAACCACAGCACACTCAACTCGGAGTAGGATCCAGTTTGGGGCCGAAAAAAATCCCACTATGATTTTAACAGGACTGGTGGGGATTCGAACTTACACATCCTTCCAATCGGTAGTCCGTTGCGCTAACCATTGCACCACGACGACTGGTCCATGTGTTCACATTAACCCTTTGATTCCCGCACCCTTTCCACCAGCCTCCTGCATTGTCAACCGTTCTAGCAAAGCAAAAACTTAACCCTCTGACGGCCTCACTCTATCCACCAACTTCCTGCAGGAAGTTGGTGGATAAGGCGGGGGAGTCATAGGGTTAAATTTTTTTTGCATTTGGTATATAGGGTGCGGGAGTCAAAGGGTTAAGGTTCATGTCTTCCAGGGATTGGCAGAAATTGTGTTGCCTTCTCCGTCTCCATTTTATTCCATTCTGCCCTTTTCGCCTCTGTCCTGTCCCAGCTTCTGTTGTATTTTATCCATGGGAGGTCAGGAGCGAGAAGGCTGTCCTATAATTAAGGTGCAGTCATTATCTTCGATGATGCTGCCTGTAATTTCGTGTATTGTCCTTCTCTCTGTGTAGTGACGTCCGTTCATGGCCTCTCGGCCGTTTCTTCTTTAGTACTGGTGTCCAACCACGTGAACTGAATTGCGCACCTTGACCTCCGACCTCTCCTGTTCCTTATTACTGTCCGTCCCTTTCCTGTCTCTTATTCCCATGTTCGTCTGCCATGACTCCACAGTCACAGTGTGTGTGTGTGTGTGTGTGTGTGTGTGTGTGTGTGTGTGTGTGTGTGTGTGTGTGAGTGAGAGAGACTGACTCAGTTGCGTTCAGGTACATGAAACACCGGTTTTCTTTGTTTGTTGTTGTTTTTTATTTATTCTTTTCCTTTTATTTTAAGTGCTTCACAATGCTCTTGTCATTTAACGTTTCCGTTTTCATTTTTTGTCTTTTTTTGTTTAGACGTAAATTTGTGATTTATTAGGCATAAACTGTTGTGTGTTCGTTTGCCTTTAAAAGTACAGTTTGATATTTTTGTTAGTTTTGTTGTTTTTTGGGTTTTTTTGTGTGTTTTTTACAAAATGGACAATAAAGGTATCTTGCCTGGGTTTTCCTGTGATCTTGTGTATATGCATGCATAGTTGTAGGTATTTGCGTAATCTATGGTAACATTGACGTATGCAAGACTATTCTATAAAAAAATAAAATAAAAAAATGAAAACCGTTAAATTCAGGATCATTGTTAGTAGATTAAAAATTGTCAACACTAAAGACATGTGCGAATGTGCTTGCATGTGTGTGTGTGTATACAACTATGTTGCCGTTCTTTCATTCCTAATGTATACTCAAAGGTTCCAGGACTCTGTGTGTGTGTGTGTGTGTGTGTGTGTGTGTGTGTGTGGTGTGTGTGTGTGTGTGTGTGTGTGTGTGTGTGTGTGTGTGTGTGTGTTTTTAAAGACTTTAGTCGCATGCTGGCCGTGGAACACCTTGGGGTTTTTTGTTTGTTTGTTTGTTTTTTCGGGTAGTTTTATTTTTCTCTCCTTTTTTAATGGTTTTACTCGTCCTTCTTTGTTTGTTTGTTTGTTGTTTTGTTTGTTTGTTTTTGTTGTTGTTGTTGTTGTTTTTCGTAACAAAATGGCAATGTGCATACAGCATTTATTGATTCGGTATCTGTGTGGTTTCTAGTATGGGGAAGTTCTGATTTTCGTTAATGTTTTACTGTTGTGTTTACATGTGCCTGGGTTTTCATCATTATGTATTGTGGATAAAGATTATGGAACTATGCCGACATGTCTACATGTCGGGGCTCCAATTTTACGGAGCTTTCTCTCCAGAACGTCGAAGAGAACTTTGTTTGAGAGACCCGTTTTTGTTTTTGTGTTTTGTTTGTTTGTTTTTTGTTTGTTGTTGTTTTTTTTTTTCCCGTAATGGCTCTCTGAGTCAAAGTTCCTTCACATCATAGCCGGTGTAGCACGCGAGATTTACTCCCCAAGCCAAATTTACTACGGAGCAAAAATCGCGTACGCGGTTATTACTCCCTTCACGAGGAAACCACTCCCCGCACACACGCCAGAATTTCTCCCATGCGAGGTTTAACTCCCCTTCTATTCGACAGTATATTTTCATATGTATGGGCAAGGGAAAGCGCTCTATCATATAAAAGGGTCATATGAAAAGGATACACTCCCTTTGTTTCTTGAATAATGTAAAAGGCACACAACTAGAGAGAGAGGGGGGAGAGAGAGAGAGAGAAAGAGAGAGAGAGAGAGAGAAAAAGAGAGAGAGAGAGAGAGAGAGAGCGTGCGTTCACGCCCCGAGTCAGCCAGCGGACAGACAAATACCTCTAAACCTAACTAAGATACCCTAACACACCTTAGAATGCTGGCAGATGTCCGAACCCTCCCTCCCCCTCCACCCCTCAAAAAAAAAAAGTAAAAAGGATGGAAGAGGCAGGGGGGGGGGGGGGGAGTAAACTTGGCGTACGCGCAATTTACTCCCAGTAAGCGTCCAACACCTCCCCTTCGATTACTGGGACTTAAACGATGTAAGACAAAAGCACTACACGGCGGAGTCCTCAAAGAAGCTCTTCCGAGACGTCCCCCTTGATGCAATTTTCCAGTTTTTACAAGAGATCAATAGATTTCACTTGATGTGATTTTACGTGTTTTTCTTTAATAGATTTTAGATTTGCAAGGTTGACGGTGAACGTAGATTTTAACTGTTGTCTTTTATCTTAACGGGTTGTTCTTTTCTTTTTGACGTGGTGTTAGCCCTGATATGGCTCTAGTGGTCGGCTGGGCTATAAGCAATATGAATTGAATTGAGCTTAACCAGTAATGGATTGCTGTGCTAACTTTGTGAGTTCAATAAAACTGAGAACTCAGGGTGGAAATGATTTATTCTTAACCAAGTGTGACCGCCCGCGTTCAAGCAAACATGAACCAGAAAAAAAAAACCGCGAAAAAAATCAGAAGGCGTGTTTAATACAATACAAGACAAGACAGGCGCACATTTTCGGCCAACTGGCCTTTGTCAAGCGTAGACGTAAGATCATAAATGAACAAACAACAAATATAAGAATTAGGAGAAAAAGACTGAAACTTCCCTGCTGCTTCGTCCAGTGGGAGAAAAGGACTAAAATTGGCCGAAATTTTGCGCCTGTCTTGTCTGGTTGTATTAAATACGCGTTCTGATTTTTTTTTTTTTTTTTTTTTTTTTTGGTGGTGGGGGGGGGGGGGGAGGGGGGGGTTCTTGTTCATGAGTTATTCTTGTTTTTCTTGTTTGTTTCACTCTTTCTTTATTTGTTTGTGCTTTGCCCAGCGAGTGTTACGTATTTTGTTTATCGGGGTGTTAACGGATTGTGTTTATTTATTCATATTGTTGCCAGATTCATGAAGTGTTAACGTCATCTCTGTGTAATCTCCTCTCCCCTCTTGACGCACGCATGCCTGTGTTATTAATAGCTGTTTCGGGAATCGTTCCGTAGTCTGCTGACTTGGTAATGAACACGTTTGGAAGGGGTGCAAATGGTGGGGGTTGGAGGTGGGCGGCGGTGGTGATGGTGGTGGGGAATGGAGCAATGTCTGCGCAATGGCGTTGATGGGTGATGATGAAGTGACATGACGGCTTAGCTAAGGCACTAAACCCCCTCCACCACCACCCTCTCCTCTTTCCCCTTGCTCCCTGCCGTAGCCATCCATATCCATCCAAACTCGTTCCCAGACGCCTCGCCACTGCCAGGATGTGTGCAATCTGTATGCAAAACGCTTCTCGGCCATTCATCAGTGTCACCTTGTCTCTCTGGTTGCAGACACTCTTATCACTCTTGTCCCGGGGTATGTATGTGTGTGTGTGTGTGTGTGTGTATGAGCTTGCGTACGTGTTTGTGTTTGTGTGTCTGTGTGTGTGTGTGGGGGGGGGGTTGGTTGGTTGGGGAGGTATGTGTGTGTGTGTTTGGGAGGTATGTGTGTGTGTTTGGGAGGTATGTGTGTGTGTTTGGGTGTGTGGGTGTGTGTGTTTGGGAGGTATGTGTGTGTGTTTGGGTGTGTGGGTATGTGTGTTTGGGGGGAGTTTGTGTGTGTGTGTGTGTCAGGGGGTGGGGTATGTGTGTGTGTGTTTGGGGAGTATGTGTGTTGGGGGGGGGGGAGAATGTATGTGTGTGTGTTTGGGAGGTATGTGAATATGTGTATGTGCGTGCCGCGCGCGCGCGCGTCTGTGTTTTTGTGTGTGATGCTACAGTTGTCACTGTGTGCATACACCACTATTTCTGAATCAATCGAATTTTCAAAGTGGTCTGAAAGTTATGTCTTTACGTTTCATGGAATGTGCATAGCTAAGCTTGGATTTTGTAGGTTTATCTCACAATTTGCAATGACGAGAAGTAAGTGTTTCGATTTACCAAAGACTTTTTCTGTAGGGAAAGAATCATTTTCGTCTTCTTACGCAGGCTACAGCTCCGGCGTGCACTGCCTATCTAAACACGTAAATTCATACAAACTTACCTACCTGCCTACCCCTCCCTTCTCCCCGTGGGAATGCCGGGGACTCTTTCAGTATAAATGGTATCCCCACCTTCTGGAGATTCTGTGCTAGAAAGTTCCTCTTTTCTGTCACTCTCTTTGTTTCTGCCTTGTTCCTTTGCTTTCTGTCATTTCTTCCTATGATTTTCTGCCTTGCGGGTCCATTCACCTGTATGTGTTCGATAAAGTCTTACGTACTTTTTTTTTCTCGTAGAATGAGAATTGGGTACATGTATTAAGCGCATTTTTGGCTTTAGGGAAATATATGCTGCAGCAGTTTTAGGTAATTTAGGTCCGTTTTATATATGTTTTAGTGTCCTTAATTACGTTCAAATTTGTATTCAGGTATGTTTTTTAAATCGTCTGTGCGATAAATTGACCAGAGTGATCAAAGGTATGTGCGTGAATGCATTGATATGTGTACTTAATTTTCTTTTTCATTGTTTGCCTGTTGAAGTATTGTATGTGTTTTGAAACGGTTAAATAGCCCTGATATGGCTGTACGCAGTCGGCTGGGCTGTAAACAAAAATAACAATAACAATAGCCTGCCCACCTAGCAGAGGGTGCTGAGTGTGGCGTGCATGACCGTTCTTTAGGGAGCTGTGGAGAAAACCTGAAAAAAAGTACAAGTAAATGAACTGGAAGGCAGAAATATGAAAGTCTTATGAGGCAAAGACAGCACAACAGGAAAGAGGAACTTCCTACAACCTAGAAGCAAACTAGATCCTGTGGATCCCTAACAGGAGGGGACTTTAAGTTCTGTGTATTCGCAGTACCTCACTGCGGGTAGAAAAGAATTACTATGCTTGGGTTTACGTAGTTTGCATTGTTTTCTTTGTCATCGAAAAGAAGGAAGAGTGGGGGTGAGGGGAGAAAACAAAACATCAAAAACAGGCCAAGGTGCGTTTGAGGGAGAAAGGGATGGGAATGCTCTAAATTGCACGATGAGGAGTGACGTCCCTTAGAAAGGCACGGCGTGGAGTGACATCCCTTGCCTCCCGACGAACTTAAATGAGAATAATGCAGGTGGCAACGTGGCTGAAAGAATCTAATCTTCCTTTCTTTCTGAGGCAGGGAATGTCATTTTGGTCCTTTGCATACTGCACCAGAGAGCTAGGCCTGTGCACTACTTGACATATCACGGCGCTGCTGGTCCCGGGGAACAATTGTTCGTGTTGTATATCCAGAAGAAAAATATTATTGGTATAAACCGCCCTACCGCGTTGATATTTGTAGATTGAGGGGTCGTGATTTAGTGCTGGGTGTTAGTGCTTCTTTCTTTTTTTTCTTCCCCCCCCCCCCCATTTCCCACCCAGTTTCTTAAGTTATCCGCCCCTTTTTGCATTACCATATATTAGTAACAAAGTCGGTTGTTGTTGTTGTTGATATGTGTGTGTGCTGCCACGCGTGTGTGTGTGTGTATTTGTGTGTGTGTGTATATGTTTGTGTGTTTGTGTGTGTCTGTATTTGTGTGTTGTATGTTTGTGTGTGTGTGTGTGTGTTCTCTCTCTCTCTCTCTCTCTCTCTCTCTCTCTCTGTGCGCGCGCGCGCGTGTGTGTGTGTCTGTGTGTGTTTGTGTTTTGGGAGGGGTTCGTTTATGTTTTAGTTTCTCAAGATGGCATCTTCACGCTCGGAATAAATCCCACGCGCACTCACGCCACTGATGCCATGTGAATATGATGGAGAAGATCCGAAATGATGTCGGCATAAGCCATAAGCCTGCGCGTAGATCCGACACGCTGGCACAGTTTTGGGGTGGCACTGAACGTGGGCATCCATGTCCTTGTTCGACTGTTGTTAAGATCTGGCAGTTACAAAGGAAAGATTTGCGTTTACGTGTGTGTGTGTGTTGTGTGTGTGTGTGTGTTTGTGTGTGTGTTTGTGTGTGTGCTTATACGCGTGCATTTGTTGTTGTGCTGTTGCTGTTTTTGTTGTTTATGGTTGTGTTTATTTGATTATTTTGACCTTTCTAGTTCTTGTTGATATGATAATTGCACATTTAATTTTATAGTTGAAACTCTGCAACAGACAGGTTGGAATGACATTTTTCACTACCGTTGTCATCACTAACATCAACAACAATGACAGTCTCCCTCCTTACCCACCTCCACCATCACCACCACCACCACCACCAATCTCCTTTCTCACCCCATCACCACCACCACCACCAACCTCCCTCCCTTCCTAACCACCACCACCATCAACAACAACAATCTCCACCCTTACCCCTACCCCCACCATCACCACCACCACGAACAATAATTTCCCTCCTTCCCTACCCCACCACCACCAACAACCCATGCCACCTCCACCACCGGTTTCTCTTCTTAACCTACCTCCACCTCAGCAACAATCTCCCTCCCTACCCACATCACCACCATCACCACCACCACCACCATCACCACCACCACCACCAACAACAACAACAACGACAATCTCCCTCCCTACCCCCACCATCAACACCATCGACAGTAATCTCCTCCCGAACCCATCACCACCACCACCAGCAATAATCTTCCTACGTAACCCATCATCGTCACCACCAACAACAGTCTCTCACCCTAACCCATCACCATCACTACTACCACCACCACCACCAGTTTCCCTCCCTACCCACCATCACCACCACCTACAACGACAATCTCCCTCCCTCCATCACCAACGACAACAGTCTCCCTAACCCACCACCACCACCATCAGCAACATGAATTACGTCCCTTAGTCCATCACCCACCACCATCAGCAACAACGACCACCTCCCTACCCCACCACCACCACCATCAACAACAACAACAACAACGACCTCCCTCCCTTCCTAACTACCACCACGACCACCAACAACAACAACGACAACAACAACGACCTCCCTCCCTTCCTTCCTAACCACCACCACCACCATCAACAACAACAACAACGACCTCCTTCCTAGCCACCACCACCACTATCAACAACAACAACGACAACAACAACGACCTCTCTCCCTTCCTAACCACCACCACCACCACCATCATCAACAATCTCCCTCCCTAACCCACCACCACCATCAACATCAACAACAATCTCCCTCCCTAACCCACCACCACCATCAACATCACCAATAATCTCCCTCCCTAATCCACCACCATCACCATCACCATCAACAACAATCTCCCTCCCTAACCCACCACCACCATCACCATCAACAACAATCTCCCTCCCACCACACCATCAACATCAACAACAATCTCCTCCTAACCACACATCAACATCAACAAAATCTCCCTAACCCACCACCACCACCATCAACATCAACAACAATCTCCCTAACCCAACCACCACCACCATCAACATCAACAACAATCTCCCTAACCCACCACCACCACCATCAACATCAACAACAATCTCCCTAACCCACCACCACCATCACATCAACAACAATCTCCCTAACCCACCACCACCACCATCAACATCAACAACAATCTCCCTAACCCACCACCACCACCATCAACATCAACAACAATCTCCCTCCCTAACCCACCACCATCAACATCAACAACAATCTCCCTAACCCACCACCACCACCATCAACATCAACAACAATCTCCCTCCCTAACCCGCCGCCACCACCATCAACATCAACAACAGTCTCCCTCCCTAACCACTATCACCACCACCATCATCTACAACAATCTCCTCCCTAACCCATCACCACCAACCTTCCTTCCTAACCCGTCACCACCACCACTACACCACCAATCTCCAGCCTTACCTCACCATCACCACAACCAATAACAATCTCCCTCCCTACCCCACCACCACCATCAACAACAACAACAATCTCCCTATCACCAGCACTACCACCACCACCAATCTCCCTCCCTTCCCTACCCCACCACCACTACCACCACACCACCAATCTCCCTCCATACCCCAACACCACCATCTTCCCCATCCCCCCCCCCTCTCTCTCTCTCTCTTTTTTTGTTTTTGTTTTTGTTTTTGTCCTTAAATGTGTGTTATAGTAGCCTGAAAGACGAGTGGTGGGGATTAGCGCCGTTTGGGGTCCCCTGTCGCATGGCGGAAAGGACACTACCCCAAGATTAACCTGTCCGTCAGAGTGTCACTGATGCGAAACATCATGGGCGCCACAGCCACTTCCACCCTTAACCCCACACCCCCACACCCCGCCCCCATCCCCCCAATGCCCCCCCCCCCATCTCCATCCTCAATGACTCTCCGCCCCTCTTCTCGAAAACAGAGAGAGAGAGAAAGAGAGAGAGAATGAGAGAGAGTCGTGTTTCCCTGTCATCCTTGAATACAATCTAAAACCCAGAAACGAGAGAGAGAGAGAGAGGGAGAGAGAGAGAGTCGTGTTTCCATATCATCCTTGAATACAATGTAAAACCCAGAAACGAGAGAGAGAAAGAGAGAGAGAGTCGTGTTTCCATATCATCCTTGAATACAATTTAAAACCCAGAACAGAAAGAGAGAGAGAGAGAGAGAGAGAGAGAGAGAGAGAGAGAGAGAGAGAGAGAGAGAGACGTGTTTCCCTATCATCCTTGAATACAATTTAAAACCCAGAAACGAGAGAGAGAGAGAGAGAGAGAATTAAACATTCGCAGTGTGGGAATTTTTTTTTTTAGTCATAGATATACAAGTTAATGAACAATGAATAAACGTGTAAGTGAGACAGAGAATCATGCACACATTATTATCTTAAGAATGAAAGAGAGTCGTATCTATTCCCAGTTAATGGAGATGTTAATAGAAAGAGAGAGGAGGTTAGTGTAGGGATAGAAAGGTAGGAAGAGAGGGAGGGAGGGGGTTGGGGTTGGGAAGGGGGCAGTTGTGCACATACCCTGTGAAATTCGTTTGTCTTAATGAGATAGTCACGAAGGTTAAGATGAACATTAAGTGGATGATTATGTGTCGCATTTGTATGTATGTATGTATGTATGTATGTATGTATGTATGTATGTATGTATGTATGTATGTATGTACATGTATGTATGTATGTATCTGTTTGTGTGTGTGTGTTTGTTGTGCGTGTGTTCGCGCGCGCGTGTGTGTGCATAAGTGCATAAGTTTATGTGTGTGCATGCGTTCAAGTCTGTCTGTCTGTCCATCTGTCTGTCTGTCTGTGTCAGTGAAAGATAAAGAGCATGCGATTTTGGTGTTATGGAGATGTGAATTTTGCTTCTGACAGGATCTAAAGCTCTTTGTTGTTATTCAGTATCAGTGGGTGCCTCTGATGACAGTGCCTTAATCTAGTGTCAGACACCTTGGGGGCTCTCTGGGCTCCTCCCTTTTGCCATGCTTGAACATATTTCTTTTATCTGCAAATCTGCCTTCTTAGAACTGCGAGAACTATTTTGTGGTAGATCTTTTCTTATACTGTGTGAATCGTCGTCTTCTTCATTGTTAGTCTCATTCGTCGTCACACTTGGAATTTAGTCCCGACAACACACACACCCCCCCCCCCCATCCCCCGCGGGATGCCAGGGGTTCTTTCCATATAAATGATATCCCCACCTTCTTGAAATTCTGTGCTAGAAATTTCTTCGTTTCTGTCACTCTCTTCGTTTCTGCCTTGTTCCTTTGCTTTCTGTCATTTCTTCCTATCAGTTTCTGCTTTGTTGGTTCATTCACCTGTACGTGTTCGAT
Organism: Monoplex corrugatus; assembly: GCA_030674185.1. Lineage (NCBI taxonomy): Eukaryota > Metazoa > Mollusca > Gastropoda > Littorinimorpha > Ranellidae > Monoplex > Monoplex corrugatus. The sequence continues at coordinate 14,422,640 of JAPXFY010000017.1, read as the reverse complement.
AAAGTCTTACGTACTTTTTCTTAGGATTAATGATTGGGCGCATGTATTTGGTGCATTTTTTGGCTCTAGGGAAGTGAGATATGCAGAAGCAATTTTGAGTGGTCTGGGCCCGTTTTTGCGCATCCACAGGCTTGTACAGCTTCTCCTGCAGGCTCAGGGGTGTCGGCCAAACCTTCTCCCTCGACGATCAGCACTGAATCGTCTGACTTCTGCAGCGCCTCCATAGTTGGTCTTCCTACTAACCCTAAACCTATCACGTCTTCAGATACTTCAGACTAACGCTGCCAAACTCATTCATACAAAATCAAAGCCTGACCAAATTATTCTGTATATTCTGTATATTGTTTGTTGTTCGTGTGTCATCAATACTTTCTCCTGTGCACATGAATTGGTAACATTTTTTTCGTAACCACATTGCATGTAGATGTCTGTTTATTGTAAAACGAAAAACGAATTAAAAAAATGTTTATAAAAAAAATGAAACCTGACCTTACTCCACCGCTCATCAAACGCCACTGGCTCCCTGTTAAATTCCGCATCTAGTACAAAATTACCACGCTTGGCTTTTGCCTCTTTCGTGGTTTTCTTCTGTTGTAGATATGATCTCCTCTGACTGACTGCGATCCTTCTCGTTGTTTGTGATCCAGTTCTGAATTGGTAAACACAAAAGCCCGTAGCCAGAAATTCGTTTAGCTACCAATCTGCAGTGCCCTCGACAACCCGTGATGCCCCATCTGTCGATGTCCTCGTCTTCAAAACCCAGTTTAAATCACATCTGTTGCTAATAGCCTTCTACGTTTAATTACTCAAAACTAAAGAGAAAAAAATGGAATTGTGTCTGTGTTCTGTAAAATTGGATTTATGTAGCCTGTGTTGTGTTGTGTTGTGTTGAGTTGTGTTGTGTTGTGTTGTGTTGTGTTGTGTTGTGTTGTGTGGGTGTATGTGTACGGGACAATAAATAAAAATTTAATGCTGTGGTTTTTTTGTTTGTTTGTTTATTTGTTTGTTTGTTTGTTTGTTTTATTCTACATTTGTACAGAATCCTGAGTGGCATATAGATGCTGAAGGATTCTAAATCGTGATGAATTTGGATTTATGTAGCATGTGTTGTGTTGTGTTGTGTGGGTGTAAGTGTACGTGAAACAAAATAAAAATTTAATGCTGGGGTTTGTTTGTTTGTTTGTTTTATTCTACCTTTGTACAGAATCCTGAGTGGCATTCAGATGCTTAAGGATTCTAAATCGTGATGAATTATTCATTTTGAATGAATAAATGAATAAACAAATAAATACCTCGATAGATAAGTAATTAAAAGATTGTCCCCAAACCTTTAGGTATTCGTGAAGTCTGGTGGTAGAAACGTTACTGCTGTCTGGGTTAGCTTCACTCTTACTCCTCTCCACCCCTGCTTGACCTTCCCCAACTCAAAAACT
>JAPXFY010000017.1:14408707-14418707 GCA_030674185.1 Monoplex corrugatus | reverse complement strand
GAGGGCTGAGGGGAGAGAGCGAGAAAGCGAGAGAGTAGGGATCGATGCACAACCCACCTCCATGATGACCCCTCATCGACGTCCCCTGCCGTTGAAGGAGGAAGAGGACAAGGAGGAAGAGGAGTCGGGGAAGATGAGGAGGAAGAAGGAGGAGGATGTCAGGCCAGTCAAAGCAGGCATCGTGGCAGAATAAATTCATCAAACTCATCATTTCACAGCGGCTAACCTCATTTCCTCGGGCGGCGCAGGGCGTCCCTTTACAGCCGTGAAGTGACCATGATGGGGGTAGGCGAGACGTGAAATGCCGCTTCCTGGCGGACCCGCCGCCATCTCTGCCCACCGCTCTTTGATCTTCTGGCACCGTCAAGCTCGGCCCATCTCATCAGAAAATAAGTTCCCTGCTCTCTGTGTGTCTCTTTGAGTCTCTGTCTCTCTCTCTGTCTCTCTCTCTCTCTCTCTCTCTCTCTCTCTCTCACTCTTTCTGTCTCTCGGTCTGTCTGTCTGTCTGTCCGTCTGTCTGTCTCTCTCTCTGTCTCTCTGTCGCTGTCTCTCTCCGTCTATGTCTGTCTGTCTGTCTGTCTCTCTTCTCTCTCTCTCTCTCTCTCTCTCTCTCTCTCTCTCTCTGCCACTGCTTTTTGGTGTCTCGTAAACAGGCATTGCTAAGAGGCGCCTCACACATGAAGATTTTTTTTTCTTTTATCTTTTTTCTTTTTCTATCCCGAGAAAATTTTGTGGTTTTGTTCTTACGGTTCTTCCTGAGAAAATGACCTTATCGAAACAAGAAGTTGATGTCTTTGTGACAGCTTTTTTTGTTTTGTTTTGTTCAAGAAGCGCTCATCAGAAGCAAGACCTGGTCAGGCAAATGGGTTTTTTGTAGGCTACAAGAACCTTAGGGATCGTTGCAGGCCTTTCGGGTCATGGAGTCCGTGTTGTTGTTGTTGTTATTATGATTATTGTTATTTGTTTAAATACCGCAGCGATGCGTGCAGAACAAGTAATATTTTTCTTATCAGCAGCCTTCTGTCGGGCCAACCGACGATAATACTAAGAAACAGAATTGTTAATTACCATATGTTGATGATGCTAAGAAAGGGAGTCGCTCAGTTTCAAAATCAGCGTTAACAGTACTAATAAAGGGAGCTGTTAAAACAGATGTTTCAGAAACCTCTGCCCAGAGTCAGTTAATTTGTCAGTATGGCGTAAAACAAACAAGCAGTTGCACACACGCTGGTCGTTCTCTCGAAGAAAAGAGCCAGCCATAGCTGCTAGTCGCTTTGTGGTCTCTTTGACAGCTTGTTCTGCGACGTTTCAGTTGCCACAGTAAAACCTACGGTTTCCTTCAGCAAACGTGGCAGACTTTTTTTTTTAAGGAGCGCCTTAGCGTAGAAATGCTCTGCTTTTAATGCTCTGCTTGTACTTGCATACTAGCAGTAATAGTGAGAAGAAGAAAAAGGTGGAATCGTATTTGAAACGTGCTGTTGTGTACATTAATTGAACTCGCTGTGCGTAAAACATCTGCAAGATACATAACGCACAGAGTATATAACAAATCGTATCATCAGAAGCGAGTGCAGACATACGTTTTGTTTGTCTGTGCTACTCTGGTTGCAAGTAGGATCTGTCTGCGTATCGCTTATGTGGGTGCGGACGTTAAACTCCAAACAAAAAACAAAAACTATATAACAGACACAGAAACACTGATATCACACATTATTGTACTTGCACTTATAAACATCTGCAAGATACATAATGCACAGAGTATACAACAAATACAGAAGTACTGATATCACACAGTATTTTACTTACGCTTATAAGAATGACGATTTCGTGTGGCACCATTTTGATTTCGCTGGGACTTCCCCAGCCACACTGTGTCTTCATGTTTTTTTAGACCTGTTCCCAGAGGATAATGGAGGTTATAATGATCCCCGTAGGGGATGCCGGGGGCTCTTTCCGTGTAAACAATGTCCCCCACCTTCTGGACATTCTGTGCTGGAAATTTCCCCTTTTATGTCACTCTCTTTGTTTCTGTCTTGCTCCTTCGCTTTCTGTCACCTCTTTTTATCATTGTCTGCCTTGCTGGTCTCTTCATCTGTACGTGTTCTATAAAATCCTACATACTTTCTAGTAGGACTCACAGTTGGGTGCATGTATTAATCTCATATTTAGCTCTAAGGAAATGTGATATACAGGAACAATTTTAGGTAGTTTTAGCCAATTTTGGGGGGTATAATTTAGTGTCCTTAGTTATGTTTCCGTTTGTACTCAGGTTTGTGTTTTTAACCCACCCACCCACCCTCCACCCCTGGTGATAACTTGGGCAAATGATCAACGCCAGGGGCATGTCCTCAGATTCTGTACACGAATGCATTGATTCGGGTACCCAATTTTCTTTTCCAGGCCTTTTATCAGTTTTTGTTTTTGTTTTTTGTTGTTGTTGTTGTTTTTTGGTCAGTGAGATGTTTTGTATGTTATGAGATGGTTGTAGCCCTGATATGATTGCACAGTCGGCTGGGTTTTAAACAATAAGAAAAAGAATGAAGTTAAAGTGAAGATCTCACCGTGGCTGAAGATAATTCTTCCTGACGACATGAAACATGCAAACAGTTGTTGTTGTTTAATTCAGCCGGGTGTTAAGCAGCTAAAAAGCCTCAGAGAAAAGACAAAACGAAAGGTGGGGTCCATCTGTAGTGAAATGCAGAACGCTTTGTCCTCAACTTATCCTACCACTCCTCCCATTCTACCACATCTTTGTCTTATTTGTCTCTCTTTCTGTTTCTGTCTTTCTCTGTCTGTCTGTCGCTCTCTCTCTCTGTCTCTCTCCTCTCTCTTTCTCCCCCTCTCCTTCTCTCTCTCTCCCTTTCTCTCTCTCTCTGTCTCTGTCTCTCGCCTCTCTCTTCCTCCCCCCCCCTCTCTCTCCCTTTCTCTGTCTCTGTCTCTCTCTCTCTCTCAGTCTCTGTGTCTGTCTCTCTGTCTCTGTGTGTCTCGGTCTCTGTCTCTCTCTGTCTGTCTGTCTGTCTCTCTCTCTCTCTCTCTCTCTCTCTCTCTCTCTCTCTCTCTCTCTCTCTCTCGTCATTTTACAGAAAGCAGTCTCTCGCAGATGAGTTAGACATTTCCACCCGCTTGAGCGCATGTTTATGAGCATATTCTCGTTCTGTTTTTCCACCGGTTCGATATCATAATTCGCAGATCATGCTTGAGGAATGTTACCATTGATTAGATATTTCCTGGACGAAGCAGACTTGGAAAAGGCGTGGCGGCTATGGCCACGCGGATAACACTTGCTGTGTGTTGTAATTGTCAGGTCGTAGAGTAGCCTGGTGTTTATATTATTGAAACAAATCTGATAGCCTGTCGTCGGTGGTCGGTGTTATTAGCTGTGCATTATAAACTTTTTGCAGTGGCGTTATGTTCAACTCTGGTTTTCCTTTGTTTTTCGGACGTGGTGTGATGGTTTTCGTACTGGTCCTCCTGTTGGTGTCATGGTGGTGGTGGTTGTGGAGGTAGCGATGATGGTGGTTGTGGTGGTGGTGGTGTGTTTGTATGTGTGAGAGAGAGAGAGAGGAGAGAGAGAGAGAGAGCGCGCACTCATAGGTGTGTTTCTTGTCTGTCAAGTCATCATGAGAGAGAAAGAGAGCAACATCCAATTGTATGATTCTACTGAAGATGGAGTGCGGCTGCCTACACAGTAGATAAATCAGAAATAGTCACATGCACATTGCTGTCACCGAAGAGTCTGCTGTTAGCCTGTTCCTTCACAGCCTTTTCCACATGTTATATCTTTGCTCATCATTTACTTGCTTTGGCCATTATAATACCGAAGAGGTCATGGCGATCTATGATTTATCAGCGTTTGTAATTGGTCCCATTGCAAAGAAATGCATTTTAAGATCGTAGATAACGCTTCCCCCCCCCCCCCCCCCCCCCCCCGAGGCATTTATGCACAAAGAAGATCAGAATTGAAAATCCTATCACAGAGCCTCCCTCTTTGGTACTACTGCAGACTGACGATCTGAAGAATTGTTCATCCGCAAGATCAAAGTGTAGGTCGAACTGTAACAGGTGAAGTGGAGTGATATAAATAGAGATATAATGTATCTGTAGCATGCATCAAATGACCCTTGACCTGAGGACGGAAGACTACCACTGCTTTAAAAGAGACCTTGATATGAATATGCCATTGGCCACCTCAGAAGCATCGATGACCTTCAAGAGTAATGTGCCAGAGAAAGACGATAACACAGCAGTCATCACAGTATCAAAACAGATCTAGCGTGTGAATATACCTTTAGCCACCTCAGAACCCCCCCCCCCCCCCACTGGACACGGGAGTCAGGGGTGGGGGTAGGGGAGGGGAAGTAGAGGGGATCCACACCAGGCAAATTCATCTCCAGCAGCAGCAGAACGCAGTACAAGGGATAGAGAGCGGGACAGCCGCCTATTACAAGTTCATACCAGGGAGATTAAAAACGTAGGCACTTTGCTAATGGAGGGATTTGTCCACGCGAGTTTGAAGTCTTTCTGAGTCTCCCCTGGCCGGGCGTCTCCGCGGGTCCGGATTCCAGCGAGATGATGTGATTGGGTGTAATTAGAAGCCACGGCCCGCCATCTCTCTATGACAGGCAGGAAGAATTAGAGGAGCGGGATGCAGCGATGGAAGATGGGGGGAAGGAGGGACGTTAATGGAAATGGTGGCGCGTCCGCACGCGCGCGGAAAATGCAAATCTGCCGCCGTCCCTGTCAGCTACTCCGTATGTTTTGCGCAGATTATGATTTCTTGGGTATCCGGTCTCGCTGGTTGGCGGGTTGGGGGTCTGATTGGAAATGATGGGAGACCGAGGGTAGTCGTAGGCTAAAAATGTCTAGTTATTATCCATCGGGAGGTGAGTTCTTCCGCCTTCTCTTCTCTCTTCTGATTCCTCTTCTTCTTTGTTATAATTTTTCTTTTTCTTTTTCTTTTTCCAAAGGTGAGTTCTTCTTGGCCTCCTGCCAGGGAACTCTTTTTAGTCACATAAAAGTCACATCTTCTTCTATTTTTTCTTCTGAAGATGGGTTTTTCTTTCGCAGGTAAACTCTATGTGTGCCTTTAATTTTCGTTTCTTATTTATATCCCCTTTTTTTTTTTTTTTTTTTTTTTTATCAATGGCTGGGCAGAATTGTAGAATGGTATTCATTTCGTCTGATTCTTGACTCATTAAAGAAGCAGTTTTCTTCTTGTTTCTCTTCTTCTTGTTCCTGTTTTTCTTCATTTCCCTGTGCATCGTACGTTTGGGCATTGTTTGTGGGTCCTTTTGTGAGCTACTTTGCCTGATTTGATTGTGTGTGTGTCTGTGTGTGCGCACGCTTGCTTGTTGTATAACTAAAATCAAAGGTGTTCTGTCATTAGTAAGGAATTCTCTCTCTCTCTCTCTCTCTCTCTCTCTCTCTCTCTCTCTCCTCTCTCTCTCTCTCTCTCTCTCTTCCTCTCTCTCTCTCTCTCTCACAGACACACACACAACACATACAAACAAACAAGCACAACACACTCACACCACACACCACACACACACAACGCACACACACAGACACACAACACACGACACACACAGACACACACACACACACACACACACACACACACACACACACACACACACACTCACACTTATTCACTCACCGTCATTGATCATGTCTATTGAATGAGGAATGCGTTAGTATGTTGGTCACTCTCGTAGTTTTGAAAATCAAAGTAGTATAATTTAAATCGTGTTCAAATCACCACAAGTAAAAATGTCCATTGTATTGAGGACGAAACATTAGTGCTTTTGAGTCGTGCTGTTTACGTGATCATGGATGTTGTAAGTGTACTTCTTTTGATAAGATAAAGCCTACTGTGTATTTTTCAAGGCAGTGGACTGTGAGGGTCCCCCTCCTCCCCCCCCCCCCCCATATACTCTTGCCAGACCTGTGCCCTGCAAATTTGTTTGTTTGAAGTGTGTTCCTATTATAGATCTGTTTAATTAAGGTCTGTTTGCCTTTTTTTTTTAACCAGAAATTTGACAGTGGTCCTTGTTCCCAGTTCTCTGCCGTGAAATGCGTCAGAACAAGAATTTCCCCCTGTGTGACTAGATGACCTAAGCACAGGAGTTGTAAGTTTATATGATGAGAAAAGAAACGTATATATTATTGTATGAAAGATTACAGCACAGAACAGTAGTAGCCTGCGTGTGAAAACTTGGACTAGAAAGTAATGAGACAACATTTACGAAAGATGAGACTGAAGAACAGTGCTTATGTAATACAAAGTCCGGTGATTGTCATTGAAAATCCGCCATTAGACTTGTTGGGAATAAACGTCGAGCTACACATACACTAGGATCCACAAAGCTTTGGCAAGGACTTCTTTTGGGGAGAGAGAGGGCTTAAATTAACTTAAGAGGAATAGATTTCACAATACCTCTCCATTTCATAGCTACAGGGGTGTCTAAATTGTAAATGTCAGCAATGACTTCTTCGGTGTGTATATTTTATGAGCAGATCTTGTTCACGCGATTTTATTCTGTTATCTGTCCAAATCCATAGCACGTATGAGTCTGTGCGAATTTTCAGAGACTACAAGAGAACAGAGTAGTCTATACCCCCTAACAATAGGAAAGAGGAAACTCACCACACAAGGGCATCTGTGTCACCTAAACTTATTGAAGTGCCCGTCAATTACAAGAGGGAGATAAATGGGTTAAGGGTTACGAGGAGAGAAGCTGATGCTGAGCTGGGTGGGGGAGATTGAAAAAAGAGACCAGATCGTGGTGTAGTGCTATCAAAATCTTGCGGAAGACCCTGCAACACCCCCCACCCCTCCACCCAACCCACCCACCCCCATCTCATCACTTATCCCTATCCCATCTCACTGCCGTCCTCTCAGTCAACGTGGCACCAGTCTGTAATTAGGGCCGCGTGTGTCGTGTCAAGTTTTGACAGGATTAAAGGGCGATTACCGTATCCGCCCCTGGAATGTAATAACTTGAAAACACATTAGCCAAATCTTTCCCCCACCAAGAAATGGCCGATTAGAATTCCGCAGAGTGTATCACATTTCATTACTTCACGCGACACTGGGAGGAAGAAGGATGGGGAGGGGGGGGTGCGAGGGGATGGTGGTGGTGGTGTTGGGTGTGTGCTGTCCCTCTCCCTCTCTCTCTCCCTCTCCTTCTCCCCGTCCCGTGTGGACGGTCCAGTCCAGATTCTAGCCGCCGCCTTCCCATTACTATTAGATTTGGAACTCTGAAGATTGTTTAAGAAGGGATAAGACGAGGGGGAGATTGTCGGTTCCCCTCCCCAGGATGATCCAGTATCGTCACAGCAGCTGTCCTCCCCCCCCCTCCCCCTGACTTGGCACGTGCGTGAATCAGCCGCAGACCAATTTGTCTGGCAGAGAGGAATCAATGGCCAGACTAGTGGTCCCATCCGAGCGAGGGCCCTACCATAGGGTGCATAACTCTTTGCCGCGCTGGTTGACTTGACCTGCGGGACAGAAGGTGAAGTGTTGTGTTTGAGGGCAGAGGAACTAGTTACATTTCAGGACTTCCGTATATAACCCGGTTGGTGGAAATGCAAGGGCACATTGGGTCCACGACTAGATTTGGGGTTTTCTGACAGCGTGGACACATTTTATGGGATCAGGTTTGGAAGGAAGGATGTTTCCCCGGAGAATGTTTATGTAAATATTGGATATTGACGTCTTAATAGTGTGATTCACGCGTGCGCGCGCATGCGGCTCATGCGCGCGCGCACACACACACACATTGACCCTTTGACTCCTGCACCCTATCCGCCAAGAGCAAAAACTTCAGGAAGCTGGTGGATAGAGTGAGGGAGTCAAAGGTTAAGTTACGATTACTAGCATGGTTAGCAGCGCAGGATGCTGGCGGACAGGGCGTGGAAGTCAAAGGGTTAAATATTCCCACTCTAGCATACAAGATCTGACCAGGTTGTTATCGTTCCCTGTGAGCTGAAACTGTGTGTCTGACCAGGTTGTTATCGTTCCCTGTGAGCTGAAACTGTGTCTGACCAGGTTGTTATCGTTCCCTGTGAGCTGAAACTGTGCGGTGTACGGTTGGTAGACATGTGTCGATCTCGATTTGTCATGGCTATAACAAAGTCGTCTATGCACTAGGGGCACATTAGCCATAAATGTACGTATGTATGTCAGATTTATTTTCTTTGGAGCAGTCAGTGGTATAGAGACAGAGCATCCTTTTTTTCCACTCTGATTACGCAGGTTCAGACCTGACTTGTGGTTGGGAGAGGAGAGAGCCAGATGGAAAGAAGAAATGTCAGTGCATGCAGTCTTCAGTCTACCAAGATGTGAACAGATTACCTGGTTATGACGACATAATGATGTGAAAGAAAAGCAAGATTGAGAGAGGAGGGGATATCACTGTGGTTAATCTGGCCTGAGAGAATTGTAGGGAGGGGTCACCGCCTCATTTGTCAAGGGCTGGCTGGCTGGCTGGCTGGCTCCTTTGATAGAACCGTTAGAATCCATATCACAAGTCGTGTTCAGTCCCATCGGCAGCATAAGAGTTTGGCTTATTCATTGCCCATGCTAATGCTGTAATCATTTTGGTCGTGTCAGCTTAGTGTTTCATGTATTCCGTCTCCCTCTCCTACTTCAAGACCTTGCCTGGGGCATACGATTTGTAGAGGTTCAAGGAGTCTATCATGTCAGGATCACCTCTGGCAGATTTGGGCAGAGTGCATGTGGGCTTGTCCGCGTGTGATAAATCTCTCTTGAACAAATTTTGATTCAGTTTCAAATTCCACCACACCGAATCTCTCTTGAACAAATTTTGATTCAGTTTCAAATTCCACCACACCGAATCTCTCTTGAACAAATTTTGTTTCAGTTTCAAATTCCACCACGCTGGCCTTTTTTCTCTCAAGAACCTCATTGTTTTGGGGAAAAAATGTTAATTTCACCTTTGTCTAACAAAGGAAGGCACTGCTATGCAGGAGTACCCCGATCACCTACCCCCCTCGATCGCCTGGTCTGTAGCTACTTCTTTACAACCACCCACCCCCCTTCCCAGTGTGGTAAATATGGTTGTGAATACTAGTTTCTGTTCACGATTGTCAGACAGCCTTTATCTTTAGGTTTGTGTCTATATGTTCATTTACTCACAAATTCAACAACCTTTGGGTTACGAGACAAATTTTTACCAAGTCACTGGCCGCTTTAACCCTTTGATTCCCGCACCCTGTCCACCAGCATCCTGCATTGCCAACCATGCTAGCAAAACAAAATCTTAACCCTTTGGCTCCCTCACCTGTAGGATGCTGGTGGATAGGGGTGAGAGAGTCAAAGGGTTAAGTTTTTGCAGTTGATGGATGGGGTGCGAGAGTCAAAGGGTTAAAATGAAAACGTGTGCCCCTTCCTCACCACTGTACTCTCCTCCTATTTACAACCACCTTACTTTTACGGGGGCAGGATCTTAATCCAGTCACTGAACTCTGAAAAACTGTTGACGAAATAAGTAGAGGTCTTGTTGTAGCGGGTCCCAGCGCGTTCGAGAGCAACATGATAAGTGCTGTGAGCGTCCACATCCCTCTCGTAGGCTGGGCTTGAGTGGGTGGGGTGGGGGCTGGGAGCCGAGTTTGAGGGTCCTGTGTGTGTTGACCAAAGGATTACACCTTTCAGTAGGGTCTTTTTTCCCCCTTCTCCCTCTCCTCTTTCCCCACAGGTGACAAATTGCTACTTGCTGGCCAAGCTAGCTGACCGGCTCCTGGGGTCCAGGCCAGCTATTTTTACGTTTAATCATAACGTATGGTGCCTTACATTCTGCCTCTGTTATCTTTGGTTTGTGCTTGCTACTGGCTTTGAAACTAGTGGTAGTGTTTATCTTGAGTCATTGTATGGGAGGGGGGGGGGTGATGGGGGATGAAGTGGGGGAGGGTCAAGAAACGTTTTAGGTAGGGAGTGGTCACTCAGACTCGGACACATAATAGTTATATAGTAATAATG
>JAPXFY010000017.1:14393707-14403707 GCA_030674185.1 Monoplex corrugatus | reverse complement strand
TCAGTTTGGCAGAATATGATTCACGATTTGTTTCTGATTCTCAGCAATGCAAACAGCTTTGCTTTTACAATTTGTACATTCCTTATGATGAAGGGTTCTGAATTGTTGAAAGTCTTGTGCAACATCAGATGGAGCGACAGTGAGGAAGCATTTTCTTGTGTCCGAGTTAGTAATTTTCTTCCATTGCTTCACTTGCTTGGCTCATTCTCTGATCTCCTGTGCTCATCGCTCTCTCTTGTTCCAGCACACAACTGAAACACCACACTTTCTTTCTGCCCTGCTGTTCCTCGCTTATTCCTATTTCTCTTCGCTCTTCTTCTTCTGTTTGTATCTTTGGTTTTCTACTCTCCCTCTTGGTGTCCTCTTCAGGGTATGTCCTCTCTTACCATCTCTCATCTTTTTACTCTCTTCTGTTACTGTTGTCTGGTCTGGTCATGTACCTCTTTCTGATATCTCTGCCACTTTCATTTCTCCGTGTCTGTCTGTCTTTCTGGTTTATCTTCTTCTTTCACGTCTCAGTGCTGTTTGTAGTTTTGGTCTGTCTCTTTCCTCTCTCCTGACTATCTCTTCTTCTCATCCATCCTTTCGTTCATTCTGGTTCTCTCTCCAGATTCCTATCTTCTTCATTGCGCTTTCACATGCTTTCCTTGCCACCTAATCATATTTTTTTTAAGGGATGGACGGGGGGAGAACAGACGAGCAGACGAAGAGAGGGGTGTATAATAGAGCATACTTTAGGAGGGGAGGTGAAAAAGAGCATACTTTAGGAGGGGGTGAAAAAGAGCATACTTTAGGAGGGGGTGAAAAAGAGCATACTTTAGGAGGGGAGGTGAAAAAGAGCATACTTTAGGAGGGGGTGAAAAAGAGCATACTTTAGGAGGGGGTGAAAAAGAGCATACTTTAGGAGGGGGTGAAAAAGAGCATACTTTAGGAGGGGGCGAAAAAGAGCATACTTTAGGAGGGGGGGTGAAAAAGAGCATACTTTAGGAGGGGGTAAAAAAGAGCATATTTAGGAGGGGGTAAAAAAGAGCATACTTTAGGAGGGGGTGAAAAAGAGCATACTTTAGGAGGGGGTGAAAAAGAGCATACTTTAGGAGGGGGTGAAAAAGAGCATACTTTAGGAGGGGGTGAAAAAGAGCATACTTTAGGAGGGGGTGAAAAAGAGCATACTTTAGGAGGGGATGAAAAAGAGCATACTTTTTGGGGGTGTGTGTGAAAAGAGCATACTTTTGGAGGGTGTGTGTGTGAAAAAGAGCATACTTTTGGAGGGTGTGTGTGAAAAAGAGCATAATTTAGGAGGGGACGGGGGGGGGGGGGGGGGAGGTGAAAAAGAGCATACTTTAGGAGGGGGACGGGGTGTGTGTGAAAAAGAGCATACTTTAGGAGGGGGTGAAAAAGAGCATACTTCAGGAGGGGGTGAAAAAGAGCATACTTTAAGAAGGGGACAGAGGATCTCCATCTATACATTGCTTTTAAAAGGTGCCGATATGTGTGATATCTGAGAACTAACTGAAAGCGGCTTAAGGCATTGAAGACACGGCTGTCTATGATAATAATCTAATGTCAAGTGGAATAGTTTTGCCTGTCTGTATCTATGAAATAATTGAATGCAGTTTAAAGTGAATTAACATTGTGTGTCTACAGTATTATGATTATAATCTAATGTCAAGTGGGATAGTTTTGCCTCTCTGTATCTATAAAGTAAATGAATGCAGTTTAAAATGAATTAGCATTGTATGTCTACAATATATTATTGCAACCTAATGTCAGGTGGGACAGTATTGCCTCTCTGTATCTATGAAGTAATTCAATGCGGTTTAAAGTGAATTAGCATTACCTATCTACAATATATATAAATTGATTTTAGGCATGAACTTTTAGAGTTTTTATTGATATTGGTAGGTGTATTTTCCAAAACCTTGCCTTACGAAGATTTGTCATATCAGTTAACTAACATACAATCTAAAATATAAACTTAAGCTTTGATGTTTTGGATAACATGAATGATTGTGGGTTTTTTTTCTAATTTTGGTTTGTTTGTTTGTTGGTTTGTTTGTTTTTTCGTTTCGTTTCGTTTTATTATTTAGTCTTGTTCTAGTTTTAGTGCTTAGTGTTATGATGTACAGGAATGGCCTGAAATGTAGTAGTGTCTGTCACAACACACACACAAACACACACACACACACACACACACACACACACACACACACACATACACACACACACACACACACACACACACACACACACACACACACAACACACACACAACACACACACACACATTCTCTCTGTGTCTGTCTGTCTCTCTCTCTCTCTCTCTCTCTGTATGTTGGTGAGGGAGAGAGGCTGCTAACACTGAATCTTCGTCATTAACTACATCTGCTTTCTCCTTTTTTTGTTTGTTTTTAATGCATCCTGCACATTTTTTTTATTTTTCATTTCCCTTGTTCGTATGTTTGTAAGTTATGTTCGTACAATTTATTTCGGTTTTATTTGTTTAGGTTCAAATATGTCATTTCACTGTTCGGTCTTTATGCTTATTTTATATGCGTAGAATAGAAAGGACGAGCTGTCTGACAGGTTCATTGGACATTTTAAAGCTACCATCCTTATGTAGTGAAGGGTTCTGAAGTTTGAAAAGTCTTTCTCGTCCGTACAGGACAATGCAGAGGGAGCAGACTGTCGAAGGGAAGCAACTCTTTCTCGTGTGTCCGAGTACAGTAAATCAATCTCTCTCTCTCTCTCTTTCTCTCTCTCTCTCTCTCTGTCTCTCTGTCTCTCTGTCTCTCTCTCTCTCTCTCTTACACACACACACACACATACACACACACACACACTCTCTCTCTTTCTCTCTCTCTCTCTGTCTCTCCCTCCCTCTCTATCTCTCTTACTGTCTCTCTCTGTCGCTCTCTCTCTCTCTCTCTCTCTCTGTCCCACTCTCTCTGTCTGTCTGTCTCTCTCTCTCTCTCTCTCTGCCGTTGTCCCTCTCTCTCGGTCACTGTCTCTCTCTGTCACTCTCTCTCTCTCTCTCTCTCTCTTCCTGCCTGTCTGTCTATCTGTCTGTCTGTCTGTCTGTCTCTCTCTCTCTCACTCTCTCTCTCTCTCTGTCATTCTCTCCGTGTCTGTCTGTCTTTCTGTCTCTATCTGTCTGTCTTTCTGTCTCTGTCTGTTTGTCTGTCTGTCTGTCTCTGTCTCTCTCTCTCTCTCTCTCTCTCTCTCTCTCTCTCTCTCTTCTTCTTCTTCTTCTTCTTCTTCTTCTTCTTCTTCTTCTTCCCTGCTATCTCCTGCCCCCTTTTATCATATTTTTTTTTCTAAGAGGGCATGGACGGGACGGAAGGAGACAGACGGACGGACAGACAGAAGAGAGGTTGCTGTGGTTATCACACCCTGAGTACACACACCCTTTGGGTCTGACGGTGACGATAACATACAGTGAATGGAGACGTTCACTTCAGCTGTCATCGTCACCAACCTGCTCGCCCTCTTCAATCTTTCACCTGTCCACTTGTGTTTTTGACGTTATCAGATTTGAAGAGCTCTGTGGGCGTGCGTGTGTATGTAAGAGAGAGAGAGAGACGGTGGGGTAGAGAGAGGGAGGAAGGGAGAGAAAGAGAGGGAGAGAGAGAGAGTAAGTGAGAGAGAGAGAGGGGAGAGAGAGAGAGAGAGAGGAGCGACAACTCATGTTAATTAACGTAAACAGTGTCATGATTATGCATAAGGTTTGAGGGTATTTTTTGGAATGCTTCCAGCCTTTGCCTATGGAGGGTCTACACGAACATAATAACAAGAAAACATCAAGAAAATGCAAAATCGGAATAGTAATGATAGTAATGATATTTATAAAGAGCTAAAGCTTAATGTGTACATGTATATCTAATCAAAGCGCACACTCTCATCGTTCACTAAAACATTCACTCACATTGACAAAAACAACTTAAGGGTAAAACGTGCATGCTAAAAGAGAGAGAGAGAGAGAGAGAGGGAGGAGAGGGAGAGAGAGAGAGAGGAGGAGGGAGGAGAGAGAGAGAGAGAGAGAGGAGAGGGAGGGGAGAGAGAGAGAGAGGAGGGAGAGAGGAGAGAGAGAGGAGGGAGGAGAGAGAGAGGAGGGAGGAGAGAGAGAGAGAGAGGGAGAGAGGAGGAGAGAGAGGGAGGAGAGAGAGAGGAGAGGAGAGAGAGGGAGAGAGAGAGAGAGGGAGGGAGAGGAGGAGAGAGAGAGAGGGGAGGGAGAGAGAGAGAGAGAGGAGGAGAGAGAGAGAGAGAGGGAGGGAGAGAGAGAGAGAGAGGGAGGGAGAGAGAAGAGAGGGAGGAGAGAGAGGAGAGAGAGAGAGGGAGGGAGAGAGAGAGAGAGAGGGGGGAGAGAGAGAGAGAGAGAGGGGAGGAGAGAGAGAGAGAGAGGAGGGAGAGAGAGAGAGGGAGGAGAGAGAGGAGGAGAGGGAGGGAGGAGAGAGAGAGAGAGGAGGGAGGGAGGGAGGGAGAGAGAGGGGAGGGAGGAGGAGAGGAGAGAGAGAGAGGGAGGGAGGAGAGGAGGGAGGGGGAGGAGAGAGAGAGAGATTTGGTCAAAAAAACATCTCGTGTATAAGCGCTTTGTCACTTTTGTTGGACACTTCGCAAATTACCCGAAGCTAGTACTACTTGAGCATACTTTTGTATAAGTACTACACGAAGGTGTGATAAAATCTCGTGCTTTTAAAATTAGTGTACGGTTGCGTTGTTTTTTCTTTCAGGTCTGGTGGGGAGAGAGAGCGGGGGTGGGGGTGGAGGGCAAGGACTGATGCACATTCTGGTCATAAGACCAATGCTAATGGCATTTTGGTGCTTTGAGGCGGTATTGAGCAAAGTACAGAATAACCAAGTCTTATACATCAAAAGCAAACTAAAACTTTCTGAGAGAGGCAGTGGTATGTCAGGTAGGTTAATATTTTCTTTTGTTTTTAGCGCTCTGATTCGAGATGAACGAACGTGCAAACACGCTTATACAGTTACGCATACGCTTTGCCACAATCTGCCCGAAAGTAAAACAATCCTAGAAGTAGAACTAAATTAAAAAGGAAAAAAAAAAGTTGCGTGGGCAAACCTTGTGTTCAATAATGAATCGCTTTATTGAAGGAAAAAAAAGTCTTAATCAAGTCACGCAGTTCACACACGGCTAAGATAGTTTGTGCGTGTTGTGCCTCTCCGCTCCCTCTTCAGACTCTTGTTTCAAGACTTCTTGAAGACTGCTACATGACAAAGTCTTTGACGCAACTTCTTTGACAAGGAATTTGAGCAAGGTTTCTCTCCCTTTGTACGGCGGGAATCAAAGAGTCCCGCCGCCCGACTGCAAACTTGGAAGAAAAAACAGAGCCAATGAAGAGGTCGGAGATTGGCTTTGAAGAGCGAGGAGCCAATACAAATGAAGTCCTCTTGTGGGGAGATTATTCAATCCATCTAACGGGTCAAGCAATCGTTACCTCCCTTCCCCCTCCCTTAAAAAAGAAAAGCCTTGATCTGTTTGACAAACCCTACACTTTCCTCCCGTTTTCCCTTAGGGGACCCTCCGCGCTTGATTTTGACTTGTAGGCAGCAAGCTTCAACCTCCTACTCTTTTATTTGCCCGTTTCTTTTGGCTCCCATCACCCGCCACTTTTCTCGGGCTTCCAAACACGTCCAGAGTGGCTTCCCTTGGCCCTGCCCTTGGGTGGAGTGGGCTGGCGCTTTGTGTTAGCATTTTGGACCGGTCAGTGCCTGTTGTCGCTGCGGGTGAAAGGACTGAGTGTACACAGGCGATCAGCTTCTGGAGTGGCGCTGGGCACTCCTGTCAGCCCTTCATCCGGGGTTTTTGGCCCCGCTTGGAGAAAGGTCGGGGCCCACTCTGGAGCAGAGGCCACCACGCGTGAGCGGTCAAAGGAAACAGAGAGGTGAAGGAGGGACTTGAACACAATCGAGCGGAAAGGGAAGGAACTGACGAGTTTCCGTGTTGACCCGCAGGTGTTGGGGATCACAGGCCTTGTCTGCAGGGGTATGCACGCCTGGTTTGTATGTGCAGCCCTCTTCGTTTCGTTTGTCTCTGTGTTGTTGGGTATTTTCCCCTCCCCATTATCTCACTTCGTTTCATTCCTATGTCTTCAAGTGTTTGACGACGGATTTATGTCACTCAGTGGGCGAGGCAGATGTGGACCTATAGATTCTGCTCTTGGTTTTGAAGTGTATATCAATCAGTTTACGCATTGCCAAAACTGTTCGGCTGATATGGGATTGTCGGTTCTTGGTTTTAATATGTGTGTTCATTAGTTGGTGCACAGACAAGAAAATTCAAGTATGGAAATTATGGAGTTGAACTACAAGAATAGCGTATAGATGTCAAGTCCCTAAACAAAACAAATGGCATTTCTGGGGTTTCCCAAATCAGAAGTTAATTGAGATGGTAAGGCGAATGGTCATTTGCCCCCCGTTAGGTGGATTCGATCAGCACTCGATATATTTCCGCTTGGGATTACAACTGTGGACTAAATTAGCTCATCCAGTCCACATGTGATGAGTTAATTGTGCAAGAATGTGTGGTCTGTTTCTCCGGTTACTTTGTGTCTTGTTTTAGGATTTCGTTAAAAAATACGTGTAAAAGCAGCAGCAGCAACAACAACAAAAATATGGAATCCTAACCGTATCTCGAACAGTGCAGGCACTGTAACTGTTATTTTATCATTTTACACACCTTTCGTTGAGTCATGTATTGATCTGGGGGGGAAAGTGCTTTCGGAGTGTCAGTTCGGTCCTCGAAATTTGGTTTTTCCATGATGATTAGAATAGAAAATGTTTGAAAGTTGAACCATTTTGACGTTTCAAAGTTGCCTGCACGTCGATCAAGTTAGTCTGTTAGTTAACGCTTAATGCTGTGTCAACGATAGTCGTCAGTTAATTTATCAAACCACCTCACGTTGGTCTGACTCAACCAGTCAACCACAATGAACAGTCAGAAAACGTAAAGCTAGCTCTCTCTGTGTCTGTCTGTCTGTCTGTCTGTCTGTCTGTCTCTCTGTCTCTCTCTCTCTCTCTCTCTCTCTCTCTCTCTCACACACACACACACACAACATACACACACACACTCTCTCTCTCTCTCTCTGTGTGAACAGTCAGAGAACATAAATCTCTCTCTCTCTCCCTTTCTCTCCCTCTCCCTCTCTCATGTTCAATTAATTTACCACCCACCTTTTGTGTGTGAGCGTTAGAGTGAATAACGTCGTGTGTTTGTGTTTGTATTTAGCGTCGCCTCGTTAGACCCATACAATCCAAATCTGGTAGCCGCGGAACGACTAGTGGACTCAAAAAGTGTTGGTTTTGGCCCACTAACTGAAGAGGGGTCAGAGAAACTTTCTGTATTCAGGATTGAGCCATTTGGCACACACTCGTTACGTTCGTTTTTTTTTTTTTTTTTTTTTTTTTTTTTAAAAGCCGGGGTTTATTGGTAATGTGAGCAGTTGGTGTAAACTTATAGACAGGCATGAAGAGGGTTAGTGACCTTTGTAATTGGAACCAAGAAAACACGAAACTACAATCAGAACGCGTATTTAGTATAGCCGGACATTTTAGTGACCTTTGTAATTGGAACCAGGAAAACACGAAAATACAATCAGAACGCGTATTTAGTATAGCCGGACATTTTAGTGACCTTTGTAATTGGAACCAGGAAAACACGAAAATACAATCAGAATGCGTATTTGATAAAGCCAGACAAGGCAGGCGCAGATTTTCGGCCAGCTGGGTGGCCTTTGTCAAGTGTAAATGTAAGATCACAAACGAACAAACACCAAATAAAAAAAAAATTAGGAGAAAAAAGATTGAAACTTCCCTACTGCTTCGTCCATTGTTGCCGTTCTATGTTTAGCTTTTTTTTTTAAAGATACTGGAATTGATGTTTGACAGATATGTATGTTCGGATGTGAACAATGGACGCTGCCGAGTCTGGTAAAAAAAAAAATTCAGATCTTTATGAGTCCAGCTGCCGAAAGAAACTGCTTCGCGTGTCCAACCTTGGATATAGATCTAAAACCTTAACGGGTGCATAGGGAACAAGACCAACATTTTAATGGGCCTGGATGAAAGAACTCTTCTGGAAATAGAGAAGCGTAGCAAGTGTTCTTAGTTTGATCACATCACGAACACAAAGCTGATAGTGCACAGAGCTGTGTCTTGCTGTCCACTCTTCCTTACGATTCAGAAACACGGAAAGATGATAGAAAGCGACCTTGCCGGTCTATCAGCCTTCCACACTGAGAACACCCTTAGAATCGTACGTATCTTCTGAGCCAACACCATCTCCAACCAACAGTTACTTGCCCCCCGTTGCAATCAAGAGAATATGAACACTATCACCATGAAAGATGATTTATGTTCGTTCGTTCATATTTGTTTCTTTTGTCACTGTGGATTTTTGCCACGTGAAACTCGGGCTGCTCTCCCCTTTGATTTGAGAGCGCGTCGCCTTAGGGCAGCGCCACCTTTTTTTTTTAAACCAAGACTTCAGAAAGGCAAGAAGGCTAATTGGTCTTCAAGGAGAGATGGACAAAGACCGAAAGAGAGAAGAGACACAGGATAACGTCATCCGGACTGTCCTTCTTCGCTGGGTACAGAATGGAAGATGTAAGAGAGGAAGACCAGAGAACAACCTTTGACGAAGAGTGGATGAAGAACTCGAAGCTCTGAGACAATCGTAGGGTTCCATACAGGGGCTGGCCTAGAACAGACAGCAGTTGAGAATCGTCGTTGCCAGTGGCATACTTTGGCAGTAAGTCAGTGCGCCATGACACGCTGTCCAAGATCTTCCTTCACGGTACCTTGAAAGGTGGAACCGCCATTGCCGAGGCCGACAGATGAGGAGAGCAGGGTTAGCAGACGGCAAGGAAAACATCCACCTCAGCATGTCAGACCTGCGTGCTGATGCTGCCCATACTCTGCCCCCATATCTGCTTCCCACCCTTGTACACACACTCACACACACTCACTCACTCACACAGAGAGAGAGAGAGAGACACACACACACACACTCTCTCTCTCGCTGTATGTCTCTGTCTCTCTTTCTCTCTCTCTCTCTCTGTCTCTGTCTCTGTCTCTGTCTCTGTCTTTCTCAGTATGTCTCTGTCTCTCTCTGTCTCAGTCTCTCTCTGTCTCTATCTCTCTCTGTCTCTGTTTGTCTGTCTGTCTCTCTATCTCTCTCTCTCTCCCAATACACAGTCACACACACTCACACGCACGCGTGCACGCACACTCACGCACAGACACTATAGAATGAACTTTCTCTTTTCTTGGTGACACTCGTGCAGCTGAAGTATAATTTCTGGCGCCACCCACGAAACCTACATTACACTAGAACGTTAAAGAAAGAAAAAGAAAAGAAACAGAAATTGGGAAGAGAGAGAGAGAGAGAGAGAGAGAGAGAGAGAGAGAGAGAGAGAATCGATTTCAGAAAACAAACGCGCAAGTAAGAAGAAGCTGAGGGAAGGGAGAGAGAGAGAAAAAAAAGCCTTTTTTTTTTTTTTTTTTTTTTATGTACACACACACAGAACTAAAAATCGAGAATTAATCCCTGGCGATTCTTTCTTGACGTGTCAGAGCAGAATGGCAATGGCTGGGATCGGGAAGGTGGGGGAGGGGGGTTGGGAAGGGAGGGAGGTGAAGTATTGAAGGCCGGAGTTCACACACAGACACAGCGGGCTGTCCTGCAGTGGGACCGACCTTATTGGGGACTGGATGTCCCGTCCGTACCCCCTTGTCCCTTGAAGACTCCCCTGTATGACACGCGAAGAAAGCCCTGAAGGGGCCTGTCGGTCTTGTCAACGGGTTCTATCCCCTTCACTCTTCGGGGGCTTGTCTCGACTCACGCTGTTGCATTGTCCCCTTGGCAATGTGGTGGTGTATTGACTGTGGTGTTGTTGGCTTATTGGGATCGTCGGCAAGCCTCTCTCTCTCTCTCTCTCTCTCTCTCTCTTTTTTTTTTTTTTTTTTTTCTTTTTTTAAATATATG
>JAPXFY010000017.1:14383707-14386207 GCA_030674185.1 Monoplex corrugatus | reverse complement strand
GATTTTATATGAAAATATTCTCTGACCCTCACCCACCCCCCCCTCTCTCTCTCTCTCTCTCTCTCTCTCTCTCTCTCTCTCTCTCTCTCTCTCTCGGGTTATATCCACCGTATAAAACAATATCTGAACTCTGTCTGGTTTTCTCTTTGTCTCTCTCTGTCTCTCAGTCTCTGTCTGTCTGTTTGTCTGCCTCTCTCTCCCTCCCTCCCCTCCCTCTCTCTTCCCCCTTTGGTTATAGCCTTTATATGAAAATAATATCCTGAACCCTTCCTCCCTCCAGACTGGTGGAAGTTGGCCCAGGCAAACCTGAAAGCTGGGCAGGGGGCGGAAGAAACAGCAGCAGGCAACAAAGCCGTCAATCAGCCTCAGTCCGATAACAGATCGGCAGGAAACCCCCTCTCGCTGTAGCTCACCCCCCCCCCCCCCCCCCCAATCTATTGAAGGCCGAACACTGCTTGTGTACACGATTGAAAATGCTGTTCTCTTTTCTCGTCCCATCCAGATAAGCATAAATATGCCTAAATGGCCATATTCAGATCTGAAAAATATATCGGTCTGTGCCACTTCTCCTCTACTCTTGTTTTTGAATTGCAGTTTTCCGTCCGAACTTTACGCCAGATTTTTTTTTTTTTTTTATAACGTTTTACGGAAATCAAGTCATGACTTTCTTCCCTATGTTCTGTCTTATCCACTTGCCTCGTGTCCTTCCTGTCGTCATTTTTGTTGTTGTTTTGTTTTGTTTTTTGACCTCAGTGTTGTGCGAAATTGCATCTTCCTTTTTCTCTCTGTCCCGTCAACTCTGTTGCCCGCATTATTTCCCTCTCTTTTACTATGGTTTTTTTTTTTTTTTTTTTAGGAACCAGATAGCAACAACAACAAAAAACCACGAAAAAAGAATCAGAACGAGTATTTAATACAACCAGACAAGACAGGCGCAGATTTTCGGCCAACTGACCTTTGTCAAGCGTAAACGTAAAATCACAAACAACAAACAACACATACAAATATTAGGAGAAAAAGACTGAAACTTCTCCGCTTCTTCGTCCAGTAGGAGAAAAGGACTGGACGAAGCAGCAGGGAAGTTTTAGTCTTTTAAATTAGGAGAAAAAGACTAAATCTTTTAATAAGTAGAAAAAGACTGAAACTTCCCTGCTGCTTCGTCCAGTCCTTTTATCCCACTGGACGAAGCAGCAGGGAAGTTTTAGTCTTTTTTCTCCTAATTTTTTATATTTGTTGTTTGTTCGTTTGTGATCTCACGCTTGACAAAGGCCCATTGGACGAAAATTTGCGTCTGTCTTGTCTGGTTGTATTAGATACGTGTACTGATTCTATTTTCGTGTTTTTTTTTTCTGGTGCCTGTTCGCTTGAATGCGCGCGGTCGCACTTGTTTTGGATATGGTTTTTAGGTTTTATGGCACGGGTTAAGACTGCATTGCTTGAGTGTCATGACTGATATGAGCACGTGGTTGGGGGACAGTTCAGAAAGTTATGGTGCGCATCCAGTGTTTGCTTCTTCCGGTGTTATATTTCAGTATTGCACAGCAAACTCCTGAAAAAGAAAACACGAATGCTAGGTAGTAGAGATGGTCGTAGCTGCTAATTTGGATAACTAGAACTAATTCGTTTTCGTTATGAAAATGTTTCACGTAATACTCAGCTTCGAATTAGCATGTAGTTAGAATTCAGTATTAGTTTTTCATTAAACTTGAATATGCGTAATGATGGTAATGGTGATGATGATGATGAAGATGATGAGAGTAATAATACTGATAATGATAACAATAATAATAATAATAATAGTGATAATAATAATCATAGTTTTGAATGGAACAATATTCTGGAAAACATGCTCTTAACACACTCTGCGCTTTACAGAAAATGTTACGCAGTTAAAACATAACACCCATGAAATCAGTGATATAAGCATAACATGTCGAAGAACAAGATAATAAAACAAAAGAATAAAGTCACCAGAAAATTGTATGCGTTCGCATACAGAAACACACTTCCATATAAAGGGGCACACATGCACGCACGCGGACATGCACACAAATACACGCATGCATACACATATATACTTTGACACACATATAATATATTTTGACACATGAATGCGTGCAGATAAACGCACATGTATACGCTGATGCCAAGCTTGCTGACAGATTTTTGAAACACACATACAATAACATTTTCTGACACAATCATACGAATACACTCCTGAGAGTTGGATGAAGAGCAGATAGGAAAAAGGCGAAGCTAATGGTACTGTTTGAAAGGATGAGTTTTGGAGCTATCGAAGAAAAAGAGAAAGATTGCAGATGACGAAATCCGAAGGTTGTGAGTTCAGTCATTCTGGTGCCCAGAAAGAGGATGAACTTTGGCCAGTTTGGAGTCACATAGTGCCATATGTTGTCTGTTATTGTCTGTGGGTAGTTCTGTGATTCAACAGAATCTATTATCAGGAGGGGGACTTTGGTGACATAATGTCATGTTGTCTGTT
>JAPXFY010000017.1:14363707-14373707 GCA_030674185.1 Monoplex corrugatus | reverse complement strand
TCAGGAAGAGAGTTCTTGAATGTTATATAGAACCAATACTGTTGTACGGATGTGAGGCGTGGACAGTCAACAAGCAAAGCCAGGACAAGATTGAGGCAACCGAAATGTGGTTTCTAAGAAGGATGTTGAAATTTCCATGGACAGCAAAGAAAACAATCGAGACAGTCTTGATGGAGGCAGACACAAGTAGATCATTCATAAGGAAGATTAGGAAAAGACAAGCAACATTTATAGGCCATTTTATGAGGAAGGGGGATTTGGAACACCTGGTCACAACGGGAAAGCTGGAGGGAAAGAGAGCACCAGGTAGACCCAGGGAGAAAATGCTGGACGGACTTGCAGAGTGGCTGAAGACGAGGAGGGTGGAGGAGATGCTAGGGGCAACGAGAGATAGAGACAGATGGAAGTCCATGATCGCCAACGCCATGCGGCAGGGCACCTGATGATGATGGTGATGAATGTCATAAATTGGTATAGAGGTAGAGTTTCTTCCCTTCAGTTTGGCCGCTTGTGTATGGATCTGTTGTGAATGGGAGAAGATAAAACAGTGTGGGTGTGAAGGTGGAACTGTCCATAAAAGGGGCCACTTCCAACTGTGATTTTATGGTTGTGGACTGTCTTTACCTGTTTTGACGTCGCACACATATCTTGTAAGTTGACGTGTGTGACATACACTGAAATGCAGACAAATAATGTCGACTTTAAGATGCTGGTGTGTGTGTGTGTGTGTGTGTGTGTGTGTGTGTGTGTGTGTTGTGGTGTGTGTGGCGGCGCGCGCGCGCGCGTGTGTGTTTTTTTTTTAACACAAAAGAACCTGGATCAAAGACTTTTTTTCAAAAATTTGGGATTTTTAAAGTTTACACTTTGCTTGTATTATGACCTTATTTATACAGATTACTGAGAATCATACTTTTTGTAGATTCATGATAGCTGAAAGAGCCTTCTATTTTCTAGATAGTCTTTTTTTGTGTGTGAATTCGTATTATCCATTATACTTCCAGATCTTCTGTTTTACTCAGAATTGTCAGTTCTGAAGAAAAGAAGAGTTTGATCAGAAGAGACATTGTGCAGTTTTGTCTCTGTCAGTCTCTCTGACAGCGTGAAGGAGAAGCTGCAGGCAGATTGACAAGTGCACAGGTATACTGTGTCCCGGTTTTTTCCCCCCCCCCCCCCGAGCTAGTCTGTGGAAGACAAAAAAAAAAAAAAGAAGAAGAAAAGCTGTGTTCTTCAGTGTCAGATCATCTCCAGGATTCTGCGGGTGTCAGAGCCGAAGGAAAACAGAGACAGCTGTCTGAAGAACAAATGAACTGCGTGATGGAGAGGAAATAGGCTGGATGGTTCCATGTGCTGTCAGCCAAAATTCGGTTTGGTAAAACAGGAAGAGAATAATAAATAGTAGTGAGATCAGTAAAAAAAAAAAAAAAAAAAAAATTTAATGGCACTTTCTGTAAGATTGGCAGCTATGTAATCTCAGAAGTGGGTGGAAGGTTTGCTGTATCTGAGATGATGTGATGCTGTAGGGTTAATCTATGTTTTAGATATGACCCCCCCCCCCCTTCTGTATGTCTGTCTGTCTTTCTTTCTCTCTCTCTCTCTCTCTCTCTTCTCTTGTCTCTGTCCATCTGTATATGTTCAGTCTGTCTCTGTCTTTCAGTCCGTCTGTCTGTTCCTCCCTCCTTCTCTCTCTCCTCTCTCTCCTCTCTCTCTCTCTCTCTCTCTCTGTCTGTCTGCCTGTCTGTCTGTCTGTCTGTGTATGTGTGTGTGTCTCTCTCTCTCTGTCTCTGCCTGTCTGTCTCTCTCTCTCTCTCTCTTTCTTCTCTGTCTCTCTGTCTCTCTTCTTCTCTTTCTTGTCTCTGTCTCTCTCTGTCTCTCTCTGTCTGTCTGTCTGTCTGTCTGTCTGTCTCTCTCTCTCTCTGTCTGCGTGGTTGACTTTGTCATTGCCTTAGAGACTTTTGATTACCTTGTAAGTGCGTGTTTAAGTGTGCGTGTGTGTGTGTGTTGTGTGGCGTGCGTGCGTGCGTGTGTGTGTGTGTATGTGTGTAGGTGAGGTGTAATTGGTAAGAGGTTCATTTGGTGGGGGGTGGTTGTTCAAAAGGATATGTTTTGAGAAACAGAAGCTTCTCTTCTCGAGTGATACAGCATTTCAGCCCACCCCGCTCTTTATGGCCAGTTTCGATTCTACCTGTGAAACTGTACGTGGACCATCAGTCCAGAAAAACGAGAGGGTAAAATACCTCAATTCACGTGAGAGTATTTTAAACGGAAGAAGCAGCTCAAACTTGCATTCTTCGGCTTTAAACAGAGAGAGACACACACCACATCCAGAGACAGACAGCAGACTGCGTGAAGAGAGAGAGGAGAGAGGAAGGGGACAGACGACGGACTGAAAGACAGATTATCAGAATCTTACTTTGCAGCTGCCGCCTGTTTTCCGTCCTTTTAAAAGCTTGTATATCAAAAGCCCAAACCTTTAACCCATTTTTTTTCAGCCTTTTGAAAACGTGGCATACGTCAAGGCTCCGACGGCATTGTAGTCTGGGTCAGGCTCTGACTTTTACTCTTCGCAGTTTCTCAGAGATACCAACTGTGGAGCCTCTTGACACCAGTTTGGGGAAGATTATATAGATTGAAATAGCTTTAAGAGAGATTTGGTGAACGATGTCGATACATTGAAATAGCATTAAAAGAGATTTGGTGAACATGTCGATACATTGAAATAGCATTAAAAGAGATTATGGTGAACGATGTCGATACATTGAAATAGCATTAAAAGAGATTTGGTGGACGCTGTTGGCAGTTGTAAAAAACTCTCACCTCTGTAAGGATGGTAAATACTGAACATGAGACTCGAAATGTTGAATGGTGCTACTGCTTCTCTGGTTGCAATTGCTTAACCCTTTGACTCCTGCATCCTATCCACCAACTGCAAAAACTTGACCCTTTGATTCCCTCACCCTGTCCACCAGTTTCCTAGGGTGAGGGAATCAAAGGGTTAAGTTTTTTTATTTGCTAGCATGGTTGACAGTGCAGGATGCTGGTGGACAGGGTGCAAGAATCAAAAGGTTGAAATGGCCCAGACGAATTTGATTTGAATTTCAGGGAGAAGATATGTCATATGCCCCATTATGTCTGTGGTCTATATGACGTTGGTTATTTGACAGTTAACAAGGATTGAGTTATAGGCGCCTGGTTCAACCATTAACAGGCGATTGATTTTTTTGTTTTCTTTTTTCCGTTTTGTCTTGTTTTTGTTTGTTTGTTGTTTTTGTTGGTTTTTGTTTTGTTTTGTTTTTTCAATATGCAGCTAACTTAAGGTATTTTCATTGTTATTCTCAACACACGGCTGACTTAAGACCTTTAAGCTGTTCTTTTATTATCTTTAGAACGATCTTGTATGGATCATCACTGTCATACATGGTTGCAGCTCTCTTGGCATCAGCGATAGCTGATTAGTCACTAGGATAGACTGAAATGGAAAGAGATGTAAAATACTCCTCCTTTACATGGAGAAGGTGAGTGACATGTTCGGTCATGACCAAACCAGCTGTCCGAGTACTTTAGAACTCAAGACAAAATGACTTTATTAGGTGGGGGATGGATGAGGGGAAAGGGGGGAAACAACTTCATTAGGATTGAAAAAAAAGGTGGAAAATTAAGGTAACGAAAGTATCGACTTAGATAGAAGATGGATATATATTTTATATGCTTATTTGCGCGTATGTAGGATATTTCATGTAGAAGATGGATATATATTTTATATGCTTATTTGCGCGTATGTAGGATATTTCATGTAGAAGATGGATATATATTTTATGTGCTTACATGTATATGCACGTATGTATATGAAATGTAGGATATTTCAGGTAGAAGATGGATATACATTTTATGTGTTTATGGCATTATGTATATGAAATGTAGGATATTTTAGGTAGAAGATGGATATATATTTTATGTGCTTATGTGCACGTATGTATATGAAATGTAGGATATTTCAGGTAGAAGACGGATACATATTTTATGTGCTTATGTGCACATGTGTATATGAAATGTAGGATCTTTCAAATCAGGCGCTCCAACTCAGCGAATGGGTCATACCGTAGGAAAGTGTTTCTAAATGTTAAAGGTGCAGGTGATAGCTTTTGTCCATATGGCATCTGTCGCTTCCCCTTCTAGCTCCCCCATCCTCCCTCTCCTCCCTCCCTCCCTCCCTCTCTCTCCCTCCTCTCTCTCTCTCTCTTGAGTGAGTGTGTACGTGTGTAAGAGCTGCCGAGAGGAGTCTTCGGATAGAAGCTGTTGGAAGGTCACGTGTGAAGGTCATGTCACTGGCAGCCGTGAAGGGAAAGAAATGTGCAGTCATTGGACACAAAGGTCACCTTGAAGAGTGGGACTACCTGTCCCTGCTGCACGTGTGGCGCAAGTGAAGCTGTCTCACGCGTTTAACCCTTTGACTCATACACCCCGTCCACCAGCATCTTGCATTGTCAACCATGCCAGCAAAGCAAAAACCTAACCCTTTGATTCCCTTATCCTATCCACCAGCTTCCTGCAAGAAGCTGGTGGATAGGGTGAGGGAGTCAAAAAGTTTTTTTTGCAGCTTGTGGATAGGGTCGGGAATCAAAGGGTTAAGGAGACTCGTTCTGACGTCCCCGAGAGCCCAGGTTTTCAGGTTTTTGGTGGCATTGGGGTCTGGGGACGCCGCAGGTTGACGCACCACAAAGTGGCGAATAGCTGTTTGTTGAAGATTGCTAGGTTTCCAGTTTGGATTGAAGATGAGTGGTTTTGTCATCGTTTCTTTTTGTTTGGTTGGTTACATTTATGGGTGTGTGTGTGTGAGTATGTGCGTTTTTAATTGTTTGTTTTTTTATATTTGTTATTCTTGGGTTTTTTGCTTGTTCGTTCGGGGGGGGGGGGGGGGGGGGCAATTGAGGGGAAGAGGTAAAGGATGGGAAACTGACGTAATAGATATGTACCAACAAAAAAAAAACCTAAACAAAACAAAACAAAAAACACCAATGCAGTTGATAGAGTTTGGTGGCATATTTACCTGTATGACTTTTTAAAGAAGTATTCTTTAAACGTATTTTAAGAGATACAAGGTGTAGATGAAACTTCTAATATTGCTTAATTGTTACCTGTCTGTCTTTGTGTCTATCATTAAGAAGCAGAGGTGGAGAGTGAGGTAACGAACATTTGAAATCTGAAGTAAGTCTGTGAGTAAAGCTGTTGAACGTGCAAAAAAAGGTTATCAACGAAATTGTGAATGTATATGATTAAAGAGGAACTAGTGGAGGGTTAGCTGCTAAAGTGGTATATCACAAAAGGAATAAAGAAGGCAGATACACGTTCTGCCAGGTAATCCTGGCATTGCGTTCTTATAGTTCCGTTGTGTCCACCTAAACCTGCCATGGATAATGTTCTGGAAAATCTTCCCAGACTACGGAAAAAGAGAGCACCAGGTAGACCCAGGGAGAAAGTATTGGACGGACTTGCAGGGTGGCTGAGGACGGAGAGGGTGGAAAATGTGCTTGCGGCAGCAAGGGACAGATACATATGGAGGGCCATGATCGCCAACACCATGCGGCAGGGCACTTGGATGATGATGAGATGATGATGATGATGATGACTACGGAAAATTCTTCGTGCAAGTGAGATCTGGAACTGAAGATATTTTTATTTCATTCATCATCATCATCAGGTGCCATGCCGCATGGCGTTGGCGATCATGGACTTCCATCTGTCTCTATCTCTCGTTGCCCCTAGCATCTCCCCCATCCTCCTCGTCCCCAGCCACTCTGCAAGTCCGTCCAGCATTTTCTCCCTGGGTCTACCTGGTGCTCTCTTTCCCTCCAGCTTTCCCGTTGTGACCAGGTGCTCCAAATCCTCCTTCCTCATAAAATGGCCTATAAATGTTGCTTGTCTTTTTCTTTTTTTCATTAGGGGGGGGGGGGGGGGAAGGTGGGGAACTTGACTCTTAATGAAATACAAAACCTATCATCTGCAGAATATTTCCCATGTTTGTGACATTGAACAGGCCCCAGCACTTGATGCAGCAGGATGGGTGTAGCCAGTTTTGATGTTGCGGGCTGTAATCACGTGTCTCAGGAAAAAGTCTTTTTGTATAATGAAATGTTCAGATGTTGCAGACGAGCCAGCTAACGACACCTAACTACAGTGATTCCTGAATCTATAAGCATGTTGTAAATTCTAAGCTTCTTGCTCAGACCCTTTCTCCTATTTTTCCATCTTTTTGTAGTACATAAGTGGGAAAACATGCAGAAAATAATGAAATAAACGAAAATAAGCAATAGACTAATATGCAAATCAAAATAAGCAATATACTAATATGTACATCAAAGCAACATTTATTATTCATTTATTGATTGTGGTTATGATTGATTGATTGATTGATTGATTGGTTGATTTACTTATTTATTTATTTATTTATTTATTTATTTGTTGCTATTTTTGTTTAAAGCCCAGCCGACTGCATGGAGCCATATCGGGAAAACAACATATTCATGCAGAAAATTTATGAAAAACTGACATAGAATAAGCTGTATACTGATATGCACCTCGAAGCAGCATATTGAAAGGGGCATCAGGAACAGTGTACAAAAACATTTTGATAATGGAAACAAGACACAAAGAACTTTCATCAGGAACCAGACTTGTTGCGTAGATCCTTTATGGATAAGCACGTTTAAACCAACCGTGGCCGCCAGAAAACAACAGGGTGGCCACGTAAGTTTTCTGCATGCTAACCCCCCCCCCCCCCCTCTCCCCCCGTATTTCTGCATGCATAATATAGATAGATGCTATACAGGCTCCATCTAAAAAATTTTACCGTTGTGAGATTTTGGGAACCATGTGATGTTTTTGTATGTGGTGTGAATGAAAGGTCCTCTCTGTCTCGGTCGTGGCTCCAGGGGCCTCCCACGATGGTGTGTGTGTGTGTGTTTTTGGGGGGTGGGAGTGGGCGTGTGGTGTGTGTGTGTGCGTGAGCGTGTGTGTGAGTTTGTGTGTGTGTGTGTGAGTTTGTGTGTGTGTGTTGTGTGTTTGTGGGTATGTGTGTGTGTATGTGTGCGTTTATGTTATGTGTGCGTATGTGTGTGTGCATGCGTGTGTGTGTGTGTATGTGTGGTGTTGGTGTGTGTGTGTGTGTGTTTGTGGTATGTGTGTGTATGTGTGCGTGTGCGTTTATGTTATGTGTGTGCGTGTGTGTGTGTGTGCATGCATGCGTGTGTGTTTATGTTATGTGTGTGTATGTGTGCGTGTGTGTGTGCGTGTATGTGTGCATGCGTGTGTGTGTGTGTGTGTGTGTGCGTATACCTTGCCCTTTATGTCAGCCGTCATGTTGGACTGGCGTTGATTCCTGTTACCCGCTCTCCGTGTTTATCTGTTTGTTTTTCTGTGTGACGGGGCAGGCCGGGCTGTCTATGAGAGTAGGGACAGGGGTGCCTGTCTGTCTGTCTCTTTGTTTTGTTTTGATTAGTTTGTTTTGTTTTGTTATGTTTTGTTTTGTTTTGATGTAGTTTACGCACCGTGCTGAATCTCTAAGGACGCACATGTGCATACCTTTGTGCAGAGTCATACGCAGTCTTGTACCATAGACTTATGGCGTGTTACCCCCCCCCCCCCACTCCCTCGTCTCTCTCTGTTTCTCTCTCTCTCTCTCTCTTTCTCAATCTCTCTCTCTCTCTCTCAACTCTCTCTCGCTCTCGCTCTCTCTCACTCTCTCTCTCTTTCTCTCTCTCGTATCTGTCTGTCTCTCTCACCCTCTCTCTCTCTCTCTCCCCTCCCTTCCTCCCTCCTACTCTCTCTCTCCATCTCTCTGTCTCTGTCTCCACTTTCTCTGTCTCACTGTCTCCCTCTCTCTCTCTCTCTCTCTCTCTCTCTCCCTCTCCCTCCGTCTCTCTCTGTCTCTCTCTCTCACTCTCTCTCTCTCACTTCTCTCTCTCTCTCTCTCAGTCTCTCTCTCAGTCTCTCTCTCTTCCTCTCACGTTCTGTCTTTCTTAGCATGTTAATATTTCTGGTCTGTATTTAGTTGGACATTATTCATCTTAGGGTTGCTTGGTTGGTTCTTTTGATAGAGCCCTGGACAGAGGATCTGTAATCTCAAGTTTAGTCAATGTCCACAGTATATAAACTGGCTTGTTCGCTGCCCACATTAAATGCTTGGATCATTCTGGTGGTGTCAGCTCAGTGTTTCAGATAGACTTACCCCCCCCCCCCTCATCCCCACCCTCTCCATTTCAAGAAGTAACTACTAGCAGATTTGGGTGGTGGACATAATGTATTTCTTTTCTGACTGTGATTAAACCCCTTGAACAAGCACCAGGCTCCTAATATAATCATTGAAGTGGGTAGCTAACGTGTACATAAAATACGAAATAAACAGGATACAACAAACAACCAAACCAACACACACAGGACTTGAATAATAGAATCCTAAAATCGAAGGATAGCACAACAAACAATCAAACCAACACACAAAACTTAAGTAATAGAATCCCAGATTCATAAGATAACACAACAAACAACCAAACCAACACACAAAACTTAAGTAATAGAATCCCAAATTCACAACAATCAAACCAACACACAGGACTTAAGCAGTAAAATCCCAAATTCATAACATAACACAACAAACAACCAAACCAACACACAAAACTTAAGTAATAGAATCCCAAATTCATAAGATAACACAACAACCAAATCAACACACAGGACTTGAGTAATGGAATCCCAAATTCATAGGATAACACACTAAACACACTAAACAATCAAACCAACACACAGGACTTGAGTAATAGAATCCCAAATTCATAGGATAACACACTAAACACACTAAACAATCAAACCAACACACAGGACTTGAGTAATAGAATCCCAAATTCATAGGATAACACACTAAACACACTAAACAATCAAACCAACACACAGGACTTGAGTAATAGAATCCCAAATTCATAGGATAACACACTAAACACACTAAACAATCAAACCAACACACAGGACTTGAGTAATAGAATCCCAAATTCATAGGATAACACACTAAACACACTAAACAATCAAACCAACACACAGGACTTGAGTAATAGAATCCCAAATTCATAGGATAACACACTAAGTAAACACACTAAACAATCAAACCAACACACAGGACTTGAGTAATAGAATCCCAAATTCATAGGATAACACACTAAACACACTAAACAATCAAACCAACACACAGGACTTGAGTAATAGAATCCCAAATTCATAGGATAACACACTAAACACACTAAACAATCAAACCAACACACAGGACTTGAGTAATAGAATCCCAAATTCATAGGATAACACACTAAACACACTAAACAATCAAACCAACACACAGGACTTGAGTAATAGAATCCCAAATTCATAGGATAACACACTAAACACACTAAACAATCAAACCAACACACAGGACTTGAGTAATAGAATCCCAAATTCATAGGATAACACACTAACACACTAAACAATCAAACCAACACACAGGACTTGAGTAATAGAATCCCAAATTCATAGGATAACACACTAAAGTAAACACACTAAACAATCAAACCAACACACAGGACTTGAGTAATAGAATCCCAAATTCATAGGATAACACACTAAACACACTAAACAATCAAACCAACACACAGGACTTGAGTAATAGAATCCCAAATTCATAGGATAACACACTAAAACACTAAACAATCAAACCAACACAAGGACTTGAGTAATAGAATCCCAAATTCATAGGATAACACACTAAACACACTAAACAATCAAACCAACACACAGGACTTGAGTAATAGAATCCCAAATTCATAGGATAACACACTAAACACACTAAACAATCAAACCAACACACAGGACTTGAGTAATAGAATCCCAAATTCATAGGATAACACACTAAACACACTAAACAATCAAACCAACACACAGGACTTGAGTAATAGAATCCCAAATTCATAGGATAACACACTAA
>JAPXFY010000017.1:14351207-14358707 GCA_030674185.1 Monoplex corrugatus | reverse complement strand
ACTGTCCTAATGGTCATGACAGTCATAAACGTGTCAGCGGGGAGCGGTGACTCTTGTTCTGTAGGACAACGACATCACAGCGTTTAATCCGCAGACGCAATGTGTAGGGGAACAATGTATCATGACGTGACAAACGACAATTCCTTTTCCATGTCTTGACCCACACCCACTGCCCACATCTGTCTATTTTTCTGTCACTCTCACACACACACACACACACACACACACTCACTCACTCACTCACTCACTCACTCACACACACATGTAAATGTTTGCTGGCGTGGGAGGAGCACACAAGCACACACACACGCACACGCTCACACACACACACACGAATACACACGCGCACACACACGTACGTGTGCGCACGCTCCCTCTTTCTCTCTCCTCTTCTCTCTCCTCTCCTCTCTCTCTCTCTTCTCTTCTCTCTCTCTCTTTCTCTCTCTTCTCTCTCTCTCTCTCTTCTCTCTCTCTCTCTCTCTCTCTCTCTCTCTCTCTCTTTTCGCGCATGCATACACGACAGAACGAGACACACAAAGAGATTGTGTTTTAGCGGCATTTTTTTGTTTGTTGTTGCTTGTTTGTTTCAATTGGTGGTACGCCTGAAAGCAATGTGTTGCCGTTGGATGTGGATACGAGTTAAAAGGTGAAGGTAGTTCCACAAGCGTAAAGTCTTAGGATAGGAAGGTGGCAGAGATGAGCAGGTTTCACTTATTTCTGTGGCTGCTGATCTTCTCCAACCCTGAGCAGGGTCAGGTACCCGTTCACAGCTGGGTGGACTAAGGCTGCATGCACAATATTTCTCGAGGCAGGTTTGAACCATGTGTTGCCTGAATGGAAGGAGACAGCTGTACCTCTCCGCTGTTGAGGCCTACAAACAGAACAGTGTCGCTTCTTTACTCCAGTTCCTCGACTGGTTGTCCGTCACTCAAAGAATCTCATACAAAATCAGTACGATCTGCTGTAAGCGTATGAATGGTTTTGCACCTACTTATCTCAGCGACCACCCGCTGAATGTACACCCTCGCCCGACATCTTTGTTCTGCTTCTAATACTGCTTGTTCACAAATTCCTTAAATACAGATATTCTACAGTCCGGTTGCCGTTCATGTTCTTTCTCTGGTCCCACAGAGTCATAAATTCTTTACCTTCAAGTCTTACATACCTTTTCGTACAGCAGTGATTTCCCCGTTGACCCTTCCTCCCCGTCCCTTCGTCTCTACCCCCCCCACCCCCCCTTGTCTTCCCCTTTCCAGTATGCATGTGCTTTAATTAAACCCTCGAGCACCTTATGTTATATCGCCACTGAACTGGAAAACTGCAGACTTTCTCTGTGGAATGTGAGACATTCCTGGATCGACTGTTCTGATGCATGGCTGTGTTGTTGGCTGAAGAAAGCGACAATGGGCGAAGAAGCCTAATTGGATTAGAGACAATGGGCGAAGAAGCCTAATTGGATTGATAGCTGTTACAGTGACGGTGACAGTGATGACAGTGATGCTTTATGTATTATCAGTGAAAAAGCCATTCATCAGACTTGCTGTTGTCGTCTACGTAGGAGCGTTTCTGCCTAAAACTGAAAAGTACATGTACTGAAAGAAATCAAGCAAATAGTTTGAGCAAATATTGTGAAGAAGTTAATTTTGAAAACTGTGAAGAATTTCTTCTTCTTCTTCTTCTTCTTCTTCTTCTTCTTCTTCTTCTTTCTTTTCTTCTTCTTCTTCTTTTCTTCTTCTTCTTCTTCTTCTCTTCTTCTTCTTCTTCTTCTTCTTCGTCTTCTTCTTAATCTTCTTCTTAATCTTCTTCGTCTTCTTCTTCTTTTCTTCTTCCTCTCTCTCTCTCTCTCTCTCTCTCTCTCTCTCTCTCTCTCTCTCTCTCTCTCTCCTCCTCTCTCTCTCTTCTCTCTCTCAAACACACACACACACACACACCTTTCTCTCTCTCTCTCTCACATGCGTGTACACACACACGCACACACACGCGCGCCCGCACGCACACACACACGCATGCACGCACGCGCGCACACACACACACAAACACACACACACACACACACACACACCACACACACACACACACACACACACACACATAGAGCAAACGTTCCATTAAAATGATTGTGATGGTTTTTGTGAGAGAATTCAGTTCAAAAGACCGTGTTCCAAAGGGCTGGCCGTTGCCCCTTTCAACACCCCATCCCCCAAGATGTTTGTGATTTGCTAATCAGTTTGTGCATTGATGTCTGTCTTTGTCTTTTTAGGTCGCTCTTTTCAAGTTAGTTGTTGTAGTTGTTTTTGTCATTGTTGTTGTTGTTGGTGTTGTTTTGGTTCTCGTTGCTGTTCGCCTTTCTTAACCCTTTAACTCCCGCTCCCTGTCCACCAGCATCTTGTATTGCCAACCACGGTATTAAAGCAGAAAGTTAACCCTTTTGATTCCCTCACCCTCTACACCAGCTTCCTGCAGGAAGCGGGCGGAGAGGTTGAGGGAATCAAAGGGTTAATTTTTTTGCAGTTGTTGGATAGGGTGCGGGAGTCAAAAGGGTTAAATATAAATCCTTGCATTTCACATTCGCTCTTTTGAAGTTTGTTGTTGTTCTTTGCTGTTTCTGATGCATTGTGAATGCCTAGGCAATAAATTTTAAGAACAGTCCAGTAATGCTTCTGCTTCACAATTACGGGCATCCGCATTACAATTCCAAACTTCTTGTTTTGTTCGCTTATCT
Source organism: Monoplex corrugatus (assembly GCA_030674185.1). Classification (NCBI taxonomy): domain Eukaryota; kingdom Metazoa; phylum Mollusca; class Gastropoda; order Littorinimorpha; family Ranellidae; genus Monoplex; species Monoplex corrugatus. The sequence continues at coordinate 14,355,985 of JAPXFY010000017.1, read as the reverse complement.
ACGTGGTCAAGTTAGGTCACATCTGGTGATGAATGTGGCTTCCTCCCTCCCTCCCCCCCCCCTCCCCACCCTCATACTTCCTGCCTGTTGCCATAGAGCATGGTGATCAGAGGGGCAGTAAGCAGCAAGTCGCTTTGCTTTTCCCCCGCGTCCCTTGGTGCGACAGGACGGACGGGAGGGACCTCCAGTAACTGAGGGTAGGTCCTGTAGAGACCTAGGACCAGGCGCTGCCCCACACAATGCTTGGATCTGCACGATGTGAGACATAATAAGCACTACACGGCGAACTCCTTAAAGAACCTCTTCAGAGACGTCCCCTCCAGATGCACTTTTCCACTTTTTACCAAGAGATCAGTAGATTTTGTCTGATTTGATTTTGCTTGTTTAGTATTTTGGGGGGGGGGGGGGGTTGTTTGTTTTTTTAATTGCATTTTAGACTTGCAAGGATAACGGTGAGCTTTGTTTTTTAACTGTTGTCTTTTTAGTTAACCCTTTGACTCCCTCACCCCGTCCACCAGCACCCTGCATTGCCAGCCATGCTAGCAAAGCAAAAATTTAACCCTTTGACTCCTTCGCCTTAACACCTCACCCTTCCTGTAGGAAGCTAGTGGATAGGGTGAGGGAGGCAAAGGGTTAAGTTTTTGCAGTTGTTGGTTAGGGTGCAGGAGTCAAAGGGTTAAACTTGGGCGTCGTTTTTTTTAACGTGGTGCTAAGCCCTGATATGGCTCTAGTAGTCGGCTGGGCTATAAGCAATATGAATCTGAATCTGAATCACGCTGAAGTGATTCAATAGGCGATCACCATTCTCGTCTGATGTTGGTGACCATGTAGACATTCAGGGCGTGTTCTATCACATGGTTGCCATTTTTTGTCCGAAAACGCCTGTAGGGTTGATATCTCTGATACTTTTGTCTCCTTCAGGTCCGCTCTCAAAACTCACCTTTTCTCCTCTGCATAAAATCCTTACCTCACTCAACCCCCTCTGCAGCCTGTCTCCACTCGGTGTGGAATCACATTGTAATATATATTTTTATATAATGTTTTCTATTGATTTCTTTTTTTCTACTTTGAGTACACATATATAATTTTCCATTGCTTTTTTTTCTACTTTGAGTACACATATATAATTTTCCATTGCTTTTTTTCTACTTGATACACATATATTTTCCATTGCTTTTTTTTCTACTTTGAGTACACATAATAATTTTCCATTGCTTTTTTTTCTACTTGAGTACACATATATAATTTTCCATGCTTTTTTCTACTTTGAGTACACATATATAATTTTCCATTGCTTTTTTTTCTACTTTGAGTACACATATATAATTTTCCATTGCTTTTTTTCTACTTTGAGTACACATATATAATTTTCATTGCTTTTCTCTTTTTCCTATTTATAGCCATGTGTGTGTGTGAGTGTGTGTGTGTGTGTGTGTGTGTGCATGCGTGTGTATGTGGTATGTGTATGTTCAGCGCTTAGATTTGATTTTTATCGAGATTTTGCGCTATATATACTCTGACTTGAGCACTCTCGGGTTTTGTTGTTGTTGTTTTTTGTAGGGGTTACCTTGCCCTTTACCTCATGGCAAAAGGACCTACTCAGGGAGGGGGAGATGAATCATATCACAGCAGTAGGCCATGTTTGTTTTAATTTTACATCTGGGATTGCTTTTCTTTGCAATTTGTCTATGAAACATCCGAAATGTCTTCCTGATATATTTTTATAGGATAAATATACGCTGGCGCGCGCGTGCGCTCCCTCTCTCTCTCTCTCTCTCTCTCTCTCTCTCTCTCTCCTCTCTCTCTCTCTCTCCTCGCATACATGCGCACATACATTCACATAAACACACACGCACAGAGAGCGAGCGAGCGAGAGAGAGAGAGAGAGAGAGAGAGAGATGTCACGGATCGACACAAACCTATCTTCCGTGAAAAAAAAAAAATCCCGAGTGGTGTCCCTTAGAAATACATCCGGGGTGGCGTGGGAGATTGAAAAAGCAAGGAGAAGGGCGGAGAGGCGATCGTGTCTCTGTGTGTATACAAGGGAGTTGGAGAGGGGGGGGGGGATTGCAAGAGAGAAGAATGCGGAGAGAGAAAGATTGAGAAGAGAGCGGAGAGAGAGACAGAGAGAGCGAGCGAGAGAGAGAGCGACAGAGAGAGAGAGAGCCCCTGCCAATTGTATGACACCTTGACAGCAGGTAATGGACGACTCTTGTTAAGCTGTCACACTCCTCTCTTACCTGAGCACTCACCAAGATATGGCTGGAAGGGAAGGGAATGGAAGGGAAGGGAGGAGGTTGAAGAGGGGGCAGGGTGAGTGCCGGTGAGCAGAGAGACCTGGGACATTGTTGGTCGTGGTATTTTGTGTTACAACGTAAATCTGCGTGCGCCGAGTCTCGTGAGACGCGTTATCGGTATATTTGGCTGTATCGGCACATTTCGTTGAAAACAGCATACACAACAATATATACGACATCTAAAGCGTAACGTTTCAATCTGTTGCTTCGTAAAGTTATACATATTTACATAACGAAAAGTGAAATGTCCCGATTCAATTACAGATTGGTACAATTTTGGCCTCCCTCTCCCGATCCATTTTTTTTACCCGTCCACCTTTACGGGCGTGACGATATATATATATATATCATCATCATCATCAGGTGCCCTGCCGCATGGCGTTGGCGATCATGGACTTCCATCTCTCTATCTCTCGTTGCCCCTAGCATCTCCCCCACCCTCCTCGTCCCCAGCCACTCTGCAAGTCCGTCCAGCATTTTCTCCCTGGGTCTACCTGGTGCTCTCTTTCCCTCCAGCTTTCCCGTTGTGACCAGGTGCTCCAAATCCCCCTTCCTCATAAAATGGCCTATAAATGTTGCCTGTCTTTTCCTAATCTTCCTTATGAGTGATCTACTTGTGTCTGCCTCCATCAACACTGTCTTGTTTGTTTTCTTTGCTGTCCATGGAACTCTCAACATTCTTCTTAGAAACCACTTCTCGGCTGCCTCAATCTTGTTCTGGCTTTGCTTGTTGACTGTCCACGCCTCACATCCGTACAACAGTATTGGTTCTAGATCTATATAACATTCAAGAATTCTCTTCCTGATGTTAATTGATAGGCATTTGTGTATAAATATATATATATTATATATAATATATATAATATATATATATATATACCAGTGCTAAATGCTGCCGGGGCGGAGTTGCTAGTCAGGGTGTGTGGGCTGTGAATTGCTTGCTTATGTGCCGTTACCACTAAGTATGCCGATAACACGTTAACACACGTGGCCTTGATAGCACAGTTGGTCAGAGCGCCATATGCTGGTAACTGGGTTCGACACCCGGGTGTGCCAGTTTTGTTGTGGCTGGTTGGTTGGTTGGTTGGTTGGTTGGTTGGTTGGTTGGTTGGTTGGTTGGCTGGTTGGTTGGTTGGTTGATTGGTTGGTTTGCTGGTTGGTTGTCTTTAGGCGGACCGGCTGTCTTTATTGATAGAGCTGTGGACTGATGATTTCATGTCTTGAGTTCAAACTCCCCCACCCTCCAAATTCCTTCAACATAAAAAAATTTGACTTCTGAATGCTCCAGTCATTCTGGTGAAGTCACTGTTTCGTTGATCACGTCCTCCTCCCTATGTTACGACCTTACCGAGCGCACAAGGTCTTTCGCATACGCTAAATAACTCCCGGCAGATTGGAAAGTGTGCATGTAGATTTGCCACCCTCTGTAACAAAATTCCAAACTCCAAACAGAACCAGAAAAAACACGAAAGAAGAATACAAACGCGTATTTAATACAACAAAGCAAGACAGTCGCAATAAACTCAGTTGGTTCCTTTTCTCACATTGAACACAGCAGCGGGGAAGTTTCATTCTTTTTCTTAATTTTTTTTGCATCTAGTGTTTGTTTGTTTGTAATCTTACGCTTGACAAAGGCCAGTTGGCCGAAAATTTGCGCCTGTCTTGTTTTGTTGTATTAAATACGCGTTCGTATTCTTCTTTCGTGTTTTTTTTTCTCGTTCCTGTTTGCTTGAACGCGGGCAGTCACACTTGTTTTGGGTTCCAAACAGAACCTTTACAAAGCCCAGATCCATGTAAGACCCTCGTGGTCGGTTTGGCTTTAGAACAGGGAACTGAACACACCAGGAGGTGGGAGGAAGGGAAGGAAGGGGCAGGGGGATCTTCTAACCCTTTGACTTCCGCATTCTATCACCAACCGCAAAAACTGAACTCTAGGAAGCTGGTGGATAGGGTCAGGGAGTCGAAGGGTTACATTTTTGCTTTGCTAGCATGGTTAACGATATAGGATGCTGGTGGACATGGTGCGGGAATCAAGAGGGTTAAAATGGGGACGGCGAGTAACTGAAAGAATGGAAAAAATCTTGGAGATTAAGTGTTTAAATTACCAGTGGGTGATGGATCTAATTGGCTGATATTCGATAGTGCTTGATGGGTAGGATAAGGACTCTTCTTCTTCACAGTCGTCATCGTCGTCGTCGTCGTCATTATCATCATGATCATCATCATCATCACCACCATCACTACCATCATCATCACCACCATCACTACCATCATCATCGTCGTCGTTGTCGTTCTTCTTCCTCCCCCTCCCCCCTTCGATCCTCCTCCTTACCCTGATCAGCATGAAGTATGCCGTTGTTTCATAATCATTTGCTCATTAGCTTTGTCATTTGCTCGTTGTGTCGGGTCTGTTGTCGCCTCTTTTATAATATTAATAACTTGTTCTCAAGACTTAGCTAGGTGATTCATTTATTTATTTGT
>JAPXFY010000017.1:14333707-14341207 GCA_030674185.1 Monoplex corrugatus | reverse complement strand
TCGCTACTCGTAACGGGTGTCGTTTTGTTTGATAGGTTTATGTGGAAAGTTCTTCTCCCCCCCCCCCCCTCTCTCTCTCTCTCTCTCTCTCGTCCGCGCTGTCCCACTGGTCCCACGGTGTTCTGACACTTCTTGGTCAGAATTGTTCAAACTTCATATTGATTGATAAGTTAGTTGTTCGATGCAGACCCAGAGCTCGCTACACGGTTTTCAAGCGTCCACGTCGTTCTTAATGTACTGATCGATTTATCTGACATGTGTGTTCGGTCGCTTGTGTAAGTGGGTGGCTGCTGAATGAATGAATCTTTTATTTGATGTCTGTTCACAATAGTGATTTTAGACACACACGCACGCACACGCACATGCATACAAAGGAGAAAAAAAAGTGGGGTGGAGGATGAGTATGGGGAAGGGTAATAGAAGTTTGAATGTAAGAAGGGGAGACGGGGAACAAGTGCAGTTAATAATTCAGAACTATGAATAAACAGTGTCAAATAATAACATACAACAATTAATTAACTCTTCATAACAATCTGCCAACAGGGGATCTGAGAATCAGCTGGCTGCTTTTTGTTGTTGTTGTTTTTTTTAGTCTTTTAACCCTTTGACTCCCGCACCCTTTCCACCAGCATCCTGCATTGTCAACTATGCTTACAAATCAAAAACTTTGCCCTTTGCTCCCTCACCCTATCTTGTAGGAAGCTGGTGGACAGGATGAGGGATTCAAAAGGGTTAAGGTTTTTGCATTTGGTAGATTGGGTGCGGGAGTCAAAGGGGTTAAACGCTCTGCTGGAGACTGCTATCGTAGATGATTAGCATAGCTGACGTTGCGGATGATGAAATGTACCGGGAGATTTCTCCCGAGGACTGCAGAGCACTTAGTACGATGGAGAGAAGCGTGTTGTCCTGTGGAAGGTGCCTCGTGTACGTCATGTCGGGGGTGCTTTGGTGTAGAATGAAAAAAAATTATTGTAGAATATTTCTTTTCTCTTTGCATTTGTCTGTGTCTCGTCCCCCCTCCCCCCCCCCCCCCTCCTCACTATCTTTCTCTGTCTATATATCTGTCTGTCTGTCTGTCTATCGATTTATCTATATATCTTATCGGTCTATCTATCGTTCTGTCTATCTGTATGCCTATATCTATCTATCTATCTCTGTCTGTCTGTCTGTCTGTCTGTCTATCTATCCACCTATCTATCTGTCTATTTATATGTCTATACATCTATCTGTCTGTCTATCTATCTGTCTGTCTATCTATCTATCTATCTATCTGTCATTAATTATCTATCCGTTTGCCTGTCTTTCTATCTATCTGTTTGTCTGTCTATCTATCTATCTATCTATCTGTCTATCTCTATCTATCTATCTGTTTTTGTCTTTGTCTCCTTTGTTTCCTTTAAGGGGGTTGAAGAAAGAGCTGTGTTTATATTAAAAACCACCACTTTGAAGCAAAATCAGCGTTGCTGAAAACACAGTCAGGCTGGGCTTTAAGAAACAATAACAACAATAACAACAGCGGTGCTGAAAGACTGCTCAGAGTATGGTCTGCACAGACAATGAAGCGAGACAGACAGACTGCTTCTGTATTCTGCTGGCTGAGGTTTTCATGGACAAGGAGCTACTGTGGGATGATAGCGTTTGCAAGGAGGAATTAATGAGAGGGTCCGATGACCTGTAATTGTTGGCCAACCGTCTCGCCCTTGCTTGCCTGTCGTTTTCGATAATATGATTTGGGACTGCAGAGACGAGGAGCAGGTGACAGGGAGGGAGAGAGGGGTCAGGGAGGGAGAAGGCAAGGGGTGGAGAGAGAGAGAGAGGAAGAAGTCTTTGTGATTTCCTAGTTGACTGGTGACTTTTACAGAAAAAGATTGAACAATCGCTGGTATGTTTTTTTGTGAGAAACAGAATAATTTGGTGTATGTGTTTATAATATGTGTACAGTTATGTATGTGTATATATGTATGAATGTAATTCAAAGAATTCATGTGTATGGAATCCCCCGTGGGGGATTCCAGGGGCTCTTTCAGTATAAACAGTAACCCCATGTTCTGGATCTTCTTTGCTAGAAATTTCCTCTTTTCTGTCTCTTTGTTTCTACCTTGTTTTCAGCATAACGTGTGTACAGATAACATTTGTTATCCCATTTGAATGCAGTCTTGTAATGATATGAATATTCAACGATGTCACTGAGATCGATTGTTTAGTATGAACCATTTCTTGTAAATACCCACTGACATCGACTGTTAGGTATAGACATACCCATTGACATCGACCGTTCGGTATAGACAATTTCCTGTAAAGACCCACTAACATTGTTCGGTATAGACAATTTCCTGTAAACACGTGCTGACATCGACTGTTCGGTATAGACAATTTCCTGTAAAGACCCACTAACATTGTTCGGTATAGACAATTTCTTGTAAACACGTGCTGACATCGACGTTCGTATAGACAATTCTGAAATACCATGACATTGCTGTTCGGTATAGACAGTTTCCTGTAAAGACCCACTAACATTGACTGTTCGGTATAGACAGTTTCTTGTAAAAACCCAATGACATCGACTGTTCGGTATAGACAATTTCCTGTAAAGACCCACTAACATCGACTGTTCGGTATAGACAATTTCCTGTAAAGACCCATAACATGACTGTTCGGTATAGACAATTTCCTGTAATACCACTGACATGTTGTTCGTATAGACAGTTTCTGAATACCACTAATGACTGTTCGGTATAGACAATTTCCTGTAAATGACCCACTACATTGATGTTCGGTATAGACAATTTCCTGTAAAGACCCACTAACATTGACTGTTCGGTATAGACAGTTTCCTGTAAAGACCCACTGACATCGACTGTTCGGTATAGACAATTTCCTGTAAAGACCCACTAACATTGACTGTTCGGTATAGACAGTTTCCTGTAAAGACCCACTAACATGACTGTTCGGTATAGACAGTTTCCTGTAAAGACCCACTAACATTGACTGTTCGGTATAGACAATTTCTTTTAAATGCCCACTGGCATCGACTGTTCGATATAGACAGTTTCCTGTAAATACCCACTGACATTGGCTGTTCGGTACAAACAGTTTCCTGTGAAGACCCACTGACATCGACTGTTCGGTATAGACAATTTCTTTTAAATACCCACTGGCATCGACTGTTCGGTATAGACAGTTTCCTGTAAAGACCCACTGACATTGGCTGTTCGGTATAAACAGTTTCCTGTAAAGACCCACTGACATTGACTGTTCGGTATAGACGGTTTCTTGTAAATACCCACTGACATTGGCTGTTCGGTATAGACAATTTCCTGTAAAGACCCACTGACATTGTTCGGTATAGACAGTTTCCTGTAAAGACCCACTGACATTGACTGTTCGGTATAGACAGTTTCCTGTAAAGACCCACTGACATTGACTGTTCGGTATAGACAATTTCCTGTAAAGACCCACTGGCATCGACTGTTCGGTATAGACAATTTCTTGTAAAGACCCACTGACATCGACTGTTCGGTATGGCTTATCATTTCTTGTTAATACTTGGTGGGTAACTAGGTACTCTTCCCTTTCTTGAGAAAACAAAATATGAGAGAGGAGGACAATGGGAGGTGATGGGGAGGGTGTAAAGGTGGTTAATTTTTTTCTAAGGAACAAAAGTATATATGTGCTGTACATGATGCTGAACTTTGTTCTGGTTTTTGTCTGTTACCTACAGGAAGAAAGATGGACTGCCCAAGCCGACGTTATCCGTGTTCAAGTAAGTCGTTTGCCTTATTGATACTATCGTTTGTTGTCTCCCTTCGTCTGTCTCTTTCTCATTTTCATTTGTTGTCTTCCTTCGTCTGTCTCTTTCTGATTAACATTTGTTGTCTTCTTTCGTCTGTCTCTTTCTGATTAACATTTGTTGTCTTCTTTCGTCTGTCTCTTTCTGATGTTATCTGCTGTCTGTGTTTCTGTCTGTGATTCATTTTCTCAGTTTGTCTGTGTGTGTTTTTCTATCTCTTTTTCTAAGTCTGCCTATTTTTCTCTGACTCATCTATGTATATATATATATTGTGTGTGTGTGTGTGTGTGTGTGTGTGTGTGTGTGTGTGTGTGTGTGTGTGTGTGTGTGTGTGTGTGTTTCTCTATCTCCCGTCTGTCTGTTTTCTACGTGTTTTTCTGTCTCTGTCTTTCTTTTTTCTTTTGTCTGTCTGGGGGGGGGGGGGGGTTGTTGTTGTTGTTGTTGTTTGTTTGTTTGTTTTTTGTTTTAGTTTTCTTTTATTTATGTTTCTCTGTCTGTCTGTCTCTGTCTGTTTCTCTCTCTCTCTCTCCCTCTCTCTCTCTCTCTCTCTCTTTCTCTCTCTCTTCTCTCTTTTCCGTTTTAATATTTCTGTCTGTCAGCCTGCATTTCTTCTGTGTCCGTCTGTCTCAGTCTGAGCAGGGTGCGAAGAACGGAGTTGTATGTCGATGGTAAAAGGGGGACAGCAGGGTGTCAGATGTAAACATGTTATACCCTGACCATCTGCCTCTGTCTCAGCCCTTAGCTCTCAACCATAGTCACAGTGTGGGCTTGGTGTCGCTATAAATCAAGTGGTAAGTTTTGTAGGCTTGCTGGGATTATCAGTTTGTAAGGACTGTTAAGGACGGCTGGTTTGTTGAGTATACCACAGACGAACACCGGATAGTCCCGTACCTGTATCATGATCCAACAGTTGCAGGTGAATTTGAAAAGATGGAGGATTACATTACGTGTGTGGCCTTTTAATTGCCCTGCTACTTCACCGGGTACGCTTCGTCCATGAAGAATTCTGTCTTTGCATCCTGAGAATAATGGTCGTTAATGCTCCCTCAGACACACACACACACACACACACACACACACACACACGTACACATGCGCGCGCGCGCACACACACACACACACACGCAAACACACACACACACATACACACACACAACACACACACACACACACACATACACACACACACACACACACACACAACAACACACACACACACACACACACACACACACACACACACACACACACACACACAACACACATACACACATACACACACAAGACATCGCGACATCTAACCAACTCGGCTCACACACATGTAACACTTAACCAACTGGGCTAACGGAATCCATATAGTTGATTACAGCGCCATGCTCTTAACACAGAGGTCATGGGTTCGATCCTTGGACAATCCACATGTGGGGTTTTTTACGTGGGCTGGTTAGTTCTTGTGATAGAGCTGTGAACTGAAGATCTGATTTCTCGAGTTCAATCGTAGTATGCAACAGTAAAAACTGACCTGTTCGCTGCTCGTCTTAATGTTTTCATCATTCTGATGGTGTCAGCTTAATGTTTGATAGGCTTCTCCCACTTTCCCTTTTTCACTTCTGGTGCGTCAGCTTAATGTTTGATAGTCCCTTCTCCCACTCTCCATGTCAAGAGCTAGCCAGCGCATTTGGGCTTTGCGCAGGCTTAGGGAGTCTGCGATATAATTCCTGGCAGGTTTGGGTAGAGCGCGTTTGGAAATTTCTTGTTAACTCGTTAACTTCTGTGTGCTAACCAGGCCTCATGTTGAAAGGGTAAAAGCCGTCGCATGACCGTGAGGTTGTATGGAAGTGACGTGGAGGAGACCAGCTTTTCCCAAAGCCAGTATTTGGAGGGTGATGCCCATTCCTCTCCATCTCGGTTTTATCCCCCGCTATCTGAGCAGGTCCAGGTATCCATTAGCACCTGGATGAACTGTAGGCTGAATGTGTCTCAAGACAGACTTGAACTCGTGCAGCCAGATTGTAAGCAGATGTTCTGCGTCAATGCCAACGAGGGCTCTGTCAGCAGGAAACGGTTTTTGCGAAAATGAAGCAGCGAAGGAGAGGTGGTGGACAACGCCCTCGTAATGCTGGGTACATGAAAAGTGAGGTCTCTAGCAACTTAAGGGGGCAGACCTACCCAGATTTGGGTCACAGTATGTACTATATTTTTTCATTTTCGCGAGAACATTTTTTAATTAATTAATTTTTGTCAACTTTTCATAACTCACAGACCCCAACAAAGATATTCAATCCAAAGAATACTGTCTGAGGAATCTTCTTGCCAAATATCATGGTGATTGGTTAATTAAAACTGAAACACTGAACATCACAATCTTGGTACCCAAATCTGGGGAGGTCTGCCCCCTTAATCTCCTACGCCCTGAGTGTTATGGGAAAACGTGAATCTGTACCTTTCTTTGTAGAGTAAATCAATACCCTGCAGCGGCTGGCGAATGACCATCATTTTTTGCTTTCTTTGTGGCTTCTTCAACACTCTTTCAGATCTGCTCATACCTTCGCCATTTCGTCTCTCTTCTTGTGTGGTCGTGGTTTATAGATGTCGGGAAATTACGATCTGCAAAGGATCACAGGTCCTCGGCTTTTAACAAGCGTTTGTGAAAGATTCTTCAAAGAACTGAACACCGTCTGTTGGTGTTTATTGTTCACACCTTTACCATCTGCCTCTCTCTCTCTCTCTCCTCTCTCTCTCTCCTCTCTCTCTCTCTCTCTCTCTCTCTCCTCCCTTTTCAAACGTTTACAGTGCCACCTCCACCCTGCTCCCAGAACTGAATCACCAGCCACCTCATCTTAGGAGGAGAACGGTCGGTACAACATAATTTTTTGGATTAATCCTATGACTCCCGCTCCATATCCACCAGCTGCAAAAATTTATGCCCTTTGACTCCCTCACTCTGTCCACCAGCTTTCAGCAAGGAAGATGGTGGATAGGGTGAGGGAGTCAAAGGGTTAAGTTTTTGCTTTGGTAGGGTGGTTGACAATGCAGGATGCTGGTGGACAGGATGCGGGAGTCAACGGGTCAAGTTTTTTGCTTCACTAGCGCGATTGACAATCCAGGAACCTGGTGGATAGGGTGAGGAGGTCAGAATTTTTTGTTTTGCTAGAGTAGTTGACAATCCAGAACCTGGTGGATAGGGTGAGGAGGTCAGAATTTTTTGTTTTGCTAGAGTAGTTGACAATCCAGAAACCTGGTGGATAGGGTGAGGAGGTCAGAACTTTTTGTTTTGCTAGAGTAGTTGACAATCCAGAAACCTGGTGGATAGGGTGAGGAGGTCAGAACTTTTTGTTTTGCTAGAGTGTTGACAATGCAGAAACCTGGTGGATAGGGTGAGAGGTCAGAACTTTTTGTTTTGCTAGAGTAGTTGACAATCCAGAAACCTGGTGGATAGGGTGAGGAGGTCAGAACTTTTTGTTTTGCTAGAGTGGTTGACAATGCAGAAACCTGGTGGATAGGGTGAGGAGGTCAGAACTTTTTGTTTTGCTAGAGTAGTTGACAATCCAGAAACCTGGTGGATAGGGTGAGGAGGTCAGAACTTTTTGTTTTGCTAGAGTGGTTGACAATGCAGAAACCTGGTGGATAGGGTGAGGAGGTCAGAACTTTTTGTTTTGCTAGAGTGGTTGACAATGCAGAAACCTGGTGGATAGGGTGAGGAGGTCAGA
>JAPXFY010000017.1:14323707-14328707 GCA_030674185.1 Monoplex corrugatus | reverse complement strand
CCGCCACCATCATCTCACTCAGCCTCCCCCACCATCTCGTCATCAGGCATCACCACCACCACACACCACCACCACCACTAGCAACGCAGAGACTGCCACTACCGCAAGGACCTCAGGAAGCACTGGCAACAGGAGAACAAACCTAGGGTCCAGGCAGATGGTGCTGAACACTCTGATGAAGATGCGGGGAACACAGAAGGTGGTTCAGGCGGTAAAACCTCATTGGAGCTGGTGGGTGGGAAGGCTGAAGAGCTCTCCACGCCATGGGTCTTGTCCACATCCACATGGCTGTCTGCACTACATACTGAAGGTGAGCTAGCTGCTTGCATGTGGGTGGCTGAGTGGGAGGGTTTGTGTGTGGGGGGGGGGGGGAATGTTCTATCTTGTGTATGTTTGTGGGTGCGCGAAGGGGAGGGGAGTGGGAGGGGGAAGGAGGTTTGGAGGGTGACGGTGAATAAATAGTGTCTGTTGTTGATTTGTCCTTGTTGAGAATTGCTGTTTGTTTGTTTGTTTGTTTGTTTGTTTGTTTGTTTGTTTTTTGTTAAGGTTGTTTAGACACGGATTGTGCTGTTTAGACACCTGTTGTGTATTGCTGTTTGTTTGTTTGTCTGTATGAAGGTTGTTTAGACACTGATTGTGTGTGCTGTTTAATTTAACACCCATTGTGTCTTCGAAACATAGAATGCCCATTTAGCTTACCATACAAAAGGTGTTCCCAAGCTAGATTTTGCCCCCCGAGTTGTTTTCACGTATGTTTTATGCAGCCACCACAGGTTTGTTTTGTTCTGTGTTGTTTTGCTTTGTTTGTTCGGTGTGTGTGTTTATCTGACTGTCTGTCTGTCGTCTCTGTCTGTCTGTCTGTCAAAAAGTTCTACAGTAAGTTTTTTGGGCCTTATCTGAATGGACTTTTTTTTTTATATAAAATTTGGACACAAGTGGAAAATAGTGAATGCTTTAATTCTAGCCCACTGTTCGTTCCACTTTACCAGACTATGAAATATTCCAACGATGGTTTCGCAGGCCGATTACGGATTGATTTTTTACAAGTACTTGCAGTTCTTTAAAGTCAAATGATAGTTGTCTCTTCTGAAAATTGGCAGAATTCTTAAACATCACAACTTAAAGAGTTCATAAATTGGAGAAAAAAAAATCTCGTTTACACTTGGATTTTTCTTCAAAAATTACAAGTATAAAGAGGTGTCTTATATGACTGATCCAGCAAGTTTTTTTCCCTGCCCTGGGCTTTCCATTTGAACTCACCGTGTTGATGAATAAAAACCATGCATTGCTTTACATTCCATATAACCTTTATGGGATGAAACACACCCATATTCCATAATTGTGGATGTTTGTATCAACCCCACTGAAAGGAAAATAAGAGCTTTTGTGAAGCGAGACAAACACAGAGACGGGATGGACGTCGTTTAAGTTTTGAGGGCTATCACAACACTGGACCTGCTGCCATGGCGTTTGTGGCTGGCTTTGATGTGATAATGTTTGGTCACCGGGGAGATTCAGTGTAGCAGGGGTTCTGTTTGAAAACGTTGGGTCATCACTGAGGGAGTTTATCTTCTGTGAGAGTGTCTCTCAAATATTTTGTCACATTTCTGTGACCGTGGTTTTTTTTTTTTTCTTTTTTTTTTTTTCTTTTCAAACATTGTTCTGTCATGGAGGGAAGAAATGTTTTGTTAGAACTTGTTCCTGTGCTCTTTGTTGTGGGAAGACATGATCGGTGGTAGAGAATTTTGTTTATATTTTTCTTTCTCTCTCTCCTCTCTCTCTCTCTCTCTCTCTCTCTCTCTCTCCTCTCTCTCTCTCCTCTCTCTCTCTCTCTCTCTCTCTCTCCTCTCTCTCTCTCTCTCTCTCTCTCTCTCTCTCTCCCCAGCCTGTCTGAATTTTGCTGTTGTCTTCCATATGTGTGTGTAACTTTTAGGTGTCAGATTCGCGGAAGGTGTGAATGTGCATGAGCATATGTACGCGCATACTTACACGTGTGCATAAGCAAGAACATAGACATGCTTACACGTTTACATGCACAGAAGCAAATACATTTTAAGGATCATGGCACTTAGGGATATTTCCTTTGTACTGACCCCCCCCCCCCCCCCCCCCCCATTTTGTACGTCATCTGAATGCGTTGAGAAGTTGGCACAGTTTTATAATGTGATGATGATGATGACAATATGGATGGTAATCATGATGGTATGGAATTCATTCTGGGATTAAGACTACATGACAGGGCTGTAGTCTACGCTTTCTGTCATAGTATCAACTGACGTCAACCAGGCCCGTGAGATACAGACACCTATGGTGTTGGTCAGAAGATTTGAGCAACACTCTTAATGACGCATCTGTAAAGTGGATGAGACGCGACTGTGTGATCCTAGTCTTTCCAGTGAGCCCATAGCATGCTCAGATCTGGGTAGAAGCTGGTTGGAACCAAAAAATCCCACATCGATCTTTGAGGAGACTGATCGATGGGGATTCGAACCAACAACCTTCCAGTTTAGTCCATTGCACTAACCACTACACCACGGTGACTTGTAAGCAAGTGCGTACTAATCAACGCATTCTCTGTTTATGTGTGTGTGTGTCTGCCTCTCTCTCTCTCTCTCTCTCTCTCTCTCTCTCTTCCTCTCTCTCTTCCTCTCTCTCTGCTCTGTCTCTGCTCTCTCTCTCTCTCTCTCTCTCTCTCTCTCTCTCTCTCTCTCTTTCTCTCTCTCTCTCTCTCTTAAGGACCACAATCATTCATAACACTGGAAACTTTACGTTCCAGTAAACCTTTAGGAGACGAAACACTCAGACTCAGCAACGAAAAAGTGAATGTGTGTATCGGTCCCACTGAAAGGAAAATAAGAGCTTTTGTAAAGCAAGACAAACACAGGAATGTGATGGGCGTCTTTCAGGTTTTAAGGGCTATCACAACATTGGCCCTGCTGCCATGGTTTTGATGTAGTGATGTTTGGTCACTGGGGGGAGATTCAATGCTAGCAGCGGTTCTGTGTTAAAAAAAAAAGAAAAAAAAGTTGAGTCATCACTTTTATGAGTGTGCCTCTCAAACGTTTTGTCATATTTTGTGGTGACCGTGTTTTTTCAAACATTGTTTTGTCGTGAGGGGAGAAATGTTTTGTTTGGGGTTGTTCCTGTATTCTTTTGTAGTGGATAGACAATCTGTGGTGGAGATTTTTTTTTAATTCTCCTCTTTCTACTCCTTCTCCTTCTCTTCTATCGACTCCTCTTTTTCATCTTACTTCTTCCTTTCCTTCCTCTTCTTTCTATGTCTTCCTTCTCCTCTTCTTCCTTTCCTTCCTCCTCTTTCTATGTCTTCCTTCTTCTTTATTCTCCTCCTCCTCCTCTTCTTCTTCTTTCTCCCCCTCTTCTTTTCCTCCTTCTTCACCTCTTTCTCCTCTTCTGCCTTCTCTTTTTCTTTCTTCTCATTCTTCTCTTCCTCTTCTTCCTTTTGCTCATTCTCCCCCTCATCTCATTTTTTTCATGTTCCTCTTCCTTTTCCTTCTCTTGTTCTTCTCCTTCTCGTCGTCGTCGTCCCCCTTCTCTTTTTCTTCTTCCTCCTTCACGTCCTCGTTCTCCTCCTGCATATCTTTCTCTTTCTCGTCTTTACTCCTTTTTCTTGTCTTTCTGCTTCTTCTCTTTTCTTCTTGTCTTCCTCTTTTCTTTTGTTTTCTTCCTCCTCCTCCTCCTCCTTTTCCCCTTTTCTCCTTCTCCTCCTTTTCCTCCTCTGTCTCCTCCTATTCCTCCTTATCTTCTTTCCCCTCCTCCTCATTCTCCCATTTCTCCTTCTCCTTTTCCGTCCTGCTCTTTCACCATTTTCACCTCCTTCTTCTTCTCTTTTTTTTTAAAATTTTTTTTTAGGATCGTTGCACTCAGGGAGGTTACCTTTGTGCCCACCTTGTTTTTTTTGTTTTTTTTCCCGTCCCATTTTCTACGCCACTTTAATGGCCACAGAAGCTGAAACAGTTTTGATTATGCGATGATGATGATGTCGATGTGGATGATAATCATGATGCTATGGAGTTCCATCTAGGATTGAGACTGCATGACAGGGTTGTACTCTATACGCTTACTATCATAATGTATCCTGGTGTCAACCAGGCCCGAGAGATACAGACACCTGCGGTGTTGATCAGAAGATTTGAGCAACACCCTCAATGACGCATCCGCGAAGTGGATGAGACTCGACTGTGTGGTTCCAGTCTTCCCAGTGAGCACATAGCACGCCCAACTCTGGGTAGGAGCCGGTTAGAGCCGAAAAATCCCACAATGATTTTTTAAGGTACTGATGGGGGTTCGAACCCACAACCTTCCAGTCGGTAGTCCATTGCGTTAACCACTACACCACGGCGACTGGTCTTCTTCTCATCCTTATCCTTTCTTCTCCTTCTTCCCCTTTTCCTCCTTTTTTTCTCCTTCTCCTTTTGCTCCTTCTCTTTTCTTCCTCCTCCTTCACCTCTTTCATCCTCCTCCTTTTTCTTTTTTTCTTCGTTCTCCTAAAACTCTTCATTCTCTTCCTTTTCCCTTCCTCCTTCTCTTCCTTTCCCCCCTCCTCCTCCTCCCTATTCTTCTCCTCGTCCTTCTTCTTTTCCTTGTCCTTCTACCCACTTCCCTCTTATCGTCGTTCTTTTCCTTTTCCTCTTCCCTGTCCTGGTTTTTTTTCCTTGTTTCAATATGACTGAGTATCTGTTGGCTGTAGGTGTCAAAATACCCAATAACAACAGTATAAGATGTGAAAATACATACATATAGTGTCAAAATACCCAATAACAAAAGCATAAGATGTGAAAATATATACATATAGTGTCAAAATGCCCAAGAACAAAAGCATAAGATGTGAAAATATATACACACAGTGTCAAAATACCCAATAACAAAAGCGTAAGATGTGAAAATACACACATACACTCAAACTCTGTGCAGGAAGTACATACACTTGCACATTCTCTCTCGTGTCTCACTATACATCTGTCTGTCTGTTGGTCTGTCTT
>JAPXFY010000017.1:14306207-14313707 GCA_030674185.1 Monoplex corrugatus | reverse complement strand
TGTGTGTGGGTGTTTGTCAGTATGTGTGTGTCTGTGTGGGGGTGGGGTTGTGTGTGTGTGTGTGTGTATGTGTGTGTGTGTGTGTGTAATGATGATGATTTATTGACTCTTTCTTTTCCAAAGTTGAATGTAATGAATGTATTTACAAAGATCAACGAATCTGTGGATACCGGGAATGGACTATAAATTTATCTGTTATTATTGTTGTAGTTTGTGTGTGTGTGTGTGTGTGTGTGTGTGTGTGTGTGTGTGTGTGTGTGGTGTGTGTTTTGTCTTGTCTTGTCTTGTCCTGTCCTGTCTTGTCTTGTCTGTGCAAGACGTGTGGCATAAGCTGCATCGTAAATACATTCTCATTTCCCCAGCGTCTATGCAAGATATTTGGCACTTGGTGCATCATAATCATACTTTTATTTGTTTTGGGTTTTTCCTTTTCAGGGTCTATGCAAGATGTTTGGCATTGGCTACGTGGTTCAGCTGGTGGTCAGACTGCTGTCCTCACTGCCCAGTATCCACCGCAGACCTAAGGAACTCCTGCACGCCTTCTGGGGACCTGGAAGCTTCGGCCTGGCCTCCTTCCTGGGCTTGTACTCTGCCATCTTCAGGGTAGGATTTTGTATTGTTGCAGCGTTGTCTCTGTCTCTGTGTGTGTGTGTGTGTGTGTGTGTGTGTGTTGTGTGTGTGTGTGTGTGTGTATGTGTGTTTGTGTGTCTGTCTGTCTGAATTTTTCTCTCTCTCTCTCTCTCTCTCTCTCTCTCTCTCTCTCTCTCTTTCTCTCTCTCTCTCTCCGTATGTGTGTGTCTGTGTGTGTGTATGTCTGTCTGTCTGTCTGTTCGTCTGTCTGACTGTCTGTGTCTGTGTCTATGTGTGTGTTTGCACATCTGATGGGTTTTTGGTGGTGGTGGTGATTACATGCTTTTTTTGGGGGGGGGGGGGGGGGGGCATTGTGTGTATGTGTGAACAAACTGATTTTTTATTTAGTTCCTCAGTTACATCTTTCTCACACACCATGGGCAAATTGATCGTCAGCATGACTTGCACTGTTTATACAGGGAGTTAACTGCACACTACGCTGGCTGAGGCAGAAGGACGAAGCTATTCATGGCATGGCGGCGGGGTTCCTGGCTGGAGGGGCCATGTACTTCTATAAAAGTCTCACCGTCGCCCTCTTGTGCTCTTCCAAACTTGTTGAGGTGACAGTGCTACACTGTACATGTATTTATTTACGTATTGCATTTATTTAGATGTACTTTTTTGACACTGACAGTATATGTATTGCATTTATTTAGATGAACTTTCATTTAGATGATTTTTTTAACACTGACATTATATGTATTGCATTTACTTAGATGAACGTTTTTTAACACGATCATTATGATGACGAGTTTAGATCTTAATTCAAATTGTACTTAGTAAAACACATATACTACCATGAGTTACTACACTCACGTCATTGGCATGTGTATTAACATTATGTATAATGAAATCTGAGAATGCATTCTTGTTAAGATGGTAAATGAAGGTACCAAGAGTAAACTGAAATTTATTTTCACCTGCCCTACTGGGTCTTTGAAATGCCAGTAATTTCACAGCTTGTGGCCGAAAGGAAGTAATCTCATTGCGCAGTCATTAACACACAATGGAAGACGACTTCCGTTTCAAGGTACCGGTAGTTGAAAAAGTAAACGAAAAATCTACATAGAAGGTGAAAAAAAGAAACTACTAAATAATGAACTGGAGAATAACTAAACTAGAGGTTCCAGGGTTTGTTTTCTGTTGAGGCCTCAAATTTTCTCTGTAGGTTCACCAGAATTTGGAACTGAACATCTAGTCCTTCAGAAGGGGATGAAAAAATGAGTCGGGCTCATGTGCTGTCTGTTCTGCGCATGTTAAAAGGTATCACGGCAGTCGAAAATCATGAAGAGCAGGGCATTTGCCCAGCTGTCCTGGCATACGAATATTGGGGAGAGAGGTTTATTTCCCAGGCCTCTCCCCTTGAAGCCCAATTAGTCTTCTTGCGCGCGCGTGTGTGTGTGTGTGTGTGTGTGTGTGTGTGTGTGTGTGTGTGTGTGTGTGAGAGACAGACAGAGAGAGAGAGAGAGACAGAGAAGATGACAACTTGGGTCAAGGATTCATTCACCAAAACAGGTTTGGGTGTACCCTAGCTCATCATCTTTTGTGTGATTGCATGAGACAAAGGGAGTAAATTGATAGTTGAAATAAAAGGCAAAATAACACAGATTGTGTAGAACTTATACTAATAATTAATTTAAGTAAATGATGGGGGAAAAATTAGTAATAGCCAGAAGATGAAGGAAAAAGAAAAGTTGGGGGGATGGGATAAGCAAGGGGTGTTTGGATTTTGGGTTGTGAATCTGGTGTAAGTGTACAATCAGATGTTGTGTTTAGATAACAGTGGAGGAGCGATTTGTATGGGTTAGTGTTGGGTATTACTGCCATGTGGAGATATGGTCCTCAGTTTGGTTATGAGGTGGGATTCTTGGAGTTTGTGTTCAAACCCATGACTGTGTGTTTGCCACAGTGCCGTGACTTGGACATGTTTGATGCTATGGTTGCTTTTATGGAAATGGATGGCAAATGGTTTTTGGCAGCTGTGGCGGATGCAGCCGGGTGTTCTAAAATATGGTCACTGAATCACTGATGTTTCTCCTATGTAAATATGATTGCAAAGTTTGCACTGAACAGCATAGATTATGTTGCAGGTTTGGCAGGAAAAGGTCTGTTGTATTTGAAACGAGCCTTTTGGACCTTGAAGGGATGTCGAAAAGTTGAGGTGTGGTCAGGTTTTACATTTGTTTTTGGAGCACAGGACTCTGCGTGGTGTAGTGGTGGTGTAGGTTTGGTGGATTTGGGATCTAACCTGTTGGTCTCCCAGGTTTTTGTTTTGTGTGTATCAAATTTTATGAAGTCTTAATTCTAGGTGCAAATACATAGATATCTTGACATAATTATGTCCGATAATGCACACACCCCATCAATATAACTTGGACCTAGTTCCAAAACAGAAAAGTTTTAAGTAGATGGAAAGAAATTGGTGATTGTAATCTGTGTCTGTATTGTGTTTCAGGTCCTGTATTTCAAGGGTATTGAGGCAGGACGACTTCCTTACATTCCATACGCTGAGTTCTTCATCTACGCCTTCTCCTGTGCCTTTGTCTTCCATGCTGTTAGTTTTGCCCTATTTTTCGGGGTTTTTGTTTGTTTGTTTGTTTGTTTAAGATATTGAATGTAAAAATTTACTCTGGCATGATAATTTTTTTTTTTTTTTTTTACTAATCTGACCTTTTGTTAGGTGTATCAACAGTCTGTGTGGTCCAGGGGAAGCAACTGTGGTTATGCTTATGAGAACGCAATTATGAAGTTCACTCCCTTTATCTATTAGCTCGATGAATGCGAGATAACGTTGTAATAACTTCATATATATTGATACTTTGATTGCCGGATGGTGTTTTATTGCGTCTGGATTTGGTACATTAAAACGTTTACTGTTTTAAAACATATTTTTTGGGTAATACTGATGTTGTGGTGGTTGATGTTGATTTTCATATTTAAAAAAAAAAATTTTTCGAGTAATTTGTTTGATCATTCATTGATGTATGGTACATAAGTTTGCTAACCGTAGTAATGTATTGCTTTTGCAGGCCGTTGTGGAGCCTCATGCCCTGAGGCCTGCCTACTGGAAATTTCTACTGAGAGTGACACACAACAAGTGGGTTGACACAATCATTTATGCAAATATATGTGATCCATCAACACAAAATCAGTTCTTTTGGGTGTTTTAAGAAGTACACATCTCTGAAATTTATAAACATTTCTGATAATTTTTTTTTAATACACAATTGAGTTTCATTTTTTTTATACACAATTGAGTTTCAGTAGGCAAAAAATGTGGATACTGTAGCTGTTTGAAAGGATATACCTCCTCCTGCTTTGATCTAATTTACTAAGATCACTGCCTACTACTATCGTGACAGAAATGACTCAGTGGCATTGCCCGACCGAATGAGGGACCCCCTCCCCCCCCCCCCACACCATATGGGGACCACCACCATGACCACAAAGACAGCCCCCATGAACTACTGGTACCTAAGACCCCATCCCAAACATGAATTTACCTCAGCCATTACCAGCCTATTAATCGGATTAAATCAGAGGTTGAAAAACCTGCTGTCTTCCCACAGACTTTCCTACATGTGGTTGGTGTGATTTTTGCAGCATACATATCATTTGTGTTCAAGCACAATGAGTTGTTTACTAGAATTGTGCTTTTTAAGAATTATGAATTATTATTTATTCACTGTCACCTCTACCTCCCTCCCTCCCTCTCTCTCTCTTCTCACCCTTTTTCTGTCTCTGTTTCTCCCTGTTTCTCTGTCTCTCTCCCTGTTTCTCTGTCTGTCTGTCTGTCTCTCTCTCTCTCCCCTCTCTCTCTCTCCCTCCCTCTCTCTCTCCCTCCCTTCCCCTCTCTCTCTCTCTCTCTCTCTTAACATTTGTCCATTTGATCTTTCTTAATCACTGTGTCCATTCTACACATTATGTACACAAAGATATATTTCTTTTCTTCCATCCACAGGTTCGCGATGATGAACAGACGTCTCCTGGACGTTTTTGGAGTGGAGTCATCGAAGATGTTCCCTGGCTACTGGCCCGACTACGACCCCAAGTTCACCGACATCCGTCCTCCAAGTTGATGGCTGGTGCCACAGTAGGAGATATCAGTGTGAAGATTCTGTGACAGCAGGAAACCCATTTCCAATTGTTATGCACACAACTCATCAGTTTGATGTCGCCTGTAGTCTGATTGAGAAAATGTCTATTTTTAATTTGTGTGGGTATTTCTCTTTTCTTTCTGTGTCATGTCTTTTTTTAAATTTCTGATTGGCAAGTATTTGTCATGGGCTGATAGCAGATTTTTGTTAATGTTTGTTCAGTATGTGTTGTCCTTTAAAACATAGAAAAAAAACTTTCCATATCAGGATGAATATCTTCATATTTTTTTATGAGCTGAGGATACCGTTTTCTTTCTTTCTTGTTTCATTGGGTTTTTTTTTTGGTTGAATTTGTATCACTTTTGTACACTTAGCTTCATTTTTGAAGAAGCTGGGATTTTGTTGTGAGAGTTTTTTTCCTGGTAGGGACAAAGGAGCATAATCATCACTGTCATGGTGTGTATGTTTATGTGATTGAGAAGAGATGAGCAAAGTAATCAAAGAATGAGTTAAGATTGCTCAAGGGGAGACAAAGAAGTGCCTTTGCTGCTGAAGTTTGCATGCATTTTTACTGTTGCATATAAATCTACAGGTTGCCTTTTTGGAGTTTTCTGTGTGAATTATGCTACTCTCGAAGCAACTCATAAAAATCATGTGTACTATTTTTTTTTGCTTAACCTTCAGAGGTAAAGATTGGATGGGCATGTCATTGATGACATTTGGCTTGCATAATGAAAGCTCTCATTGTAAAACCCACCTTCAACATCAAAATTTTCAATTGATCAATCAGTTCTGTTGAGTGTAATGTACAGTTTGGTGGATGTTTGTGTTCTTCTTGGCGTTTCACTTTTGCCAGCATTTTCAATCGCATATAAATCAATTGGAGTAAAAGTGTTCTTCTCCTTGGCGTTTCACTTTTGCCAGCATTTTCAGTTGCATATAAATTTATTGCAGTAAACTGAAAATAATACCTTTTCTTGTTTTTTACCTTGCCTTTGTGTTCTTACTTTTGTAAGGAAGACAACCCTGCTTTCCTTCTCTTGGAGTTGTTACAACACATCTGTATTTACTCTTCTTGGCAAGGCTATCCCTGGCAGTTATTTTGCTTTTTACAGTTATAAGCACCATGACACATGTTGCATTTTAATGGTAGCAATAAAAGAGCTGAGAATGATTTTTTTTTATGGATAGCACCTCTTCTTTCTTTCCATTGCCTTGGCTTCCAGGACTGCTGTAGGTTTTGCTGCTTTGTATTTATGAACATGTTTGTTGCATAGATGTGTTAAGTTTGTTGTTACGTAGATATGAATGTTTGTTGCATAGATGTGGTTAAGTTTGTTGTTACGTAGATATGAATATGTTTGTTGCATAATGTGTTAAGTTTGTTGTTAGTAATTAAATGTTTGTTGCATAGATGTGTTAAGTTTGTTGTTACGTAGATATGAATTGTTTGTTGCATAAATGTGTTAAGTTTGTTGTTACGTAGATATGAATGTTTGTTGCATAGATGTGTTAAGTTTGTTGTTACGTAGATATGAATGTTTGTTGCATAAATGTGTTAAGTTTGTTGTTACGTAGATATGAATGTTTGTTGCATAAATGTGTTAAGTTTGTTGTTACGTAGATATGAATATGTTTGTTGCATAGATGTGTTAAGTTTGTTGCTTACGTAGATATTGAATGTTTTGTTGCATAGATGTGTTAAGTTTGTTGTTACGTAGATATGAATGTTTGTTGCATAGATGTGTTAAGTTTGTTGCTACGTAGATATGAATGTTTGTTGCATAGATGTGTTAAGTTTGTTTGCTATGTAGATATGAATCATGTTTGTTGCATAAATGTGTTAAGTTTGTTGTTACGTAGATATGAACATGTTTGTTGCATAAATGTGTTAAGTTTGTTGTTACGTAGATATGAAATGTTTGTTGCATAAATGTGTAATTTGTTTCGTTAGTGTTTGTTGCATAATGTTTAAGTTTTTGCTATAGTATGAATGTTTGTTGCATAGATGTGTTAAGTTTGTTGTTACGTAGATATGAATGTTTGTTGCATAAATGTGTTAAGTTTGTTGCTACGTAGATATGAATGTTTGTTGCATAGATGTGTTAAGTTTGTTGTTACGTAGATATGAATGTTTGTTGCATAAATGTGTTAAGTTTGTTGCTACGTAGATATGAACATGTTTGTTGCATAAATGTGTTAAGTTTGTTGCTACGTAGATATGAATGTTTGTTGCATAAATGTGTTAAGTTTGTTGCTACGTAGATATGAATGTTTGTTGCATAGATGTGTTAAGTTTGTTGCTACGTAGATATGAATGTTTGTTGCATAGATGTGTTAAGTTTTTTGCTACGTAGATATGAATGTTTGTTGCATAGATGTGTTAAGTTTGTTGCTACGTAGATATGAATATGTTTGTTGCATAGATGTGTTAAGTTTGTTGCTATGTAGATATGAATGTTTGTTGCATAGATGTGTTAAGTTTGTTGCTATGTAGATATGAATGTTTGTTGCATAGATGTGTTAAGTTTGTTGTTACGTAGATATGAATATGTTTGTTGCATAGATGTGTTAAGTTTGTTGTTACGTAGATATGAATGTTTGTTGCATAGATGTGTTAAGTTTGTTGTTACGTAGATATAAATATGTTTGTTGCATAGATGTGTTAAGTTTGTTGTTACGTAGATATGAATGTTTGTTGCATAGATGTGTTAAGTTTGTTGCTACGTAGATATGAATATGTTTGTTGCATAGATGTGTTAAGTTTGTTGCT
>JAPXFY010000017.1:14286207-14301207 GCA_030674185.1 Monoplex corrugatus | reverse complement strand
AATTTTCGTGTTCTTCTTGGTTGT
Organism: Monoplex corrugatus; assembly: GCA_030674185.1. NCBI lineage: Eukaryota > Metazoa > Mollusca > Gastropoda > Littorinimorpha > Ranellidae > Monoplex > Monoplex corrugatus. Next base: position 14,301,183 of record JAPXFY010000017.1, on the reverse strand, counting down.
AATTTAAATTGCAGAGCGATGAGAGGGAGAATATAAAGTGGTAGTTTCTTTTGCTATTTGTTTGTGTTCCTTATTTTGTTATTTTGTTAGGGTTCTTGGAGGTGTGACATGGTGGGTTGGTGGATGGGGGGGGGGGGGGGGCTTCCAATCTGAGATGGGTTTACGGTTAGCTGGACATCGTCTGAAAATTGTTCATTTAATTTAATTTGTTCTTTTTTTCCCCCAAAAGTCATGATGTGAATGTTCGTTTGTTTGGGTGGTGGTTGTTGTTTGTTTGTATTTATTGTAAAAATATGATTTTGGTGTGTGGAAGAGTTTTGTCTTAATTATGTACAAAAACAGATGATAGGTTAAGTACAATTTAGAGGGTTACCGGCCAGAATGTGTGCCTCTCATGTTTCTGTTTCATTTCTTGTGTGATATGCTATTATGGCAGGAAACCCTGAGACTTGGTACATATGCACTGTTTTCCAGTGTCACAATGACCCCTCAGGTGACTGTTGATCAGCAGAGACATTTTTTTCCTTTGTGTGGACACATTCCTATACCACATTTTAAATATGTATTTCCAAGGATCAAAAGTCATACATTTACAAATGCATCTTTTTCTGTTTTAAAATCACGTTGAGTTAGGAAGTGATAGGTGAATTTGCAGAGATAGTCTTGGCTGTTTGTTGAGGCGTTTGCGTTCATGTGGAAAACGTATCAAACCCAGTTTCAGTTTGTTTGTTTGAAGTTTGTTCAGAAAGGATTCACCGCGCTTAGACAATTGTGTACGGCATTCTACCCAAAACTGACAGTAATTATATGGCAGACTCCTTTAGCCTGCGCCAAACCAGTTGCCTTGCAAGATATTCTAATGGGGAGAGGGGATTCCTGAAATAGGGAATGGGAGTTGTTAAACACTAAGCTCATGCCATCAGAACGATTGGAACATTACGATGGGCAGCGAACTTGCCAATTTCTATAATATTGGCAGGGATTAAACTCAGGACATTAAATCTTGTATCCAAGGTTGTATCAGTAGAGCGAACCAGCCTGCTAGTCCAGTTTGAGTGGGAACCGTTGGTGCGGTTCAGGGAAGAGAGAGTCATGTTGCAGTGTGGTAAATCTGTAATTAACTCTCTCATGACGTGAGGGAAAGTGATCATGCTGATGGCTAGAAAATCTCTTGTGCCAAAGAGTGACCGATCACATTTCGTTTTATCACCTTCCTCCTCTGTCTGTCTCAGTTTACAATGAAACGGCCTTTTCAGATTATAGACTTGGCTGTTTATTTAGGTACGTGCATCAGATGGATCTAAGGCATGGCGAAAAGCTGGTTATTGTGTCAGTTTGAACAAGCATGGGGCAGTGACCTCATGCTCAAAGCGCTTTCTTAGGATGCAAATGGCCAAGAAGTGGGTTGGGGTGGGTAGGGGGTGGAGAGTTTATTATGTTGTCATTGAGCCGTTGTTTAACCCTTTGACTCCCACACCCTACCTGCAAACCACAAAAACTTAACCCATTGACTCATTTAACCCATCCACTAGCTTCCTGCAGAAAGGTGATGTATAGGGTGAGAGAATCAAAGGTTAAATTTTTGCTTTGCTAATTTGGTTCACAATGAAGGATGCTGGTGGACTGGCTGTGGGAGCCAAATTGTTAAGATGACCTCAGTGTGTATCGAATTCTTTTCTCTCGGAGGCTAGGACCATTTTCTGCCTTGCTGGTCTGTTCACCTGTATGTGTTCTGTAAAGTGTTAGATACTTTCTGTTAGGATTGATAATTGGGTACGTGTGTTAACTGCATTTTAGGCTCTAAGGAAATGTGTGATGTGTAGAAACAGTTTTACGTTAATTTAAGCCATTTATTATATATGTTTTTAGTGTCTTTAGTTATGTTAACATTTATACTCAGTTTTTTAAACCCCTTTGTGATGAATTGGACAGAATGGTCATCGCCAGATTATGTGTGCGAATGTATTATGTGTACTTAATTTTCGTTTCCAATTTTTTCAAAGTCATCGAGTTGTCATGTACATTTTGTGATGGGTTAGTCCGGATAGGGCTCTGCACAGTCAGCTGGGCTTTAAATGATGGTAATGATAATAATATAAAAAGGAGGTTATTGTTTTTTGTATTGCTGTTGTCACATTTTGTTTGAAAGGATATAGGTGGTTGTTGGACTTTTTTAGATATCGTTTTGGGGGGAGAGGACTTGAGTGAGGATTTTTGAGGAGTCGGAGTTTCCTTCTTGATTGTATTGGAGGTGGAGTGTTACAGTGCTTAGTGGGGGTAGTATTGGTTGAATGCATTGAATTTAAGAAGGTCTACTCTTACCCAGCGACGAACTAAACAAGGGGTGCGTTTGCGTGTGTGTATGTGTTGTGTGTGTGTGTGTGTGTGTGTGTGTTGTTTTAAGTGTCCCTGTTTGTTTTAAAGGGAAGATTGTTTCATATCGACCGTAGAGAGCTCTGTGTGTGTGTGTGTGTGTGAGAGAGAGAGAGACAAAACTGTGTTAGCAAGATTTTTTTTCAGCAGTTTGTGGATGGACCTTTATGAGAGTTGTGTCTGTGGAGTGGACCCACTGAACAGTCGCGAATACATAAGTTTGGAAATCATTGTATCAAGATCACGAGGACAAAGAAGGGGGTAAAAATCAGCAATTTCTGAGGAATATGTTTTAACAGCACTTTCTCAGGTACCTCTGACACCATTCAGATTTTGTTTTAACTGTTGTGAAATGACCTTGAGAAATGCAAAATCTGGATTTTCTGTTGGGAAGCAAAAACTGAAGATATAAAAAAAGGGAGATTGATAGAATACACTGATCTTTTTTCCTCTCAGGCTTATTGTGCTGGTAAGTACGACACTACTTTGAAGTTCACCTCAGTAATCAACCAGAATGTGACTTAATTTGTTGCTTATTTCAATAATTGATTTCCTTATGTTGACTGGTGGGACAATGGCGACGTTTATGGTTGAAACACCTCTACCTCTGTCTTTATGTGTGTACATGTATATATATTATATATATATATGTGTGTGCTGTGTGTGTGTGTGTGGTGGTGGTATGGTGTTGTGTGTGTGTTTGTGTGTACAGTAAGAGAGATCTTTCGGTGGTGTGTGTGTTTGTGTGTGGGGAGAGAGAGGAGTAGGGAGAGAGAGAGATCCTTTCGGTGTGTGTGTGTATGGTGTGTGTGGGATGAGGGTGAGAGAGTAGAGAGATCTTCGGTGTGTGTGGATGTGTGTTGTGTGGTGTAGTGTGTGTGAGAGAGAGAGAGAGAGAGAGAGAGATCCTTTCGGTGTGTGTATGTGTGTGTGTATTGTGTTGTGTGTGTGAGAGAGAGAGAGAGAGAGAGAGATCCTTTCATGGGTAGATCACACTGAACTGTATCTTAACTCATGATGCAGAATCTGCTGGTCTGCATCAGATCAACGATAAGTTTCTGTGGTGATGTGGTATTCTATGCAACTTTGTGGTAATGGTACTTGGACTTCGTTGATCTGCGTTTTTTTATGGACTGTGTTATGCGTGTGGTGTGGTGGGGCGTGCGTGCGTGCGTGCGTGCGTGCTGTGTGTGTGTGTGTGTGTGTGTGTGTGTGTGTGTGTGTGTGCTTTTCCTCATGTGTGCTGACCGAATGGACTTTGCTTTTTTCTCGCTGTCTCTGTCTCTGTCTGTCTGTCTCTCTCTCTCTCTCTCTCTCTCTCTCTCTCTCTCTCTCTCTCTCTCTCTCTCTCTCTCTCTCTCTCTCTCTCGCTCGTTGATTTCTCTGTCTGTCTGTCTCTCTCTCTCTCTCTCTCTCTCTCTCTCTCTCTCTCTCTCTCTCCCTCTCTCTCTCTCTCTCTCTCTTTTGTTTTTTCTCTCCATCACACGCGCGCGCACACACACACACTCACACACTCACACACACACTAACTCACTCTCAGAACACACAACACACACACTCACCAACTTTCTCACTCAGACACACACATATGTACATGTGCACACATGCACATGCTCACACACTCGTACATATATGTACGCGCATGCACACACACACACACACACACACACACACACACACACACACACACACACACAATCACACACAATCACACACACACACAATCACACACAAACACACACAATCACACACACAAAAGAGTATATGTTGTATATATTCACTCACCTAAGCATAAGTACGTGCGGGCTCACGCGCACGCACACACACATACGCACACACCCCAACACACATACACAGAAATAAACTCACAAACACACACACACACACATTTATACAACACAAACACAACACACACACACACACACACACACACACACACACACACACAGACACAACACAACACACACACACACACACGTACGTACGTATGTCTGCCTACCTACGTAAAATGTTATTTTATGGTCGTTTGTTGACCACCTCAGGAGCACAAGGGAATGATTAGGCTGGGGGTGGGGGGAGGAGTGGGGAGTAGGGGGGTTAACAACAAAACGTGAAGGTTTGATATGAGTTTGATGTAACACAATGTATTATTAACTCAGAAGTGATAATCAGTAGGCTATTTGTGTGACTCTTTTTTTTTTTTTTTCCATGTGTGTGATAAAATAAAAGACGTGTGGATTTTGTTTGAGATTGTATTCAGTGGTATCATGGGAAAAAAACATGTGTGAATTTTGTTTTGCGGGTGTAATCTGTATTATCATCTATTCTTGCTGAGAGAAATAAACAAGAAAGAAAGGACTGATATATTTTGGTTTGTTTTCACTATCTGTGTGTGTGTGTGTATGTATGTGTGTGTGTGTGTGTGTGTGTGGAGAGAGAGAGAGAGTGTGTGTGGTGTGTGTGAGAGGAGGGAGGAGTGTGTGTGTGTGTGTGAGAGAGGAGGTGTGGTGGTGTGAGAGAGGAGAGTGTGTGTGTGTGTGTGTGTGGAGAGAGAGAGTGTGTGTGTGTGTGAGATGAGAGAGAGAGTGTGTGTGTGTGTGTGTGGTGAGAGAGAGAGTGTGTGTGTGTGTGTGTGTGTGTGAGAGAGAGAGTGTGTGTGAGTGTGTGTGTGTGTGTGTGTGTGTAGAGAGTGTCTCTGTTTTCGTATGTGTGTGGTGGAGGAGTCTGCCTACTATTTGTTTGGAGATTTTGTTTTGTATTTTTTTCTTGTGTTGTTTCTTCTTATGTGTGTGTGTGTGTGGTTGATTGATTGTGTGTTTCTTTCTTTGTTTTTGGAGGTGGGAGGGAGACCGTGAGAGATGAGTGGATGTGGGATGGTTAGTAAAACCTGGACAACAATGCAGTTGAGTATTAAATGTGTTTGCTCTCTCTCTCTCCCTCTCTCTCTCTCTCTTCTCCTCTCTCTCTCTCTCTCTCTCTCTTCTCTCTCTCTCTCATAACACACACACGTAGGCACACACACATACACAATCTTACACTGACAAATGTACATGACTATACACATCAATGTTTGTGGACACACCCAGCCTAGCCCACCATTGAAACTGTATATAATACGTACAATATAAAACTAACATAGCTGTACAAACACAAACGTGGCTAGCACATCAGTGTGTGTGTACGTGTGTCTTCTGTGTCTGTCTGTGTGTGTCTGAGTCTCTGTGTGTGTGTGTGTATGTGTGTGTGTGTGTGTGTCTGACTGTCTGTCTGTCTGTCTGTCCGAGTCTCTGTGTTTGGCATGAATCACCTTCCACACTCAATATCGTTTCACGATCTACAACAATGGATCTATCTGCCAGTCTAGCAAACTCCTTGAGCAGGCGCAAAGCCCAGTGCGTTGGCAAGGTTTTGAAACGGGAAGGGAAAGGAGAACAGACCTAAGAAACATCAAGCTGACACCACCAGACTGATCAGCTACAGAGCATGAACATGGGCAGCGAATATGGCCGGGACTGAACTCGAAACGTAAGACTTTGGATCCATATAACAGAGTTCACTTCAAAATTAGAAGGCAGTTGTAATGAGGCCATGTTTTATGCATCATCAGAAACATAAAAATACAGAGTGAGGCCATGCTTTATGTATCATCAGAAACATAAGAATACAGAGTGAAGCCATGCTTTATGTATCATCAGAAACATAAGAATACAGAGTGAGGCCAAGCTTTATGTATCATCAGAAACATAAGAATACAGAGTGAGGCCAAGCTTTATGTATCATCAGAAACATAAAAATACAGAGTGAGGCCAAGCTTTATGTATCATCAGAAACATAAGAATACAGAGTGAGGCCATGCTTTTATGTATCATCAGAAACATAAGAATACAGAGTGAAGCCAAGCTTTATGTATCATCAGAAACATAAGAATACAGAGTGAGGCCAAGCTTTATGTATCATCAGAAACATAAGAATACAGAGTGAGGCCATGCTTTATGTATCATCAGAAACATAAGAATACAGAGTGAAGCCAAGCTTTATGTATCATCAGAAACATAAGAATACAGAGTGAGGCCATGCTTTATGTATCATCAAACATAAAAATACAGAGTGAGGCCAAGCTTTATGTATCATCAGAAACATAAAAATACAGAGTGAAGCCATGCTTTATGTATCATCAGAAACATAAGAATACAAGAGTGAGGCCATGCTTTATTGTATCAATCAGAAACATAAGAATACAGAGTGAAGCCAAGCTTTATGTATCATCAGAAACATAAAAATTCGAGTGAGCCAAGCTTTATGTATCATCAGAAACATAAAAATACAGAGTGAGGCCATGCTTTGTATCATCAGAAACATAAGAATACAGAGTGAGGCCATGCTTTATGTATCATCAGAAAATAAGAATACAGAGTGAGGCATGCTTTATGTATCATCAGAAACATAAGATACAGAGTGAGGCCATGCTTTATGTACCATCAGAAACATAGAATACAGAGTGAGGCCATGCTTTATGTATCATTCTGAAACATAAGAATACAGAGTGAGGCCATGCTTTATGTATCATCAGAAACATAAAAATACAGAGTGAGGCCATGCTTTATGTATCATCAGAAACATAAGAATACAGAGTGAAGCCCATGCTTTATGTATCATCAGAAACATAAGATACAGAGTGAGGCCATGCTTTATGTATCATCAGAAACATAAAATACAGAGTGAGGCCAAGCTTTATGTATCATCAGAAACATAAAATACAGAGTGAGGCCATGCTTTATGTATCATCAGAAACATAAGAATACAGAGTGAGGCCATGCTTTATGTATATCAGAAACATAAGAATTACAGATGTGAGGCCATGCTTTATGTATCATCAGAAACATAAAATACAGAGTGAGGCCATGCTTATGTATCATCAGAAACATAAGAATACAGAGTGAGGCCAAGCTTTATGTGTCATCAGAAACATAAGAATACAGAGTGAAGCCATGCTTTATGTATCTCAGAAACATAAAAATACAGGTGAGGCCAAGCTTTATGTATCATCAAAACATAAGAATACAGAGTGAAGCCATGCTTTATGTATCATCAGAAACTAAGAATACAGAGTGAGGCCAAGCTTTATGTATCATCAGAAACAAGAATACAGAGTGAGGCCATGCTTTATGTATCATCAGAAACATAAGAATACAGGTGAGGCATGCTTTATGTATCATCAGAAACATAAGAAGACAGAGTGAAGCAAGCTTTATGTATCATCAGAAACATAAGAATACAGAGTGAGGCCATGTTTTATGATCATCAGAAACTAAGAATACAGAGTGAGGCCAGCTTTATGTATCATCAGAAACATAAGAATACAGAGTGAGGCCATGCTTTATGTATCATCAGAAACATAAGAATACAGAGTGAGGCATGCTTTATGTATCATCAGAAACATAAATATACAGGGTGAGGCCATGCTTTATGTATCATCAGAAACATAAGAATACAGAGTGAAGCAAGCTTTATGTATCATCAGAAACATAAGAATACAGAGTGAGGCCATGTTTTATGTATCATCAGAAACATAAGAACTACAGAGTGAGGCCAAGCTTTAATGTATCATCAGAAACATAGAATACAGAGTGAGGCCATGCTTTATGTATCATCAGAAACATAAGAATACAGAGTGAGGCCATGCTTTATGCATCATCAGAAACATAAGAATACAGAGTGAGGCCATGCTTTATGTATCATCAGAAACATAAGAATACAGAGTGAAGCCAAGCTTTATGTATCATCAGAAACATAAAAATACAGAGTGAGGCCATGCTTTATGTATCATCAGAAACATAAGAATACAGAGTGAGGCCATGCTTTATGTATCATCAGAAACATAAAAATACAGAGTGAGGCCATGCTTTATGTATCATCAGAAACATAAGAATACAGAGTGAGGCCATGCTTTATGTATCATCAGAAACATAAAAATACAGAGTGAGGCCATGCTTTATGTATCATCAGAAACATAAGAATACAGAGTGAAGCCAAGCTTTATGTATCATCAGAAACATAAAAATACAGAGTGAGGCCATGCTTTATGTATCATCAGAAACATAAGAATACAGAGTGAAGCCATGCTTTATGTATCATCAGAAACATAAAAATACAGAGTGAGGCCATGCTTTATGTATCATCAGAAACATAAGAATACAGAGTGAGGCCATGCTTTATGTATCATCAGAAACATAAAAATACAGAGTGAGGCCATGCTTTATGTATCATCAGAAACATAAAAATACAGAGTGAGGCCAAGCTTTATGTATCATCAGAAACATAAGAATACAGAGTGAGGCCAAGCTTTATGTATCATCAGAAACATAAGAAGACAGAGTGAGGCCAAGCTTTATGTATCATCAGAAACATAAAAATACAGAGTGAGGCCAAGCTTTATGTATCATCAGAAACATAAGAATACAGAGTGAGGCCAAGCTTTATGTATCATCAGAAACATAAGAATACAGAGTGAGGCCAAGCTTTATGTATCATCAGAAACATAAGAATACAGAGTGAAGCCAAGCTTTATGTATCATCAGAAACATAAGAATACAGAGTGAGGCCATGCTTTATGTATCATCAGAAACATAAGAATACAGAGTGAGGCCATGCTTTATGTATCATCAGAAACATAAAAATACAGAGTGAAGCCAATCTTTATGTATCATCAGAAACATAAGAAGACAGAGTGAAGCCAAGCTTTATGTATCATCAGAAACATAAGAAGACAGGGTGAGGCCACGCTTTATGTATCATCAGAAACATAAAAAGACAGAGTGAGGCCATGTTTTATGTATCATCAGAAACATAAGAAGACAGGGTGAAGCCAAGCTTTATGTATCATTAGAAACATAAGAAGACAGGGTGAGGCCAAGCTTTATGTATCATCAGAAATAAGACAGAGTGAAGCCACGCTTTATGTATCATTAGAAACATAAGACAGAGTGAGGCCACGCTTTATTGTTATCAGAAACATAAGACAGAGTGAGGCCATGTTTTATGTATCATCAGAAACATAAGACAGAGTGAGGCCACGCTTTATGTGTTATCAGAAACATAAGACAGAGTGAGGCCATGTTTTATGTATCATCAGAAACATAAGACAGAGTGAGGCCACGCTTTATGTGTTATCAGAAACATAAGACAGAGTGAGGCCACGCTTTATGTGTTATCAGAAACATAAGACAGAGTGAGGCCACGCTTTATGTGTTATCAGAAACATAAGACAGAGTGAGGCCATGTTTTATGTATCATCAGAAACATAAGAAGACAGAGTGAGGCCACGCTTTATGTATCATCAGAAACATAAGAAGACAGTCATAATGAGGCCACGCTTTATGTATCATCAGAAATAAGACAGAGTGAGGCCATGCTTTATGTATCGTCAGAAATAAAACAGAGTGAGGCCACGCTTTATGTATCATCAGAAACATAAGACAGAGTGAGGCCATGTTTTATGTATCATCAGAAACATAAGAAGACAGAGTGAGGCCACGCTTTATGTATCATCAGAAACATAAGAAGACAGTCATAATGAGGCCACGCTTTATGTATCATCAGAAATAAGACAGAGTGAGGCCATGCTTTATGTATCGTCAGAAATAAAACAGAGTGAGGCCACGCTTTATGTATCATCAGAAACATAAGAAGACAGTCATAATGAGGCTACGCTTTATGTATCATCAGAAACATAAAAAGACAGTTATAATGAGGCCACGCTTTATGTATCATCAGAAACATAAGACAGAGCGAGACGACGCTTTACGTATCATCAGGAACATAAGAAGGCAGATAGAATAAAGCCACACTTTTCATATTATCAGAAACATCTTCTTCTTAAACTTACACAGGCCAGAGCAGTAACGAGCACTCTTATGAAAGTATATAAATCCATAGAAACCTACCTACGTAGCGAAAAGAGCGGACTTTGGCATAAATCACCTTTCTTTATCCAATCCTACAGGCAGTCATATTCGTCTTTAGAGAAATAAGGACAGAATTTGAAAGAAACACAGGTGAATGATCTGTACGGCAGAAAAAAAAACTCTTGTTACAAAAAGAAAACATGACGGGAAAAAGGAGAGAGAGATAAGGACAGAATTTGGAAGAAATACAGGGTGAGTGATATGTAAGGCAGAAATAGAAAGAAAAGAAAGAAAAAGTCTTGTGAGAAAAAGAAAAACATGACGGGAGAAAGGAGAGAGAGACACGGACAGAATTTGGAAGAAATACTTGTGAATGATGTGAAAGGCAGAAACAAAACAAAACAAAACAAGGAGTCTTGTGAGAAAAAAGAAAACATGACGGAGAAAAAGAATCCGTAACTATCTAAAAGCAAACTAAATAGCTCCTATGTGAACCCCTAAATATCTAAAAGCAAACTAAATAGCTCCTATTGAACCCCTAAATATCTAAAAGCAAACTAAATAGCTCCTATGTGAACCCCTAAATATCTAAAAGCAAACTAAATAGCTCCTATGTGAACCCCTAAATATCTAAAAGCAAACTAAATAGCTCCTATGTGAACCCCTAACTATCTAAAAGCAAACTAAATAGCTCCTATGTGAACCCCTAACTATCTAAAAGCAAACTAAATAGCTCCTATGTGAACCTGTAACTATCTAAAAGCAAACTAAATAGCTCCTATGTGAACCCCTAAATATCTAAAAGCAAACTAAATAGCTCCTATGTGAACCTGTAACTATCTAAAAGCAAACTAAATAGCTCCTATGTGAACCCGTAACTATCTAAAAGCAAACTAAATAGCTCCTATGTGAACCCCTAACTATCTAAAAGCAAACTAAATAGCTCCTATGTGAACCCCTAAATATCTAAAAGCAAACTAAATAGCTCCTATGTGAACCCGTAACTATCTAAAAGCAAACTAAATAGCTCCTATGTGAACCCGTAACTATCTAAAAGCAAACTAAATAGCTCCTATGTGAACCCGTAACTATCTAAAAGCAAACTAAATAGCTCCTATGTGAACCTGTAACTATCTAAAAGCAAACTAAATAGCTCCTATGTGAACCCGTAACTATCTAAAAGCAAACTAAATAGCTCCTATGTGAACCCATAACTATCTAAAAGCAAACTAAATAGCTCCTATGTGAACCCGTAACTATCTAAAAGCAAACTAAATAGCTCCTATGTGAACCCTGTAACTATCTAAAAGCAAACTAAATAGCTCCTATGTGAACCGTAACTATCTAAAAGCAAACTAAATAGCTCCTATGTGAACCGTAACTATCTAAAAGCAAACTAAATAGCTCCTATGTGAACCCTAACTATCTAAAAGCAAACTAAATAGCTCCTATGTGAACCGTAACTATCTAAAAGCAAACTAAATAGCTCCTATGTGAACCTGTAACTATCTAAAAGCAAACTAAATAGCTCCTATGGTTCCAAAACAGAAGGGGATCTTACTACATCCACAGCACCCCACTGCGGATATCAATGACCTACAAAGCGAAATGGTTGAAAATTCGCTCGGCCTCTATCACAAGTGCCCTGCAATTTACTGCCACCTGGAAGTGCCAGTACAATAAGAATGAAGTCTATCTAGTACGCCGTCTGAGTGTGAGCTGTGAGTTATCCCCCTTTATGAAGGGTTCATGTCAGCTTGACCTGACACTGTTCACTTATGTTCTGTCTTCTATGTGAACTTGTGACCTTGTATTCCTGACCCACTTTCCACTACACACACACGCACATTCACGTATGTGATATACACAGACGCGCACGAATGCACGCGACACACGCGTACATACACCAAACACATACACACACCACATAGGCTACAGACAGGCACGTGCACGCACACACGCACACATACATACATATAGAACACACACATACATTCACATACACACACATACGAACGCATGCACGCACGCACGTACACACACAACACGTGCACACACACACACACACACACACACACACACACACACACACACACACACACACACCAGAGAGATATCACTTATAGTGAAAATGCATGTATTATATATGAAAATATAGTGAAAAGACAATTGTTATCTCATCATTCACCCATTCGATTGCCATCCAGGGTGGATCAGAGAACCGAATAAAGCATCGGTTTCTCACAATGCATTTAAATTACTGAAGGCTTCTTCAAAAAAATTTTTTCGCTAGTCCTCATATACTCTAAGAGTGGTAGGACTTTAAAACCAACTCAACTCGCAACAACAACAATAGTGAAAAGACTTTAAATCAAAAAACGAACGAACACCAGAGAGAGAATATGTGTGTGCGTGTGACAGAGAAAATGATAACTTAGATCAAGAGTCGTTCATCAAACAGGTTTTAGTGTACCCTGTCTCAGCATCTTTTGTTGTGTGTGTGTGTGTGTGTGTGTGTGTGTGTTGTGTGTGTGTTGTGTGTGTGTGTGTGTGTGTGCTGTGTGCGTGTGTGTCGTGTGTGTGTGCTGTGTGTGTGCGTGCGTGCGTGTGTCTGTGTGTGTGTGCGTGTGTGTGGTGCGTGCGTGTGTCGTGTGTGTGTGTCGTGGTGGTGTGGTGTGTGTGTTCGTGCGTGCTTGTGTGTGTGTGTGTGTGTGTGTGTGTGTGTGTGTGTGTGTGTGACAGGGGGAGGATGACGGCTTGTATTAGGGGTCACACTCCCAACACACCTCCTGTCTTCTCCTTCCCAGTTTGCATGTGCTTTGTGCCCTAAAGATTTAGTCGTTGTTGGGTGATTGCCATGGCGAATGATGAGAGTGCGCGCTTTGGTTTTATTCTTGAATCAAGATTTGGCACATTATTATCATCATCATCATCATATTATTGTTACTATTATCATCATCATCATCATCATCATTGCCATTGTTATATTTTTTTAAACCATGTATCATTATCATCATCATCATCATCATTGCTGTTGTTGTTATATTGTTTTGTTTTAAACCATGTATCGTCAAGTCAGCATTAAGTTATATTGGTTTCAAGAACAATGGAAACTCGTGATTGTGGAATGCAAATTCATGTTAGTTCAAGAGTCAAATTCAAGTTGTTTTTGATGACACAGTTTGACGTATGTCCCAAAATATGTAAAGGCTATGTATGAACGACCATTTAGCCGTTGAACTGTCTCTTTGGTAGAGTTTGAGTGGATAAAGTGGAAGGAGTGAAAGAGTTTAGATTCTGCTTTGCTATTATGGCTGATTACGAAAAGACAAGCAACATTTATAAGACATTTTATGAGGAATGGGAATTAGAGCACCTGGTCACAACAACAGGAAAGCTGGAGGGAAAGAGAACACCGGTAGACCCAGGGAGAAAATATTGGACGGACTTGCAAGGTGGCTGAAGGCAGAGAGGGTGGGAGATGTACTTGCAGCGACAAGGGATAGAGCCATACGGAGGGCCATGATCGCCAACGCCATGCGGCAGGGCACATAGATCTAATGATGATGATGATTATGGCCGATACAACAGGAAGCTGGTAGATAAGAGTTTGGTAGTGAGAGAGTTAATTCTTTGCTTTGCCAACGTGGCTGACAATACTAGAAGCCGGTGGGTAGAGGTGAGGAAATCAAAGGGTTAATTTAAACAAAAAAACCCGAGCAAGTTCCTACAGGGCAGAGAAGGAAGAAAACAGTCTGTTGACCGCGGAACACTCCTTTAGTCACATATCCGCCGTTACGTCAAGCCTACCCCGCCTCTTGGCGATAAGTAAAGCTCACGAGCAGTTGTGCAAACTGGACTTATCGCACGCGGGGTCGTGCTCTTTTGATCCGACCAATGACCCACGTGCCACTCACTATCAGAGAGACTCCTGACTTGAGCTGATAGGAATTTATGAAGGTGGTACCACCGTGTGGAAACACGTACCGGTCATTTCCTGATAGTGTCCGCTTTTTACGCAGGTCATAAGATCCCGTTTGAAAATTTCACACCAGTTCCCTTTGGACCTAAAGGTAGACAATATTGACTGTTATAATGTTAAACATTGTGAAATACTTTCCGTAGTTTTGGGAAATTTTCCTACCCGTTTCTTTTGAGTAAAAACGAAGAGAATGCGGACTGATATAAGGATAAATATGATGAATTACTGTCCTAGCATTACATTATGTTTAATATTGCTTCTTCTTCTTCTTCTTCTTTTTTCTTCTTCTTTCTTTTGTTGTTTGTTTGTTGTTGTTCTTGTTGTTCTTCTTCTTCTTCTTCTTCTTCTTCTTTCTTTCTTCTTCTTCTGGCTTAACTCACGAAGAGTCTTTCGGGCGATGCATTAAAAATGCTGTCCACCAGATTTTTCCGGCTCTGCCGATTGTGCGCCAAAGCCTGGGTTTTCTGCAAAAGGTTTCTCTATCCATTCTGCAATGTTTATCAGTCTATCATGTTTTCTTTCTTCCCCTCTGTCTCCTTCCCTCAACAGTTCCCTGGAGGATTATTTAACAAGTCCAGTATGTTTTGTTATATGACCATACCAATGTGGTTTCTTTTTTCTTAACTGGTTAGTAGATCTTCATATGGTTCCATGTGCTACTTGATGGGCGTGGCGCTCCTGTTCACCTGTGTATCAACTTGCAGCAACACCTCAGGA
>JAPXFY010000017.1:14258707-14281207 GCA_030674185.1 Monoplex corrugatus | reverse complement strand
CGATACGTACATACTTGCTCAGATATCTGAATGCAAGCGATACGTACATACTTGCCCAGATATCTGAATACAAGCGATACGTACATACTTGCTCAGATATCTGAATACAAGCAATACGTACATACTTGCTCAGATACCTGCACACAAGCAATACACACATAATGCGTTCACATACCTGAATAAAATAATATGACATTAACGATAGCACAATACAAATGTGCTGTTTTTATTCTTCGTGTTTGAAAACCTCACACCAACGACAAAAGCAAGTGTCAAAACGAGGAAGTTTTATCGGAGCTCACGTAAAATGGGAGCCCGTTAACCCTTTGACTCCCGCACCCTGTCCACCAGCATCCTGCATTGTCAACCATGCTGGCAAAGCAAAAACTTAACCCTTTGACTCCCTCACTCTATCCACCAGTTTCCTGTAGGAAGCTATGATGGATAGAGTGAGGTAGTCAAAGGGTTTGAGTTTTTTGGCAGTTGGTGGATATGGTGCAGGAGTCAAAGGGTTAAATATGATAATAGGAAGCGTATCGAGCAGAGAACACGTTTTATCTAACAAGAGAGTATCAGTTTCAACAAGATGGTATCTGCGCAAGCTGAATAAATTCCATACACACCGACGAATCGAGAACGTGGTGAAGTGGTTAAGCCCAACCGACTAATGATTGGAAAGTCGCGGGTTCGAACTCGTATCAGTCCCAAAAATTACATGTATTGTGGGGATTTTCAATCCTGATTCAAAGTTGAGGCAACTGAAATGTGATTTCTAAGGAGAATGTCGAGAGTTTTCATGGACAGCAAACAAACGAGACAGTCCTGAAGGAGGCAGGCACAAGAAGATCATTAAAAAAGAAGATTACGAAAAGACAAGCAACATTTATAGGACATTTTATTAGGCAAGAGAAATTAGAGCACCTACTCACAACAACAGAAAAGCTGGAGGGAAAGAGAACACCAGGTAAACCCAGGGAGAAAATATTGGACGAACTTGCAGAGTGGCTGAGGACAGAGAGGGTTGAAGATGTGGTTGCAACGACAGGGGATAGATTCGTATGGAGGGCCATGATCGCAAACACCA
This sequence comes from Monoplex corrugatus, assembly GCA_030674185.1. Classification (NCBI taxonomy): domain Eukaryota; kingdom Metazoa; phylum Mollusca; class Gastropoda; order Littorinimorpha; family Ranellidae; genus Monoplex; species Monoplex corrugatus. Next base: position 14,280,123 of record JAPXFY010000017.1, on the reverse strand, counting down.
TACGGCAGGGCACATGATGATGATGATGATGACTCAAAGTTGCACGCGTCTATTAGGCGCCTTTGGAAGATTGAAACCACACAGTCGAGTGTCATTCACCTTACGGATGCGTCATTGACGGTGTTACTGAAATCTCCTGATCAACACATCAGGAGTCTGCATCTCTCTTTCAAGACCTTTGCCAGCGCATAGAGTTTCACGCAGGTACAGGAAGTCTGCCAGATGGCTGCTGGCAGATTTGGATGGAGCGCATAAGGAATCGTCCGAGTGCGATGAATCCCTCTTGACGGAACTACAAACTCCAAACGTCTCGGGCCTGGGTTGTCGCTGGGATATGTTGTGAAAGGGGGGAGTTGAGTGCAGACTCGTGGCACAGTCTCTGTCCATAATAAAATTCAATGTCATCGTCGCTCTCATACGAATCATCATGTTCATAGTCACGATCATCATAATCCTATCCCATAATCCTGAGGTCGTGGGGAGAGTGAGGTGGTAGAAATCTCAACTTTTCTCGGAGCAAGGATGGTGAGGAGGGGGGAGAGGCATCTCCTCTCCCTCGCTGCTTCATCTTTCCTTAATTCTGAAGGAAGCCAGGTACCCATTGACAGTTGGGCATACCGGAGGCTGCATGCATATAATAAGTTATACGTGCATGAGTCACACCCGTGCAAACTCAAGTTATTACAATTTTTATTTTTGTGTAAAGCCCAGCCGATTGCGTGGAGCCATATCATGGCTATAACCGTTTCAAAACATACACAGTACTTAACAGGAAAAAAATTAAGTACACATATCAATGCATTCGCGCACATAATCTAACCACTTCGTCCAATTTATCACACACAGGATCTAAAAAAACACACCTGAATAAAATCTAAACATAACTACGGACACTAAAACATATATAAAAACAGGCCTAAATTACCTAAAATTGCTTCCGCATATCTCATTTCCCTAGAGCCAAAAATGGACTAAATACATGTACGCATTAGCAATCCTCAGAGAAAGTACTGAGACTTTATCGAACACATACAGATGAATGGACCAGCGAGGCAGACATTGATAGAAAGAAATGAGAGAAAGCAAAGGAACAAGGCAGAAACAAAGAGAGTGACAGAAAAGAGGGAAATTTCTAGCAAAGAATTTCCAAAAGATGGGGAGGGATACTATTTATACTGAAAGAGCCCCTGGCACCCCCACAAAGTGTGGGGGGCGGGGAGCAAACTCAAGTGGGTAGATTGGAAGGCGAGTGACCTACTTCTGCGCCAACCAGACCCTTATGATCATCAAAGCTTAGTACAGTCTCAGATTCTACGGTCGCCCTTCGTGCTTTGTTTTCATGGAGACATGGGTTTCTCAGGGGATTGAGATGTGCTGGAGAGCAGTAGCCAGAACATTTTAGGAAGTGCCAGACAACAGAAGGTCCATCGTTCAATCCACGATCGAAGGAGAACCGAATAAAGCATCGGTATCTCACAATGCAACTAAAATGTTTAAAGGTTTCTTTGAGCAATTTTTTTGGCTAGTCCTGGTATACTGTGAGAGGGGTAGGACTTTAAAACCTACAGAACAGAACAACAACAACAGAAGATCCTCAGAGAACAGGTCCCCGGTCAGGCAAGCGTTTGGAGAGTAGTTGCCTAAAAAACAGGAACAGGCGGACAGCAGAAAGTCCTTGGACGAGAAGCCCCCATCAAGCAAGTGTTTAGAGAGCAGTAGCCAAAAAAAATGTAGGAACAGCCGGACAGCAGAAGGTCCTCAGAGGACAATCTCCTGTGAAGCAAGCGTTTCGGTCCTGAACTTCTTACAGTCTAACGAGGACTGGGCCGCATCCAGGTGCTCTTGAATGCCCCTCTGCTGATGGGAGTTGAGACGTTTTGGAGAGCAGAAATAAGTGGCTGTAGACGTTGGGGCAGAAAAACAGTGCAGAAGATGAGGCCAGCAACATCAACAACAACGACGACGACAACAACAACAACAACAACAACAACAAAGTTTTAACTAACAGCTTATTCGAAAAAAGATCGCTAGTGTGACTTGACTTTTTTTTTTTCAAAGTGGAGAATGACAACAGGATGAAAGTCCCTGTCCCTTGATATCTGCGTGACGTCTTAGCGACTGTGGAGTGAAGTCCTTTATCGCTGGATGTCCCTATCTTAACCCCCTGTTCCCAAGCTGTCACACCCTTATCACCCCCTTGACCTCCTCTCCGGGGTGTGTGCTGTCATCCTGCAGGGCAGACACTGACTTGATAGCAGAACACTACCAGATAATCTGGTCCTTTTGACTACCTTCCCTCCCCCCCCCTCTCCCTTCTGCCTTTCACAATCTCCACCCCCCCCTCTCTCTCTCTCTCTCTCTCCACCCCGATTCCGCCCGCTCTCCCCGGCGGAACAATAGGGGCAGATAATCTGACTTTTTGACCCCCTCCCCTCCTCACCCCGATCACTACAAGTTGTTGTTGTCGCAGTTTTTTCCTTCCTATCAGTGTTTTGACACTATCGTCCGTCCGAATACAAGTTTTATTGCCGTGTTTGTGTCCGTTTCTGTGTGCCTGCTTGTCTACAAAATATGTGACGGCGAGAATTTCTTGATTGTTTAAAGGTTTGTCTGTATTTTTGTTTAAGGCAAATGACGTACTACCAACAACGTTTGATTAAAATTCCTATGCCTGCCATGGCTGAAATTGATTTGATAAAGATGGAAGAATTCAATGAAAGTAATATTAATAAAACGTTTAGGAACTGCCTTGACGCGATCCAAAGAAGAGAGCGTTTATAAAATTACACCACCCCAACAACTGAAAGATATACAGTTCTCTACGTCCAGATTGTACTCAATGTTATCAAATTAAATTGATTAATGTTATTAAATTATACATATACATATATACACATACATATATGTACTATGTATATATATATGTATATATATATGTATGCATATAAATATACATGCACACATACATATATAAATATATACATATGCATAGACATACACACACATATATACATATATGTCTATATAATGTATACATATATAATTGTCATGTTTTCCTGTCATATTTCTGAAGGGCTGCATATCACACCCTGTCGAATATTTTCTTGAAGTCAACAAACATTTTCAATCTTGTTTATTACAATCTACCAAAGTTTTGTTTGTTTTGTGTATGAATGTATATGTGCGCGCGTGGGGGGGGGGGGGGAGTTCGTGCTGTTTTGTTTTACTGACAAAAGAGTAAGTCATTTTACACTTTTGCTACTTACATTACAAATAATAAACTGCAAATCGAGCAGACCATAAGGCTAAGCTGGTTAATATGTTTTTTTCCAACCTCCCCATCTTCTGTATAGAGTCAAACACCAGTGCATGTTTAGAGTTTCCTTGGGATACTCCATCATGCTGTGGACCACAGCGGTGACTGTATTGTATTATCTTTTCTTTCTGTTCTCTGTGGATGGAATTGAGTTGACCACTGGTGGTCCCATGCTGCTGATAAGAGTTGATCTCTCTTGGTGATCCTCACATGTCCAGATAGCTGTTCTGTACTCTAGGGCTCCCAGCGCCCCACTGAGAACTATGAGGTCTACATTCTACGTGTATATCTACCAAAGGCTGACAGGAACCAGAAGAACGAAAAAAACCAATGCAAGCGCGTATTCAACAAAACAAGACAAGACAAGCGCAAATTTTCGGCCAACCGGCCTTTGTCAAGCGCGAACGCACGGTCACAAACAGACCACAAACACCAAACAACGGATAATATAAAGAGGACTAAAAACTTCCCTGCCGCCTCGTCCAGTGGAACACATGGGCATTCCATTTGGTCCCTTTTTATCCACTGGACGAGGCGGCAGGGAAGTTTTTAGTCCTCTTTTTATTATCCGTTGTTTGGTGTTTGTGGTCTGTTTGTGACCGTGCGTTCGCGCTTGACAAAGGCCGGTTGGCCGATAATTTGCGCTTGTCTTGTCTTGTTTTGTTGAATACGCGCTTACATTGGTTTTCTTGTTCTTCTGGTTCCTGTTTGCTTGGGCGCGGGCAGTCGCACTTGTTTTGGATCTCGTGCTACCAAAGGCTGGGACTGGGTTCAGAGTGTGGACGTTGTTCAAGAGGGATTCATGACCCTTGGACAGTTCCATATGCGTTCCACCTTTGGGATCTTCGCCAGAGCATAGGTTTTTGTACAGGCGCAAGGAATCTGTCAGACAATGACTGGCAGATCTGGGTGAGTATGTCTTTGTTGACTACAAGAAAGGGTTTGACGGGGTATGATATGCAACCGTTTAGAAATCATCATCATCATCATCAAGTGCCTTGCCACATGGCTTTGGCCATTATGGCCCTCCATATGTGTCTGTCCCTTGTTGCCGCAAGCACATCTTCCACCCTGTCTGTCTTCAGCCACTCGGCAAGTCCGTCCAAAAATTTTTCCCTGGGTCTGCCTGGTGTTCTCTTTCCCTCCAGCTTTCCTGTTGTTGTGACTAGGTGCTCTAATCCCCCTTTCCTCATAAAATGTCCTACAAACTTCAGCTTAATGACGACAAGACAGAAGCTATCCTCATTGGCACCCGTCAGAAACTTTCTCAGCTGCCTCCTCTTTCTCTCCCATTATGTAACACATCAGTCCCAATTTCTGATTCAGCTAAAAACCTTGGTGTCTGCATTGACTCTACCCTCTCCATGAACAACTTTGTTTCTCAAACTGCCAGATCTTGCTACTATCACCTCCATCGTATAAGCCTGATCAGGAAGTATCTCTCTGTGGAAACAACTGCAAAACTCGTTCTCTCCTTCATAATGTCTCGCATTGACTATTGCAATTCACTCCTGTCTGGTCTTCCTGCCTCCACCATTCACATCCTGCAGCGCATTCAAAACAATGCTGCACGCCTTGTACTCAAAAAGAAAAAAGCCGACCACATATCTCCTCTCCTGGCACAACTCCACTGGCTCCCTGTATCAAAGCGCATACAGTACAAACTAGACACCATGTGCTACAAAAGCCTCAATAACGCAGCCCCCGATTACCTGTCAAGCCTACTTGAGATCTATCTTCCCTCACGTACCCTCCGCTCTGCCTCCGATCCTCTGACTTTTCGCTTTCCACGCACTAAGCTCAATACCTATGGTCCACGAGCCTTCTCTGTTTCTGGTCCACTTTCCTGGAACAAACTTCCTCTCTCTGTCCGTCAGCAATCTACTTTTGTCTCCTTCAAGTCCGCTCTCAAAACTCACCTTTTCTCCTCTGCATAAAATCCTGACCTCACTCAATCCCCTCTGCAGCCTGTCTCCACTCGGAGGGGGAATCACATTGTAATATATGCTCTCTATAATTTTCCATTGCTTTTATTCTTTCTCCCCATTTTAGCCGTGTGCGTGTGCGTGTGTGTGTGTGTGTGTGTGTGTGTGTGTGTGTGTGTGTGTGTGTGTGTGTGTGTGTGTGTGTGTGTGTGTGTGTGTGTGTGTGTGTGTGTGTGTGTGTGTGTGTGCATGCGTGTGTGTCTGTTTTAGCGCTTAGATTTGATTTTATCAAGATTTTGCGCTATACAAAATAAAGTATTGTATTGTATTGTATTGTAAATGTTGCTTGTCTGCTTGTCTTTTCCTAATCTTCTTTATAAATGTTCTTCAATGCTTTTCATCTTCTTGAATGCTGTTTTGTCTTGGCCGAAGGAAAACTTCCAAGTTTGGGAGAGTGGAGTGGATAACTGTGCCCATGAACCTCTTAAGCCGACATCATCAGAAAGATTGAAACATTAAGGCAGGGCAGCGAACAGACCAGACCTTATGTCGCTGGCTGGGATTGAACTCAAGTTATCAGATTTTGACTTTTCGGTTCTATCAGCGGAGCCAACCAACTAGGCTCCATATTTTTTAGCCCCAGATTGTCCCTTTACTTAATGCCTTGTTGTTGTTGTTGTTGTTGTTTGTTGTTGTTGGTACTGTTTAAAGCCCAGCCGACTGCGTAGAGCCGTATCAGGGCTATAACAGCTTCAAAACATACAAAACTTCAACAGGAAAAAAAAAGAAAGAAGAAAATTAAGTACACATATGAATGCATTCGCGCACACAATCTAAGGACATGCTCCTGGCGTTGACCATTCCGTCCAATTTATTGCACAGGGGATTTAAAAAACACACCTGAATACAAACATAAGCATACCTAAGGACACCAAAACATATATAAAAACGGATATGAATTACCTAAAATTGCTTCTGCATATCTCACCTCCCTAGAGCTAAAAATGCACTTAATACATGTACCCAATTATCAATCCTAAAAAAAAAAGTACGTAAGACTTTATCGGACGCATACAAGTGAATGGACCAGCAAGGCAGAAAACGATAGGTAGAAATGACAGAAAGCAAAGGAACAAGGCAGAAACAAAGAGAGTGACAGAAAAGAGGAAATTTCTAGCACAGAATTTCTAGAATGTGGGGATACTGTTCATACTGAAAAAGCTCCCGGCATCCCTGCGGGGGAACTTAATGACTTAACAGATTGACCATTAAATGGTACTTTGGATACAGGCTGTTTGTTGTTGTTGTTGTTGTTGCTGCTGCTGCTGCTGTTGCTGTTGTTGTTGTTGTTGTTGTTGTTGTTGTTGTTGTTGGTCGTGGTGGTGGTGGTGGTGGTGGTGGTGGCCTTTTGACTCCCGCGCTCTATCTACCGACTGCAAAAACTTAATACTGTGACTCCCTCACCCTTTCCACCAGCTTCCTGCAGAGAACTGGTGGAAAGGGTGAGAGAGTCAAAAAGTTAAGTTTTTGTTTTGCTAGCATGGTTGACCATGCAGGATGCTGGTGGACAGGGTGCGGGAGTCAAAGGGTTAATAACGCTGTGGATTTACGATCTGATATATCCAGTTTAACACAGTACCATTACATACAAACTGGTCCCCCTGCTGTCCATTTTAACCGTTTCACTCCCGAACCCTATCCACCAACTGCAAAAACTTAACCTTTGATTCCCTCACCCTATCCACCAGCTTCCTGCAGGAATCTGGTGGATAAGGTTAAATAATCAAAGGGTTAAGGTTTTGCTTTGCTAGCATGGTTGACAACGCTGTTGGATAGGGTGCGGGAGTCAAAGGGTTAATGCTTTAATCATTCTGATGGTGTCAGCTTAGTTTTTCGTAAGTCTGTCGATCCTCCCTTTTCCATATTTCAAGACCTTGTTTGTACATATATAGGGTTTTGCGCAGGACAGAGTCTCGACAGCTTGGAAAACGGAGAAGGCATCTGAGAGGAAGGCCGTCCGCTGAGAAACAACACACTAACATCTACTAGATCCACCCATAACTCTGGCACATTAGTTTCAGCGTCAGTTTCAGTTTCTCAAGATGACGTCTCAGTGCTCAGAATGAATTCCATATGCACTTACGTCACAAGTGCCATGTGATGGAGAAGATCCAGAATGTTTACGGCACAAACCTTAAGCTTGCACATAAATCCATGAGCTGGCCAGGTCCTGAGGTCCTACCTAGGTAGTTCCTTAACTCTGAGTCGTAGGGGAGTGAGGTGGCAGAGATCTCATCTTTTCCCGGGGCCAACACCACGAGGGCGGAGCCCATCCCCTCTCCCTCGCTTCAAATTCATATTCACTTTTTTTTTAAACCAAGAAGGCTAATTGGTCTTCAGGGGGTGGGACCTGGGAAATCAACCTATATCTCCAATGTTTTTTACCAAGGCAGCCGGGCAATGCGTTGCTCTTTACGATTTTCAACTGTCGTGGGATCTTTAGCGTGCGCAGCCAGAAGGCACACGGATCCGACTCGTTTTTCGTCCCCTTCCGAAGGACTAGATGTTCAGCTCGATTTCCCGGTCAAAATGAGGAGAAAAGTCGAGGCCTGTACGGAGAGCAAACCCTGGAACCTCGAGTTTAGTTATTGGCAGGCCAACGTCTGAACCATTCTGCCTCTGTTCTCCCTTCTGAGGCACATTAACGCACATCAAGAACTGAATATGAAACTCTGTGTGTGTGTGTGTGTGTGTGTGTGTGTGTGTTGTGTGTGTGTGTGTGTGTGTGTGTGTGTGTGTGTGTGTGTGTGGTGTGTGTGTGTGTGTGTGTGTGTGTGTGTGTGTGTGTGTGTGTGTGTGAAATGACCCACAGACTATGGAAAATTAACAAGATTTAGTTCAGAAACAAACAATAACAACAACAACAAAAAAACAATCTATTGGAGAAGGACATGTGAATCACACATACACACACACACACACACACACACACACACACACGCACACACCACACACACCACACACACACACACACACACACACACACACACACACACACACACACACACACACAAAGAGAGAAGAGAGAGAGGAAGAGAGCGAGAAAGAAAGACAGACAGAGACAGAGAGAGACACAGAGAGAAATGATGCTCCATTAGTCTATATGTAACTAAGGTCAAACAGGGAGGGACAGACAGACAGACAGACAAATAGACAGAGACGGAGACAGAGAAAAAGACAGAGAGACAGACTCAACTTATGGGATAAACTAAAGAGGTGACAATTTCTTTTCAATTCCAAAGTAAACGTTATGATGGCGCAAAAACCTCACACTATCGTAATTATCAAATAGGGGGTGGGGGTGAGGGGAGGGGGTTCTACATATGGTAAAAGACGAGAAAGGTCATTATAATATCCGGGTCGAGTATTTTTTCAGAAAAACAATTTCGCAACTGACACGTGTGTTTACATACTGGGACCTACGTGCTTTCAACCTATTAGCCTAACGCCTGTGTTGATATTATCCGTTTCATAACGAAATTTAACCAGCGGCGTTTCTATTAAGACTTATAGCCTGTAATATCACACTGATTTTTTTTCTCTCTGTGTTTGTAACAAACTTAAAACCCATGTCCTTGAAGTCTATTAGCCTATAGCTTGTATTTATTATATCGTTTCATATTGTTTTGAATTGTAGAGGTGTTTCGAAATAAAACACTTCAGCACCACTTCAAAACGTTTAATGCTTCTATCTTAAAACTTTAAATAGATCTCTTCTCCCTGAGTCTAATTTGTAAATGGATATTTTGTTTGATATTATATGTTTCTTTGCGAGTATCTTTATAGGAAAATAGCAATTTTCAGACCTTCCATTCAGGAGATCATGTTTACTTCTTTATCAGTATGTACTGTCGCTCCTTAGGTACTTACTATGTGGCATTGTATAATCATTCGTGTGCATCTTGTACACTTCTCCAAAAAGATCAATGCATGCGAGGTTTTGTTGTTGTTGTTGTTGTTGTTGTTGTTGTTGTTGTTGTTGTTGTTTCGTTTTGTTTTGGTTTGGTTTGGTTTGGTTTGGTTTGGTTTGGTTTGTTGTTGTTGTTGTTGTTTCGTTTGGTTTGGTTTGGTCTGTATTCTCCAAGTATTTCACCACCAAAATACAAACTCTTCGTGACAGGCTTGACAGGACACCCTGTCAACCATGCCCACCTGACCCTTCCTTCTCTGGCACACCTCTTACTACTTTTACCCCAGTCTCACAAGAAGAAATTTTCAACACAATCAGATCCATGTCGTTGAAAACCTGCGAACTGGATCCTCTTCCAGGTTCTCTCTACTCCGACTGTCTCCCTACTCTCCTCCCATTCATCACTGACATCATCAACACTTCTCTTCAAACTGGAACTGTCCCAGATTCTTTCAAGTCTGCTATTGTTCACCCTCTCCTCAAGAAACACAATTTAGACCCAAATGAACTGAAAAATTACCGGCCTATCTCTAATCTCTCTTTCTTGTCAAAACTCCTTGAAAAAGGTCAAAGTCGTCCTCAACCAGCTGAACTCTCACCTGTCTGCCAACAATCTCCTCAATCCTTTCCAGTCAGCCTACCGCCAGTGCCATAGCACTGAAACTGCCCTACTACACATTCTCAACAATCTCCTCCTTGCAACTGATACTGGCAAAGTCTCTCTCCTCACACTCCTTGATCTGTCTGCAGCCTTCGATACCATTGACCATGGTATTCTCCTTTCTAGACTTCATCATACTTTTGGCATCTCTGATATTGCTCTCTCCTTTTTCACTTTGTATTTATCAAACAGAAAACAAACTGTTCTCATCAATGGCACTTACTCTCAACCTGCATACCTGACCTGTGGTGTTCCACAAGGATCTGTCCTTGGCCCTGTTCTTTTCACTCTTTACACCTCCCCCCTGTCTACCATCATCAACTCCCACTCTATAAAACACCACTTCTATGCTGATGACACCCAACTTCAAGACAGTGACTCACCTGATAATATACAGCGCCTGTTGACTCGCACCACTGAGTGTTACTCGGACATTAAGAACTGAATGACGTTCAACAAACTTCAGCTTAATGACGACAAGACAGAAGCTATCCTCATTGGCACCCGTCAGAAACTTTTTCAGCTGCCTCCTCTTTCTCTCCCATTATGTAACACATCAGTCCCAATTTCTGATTCAGCTAAAAACCTTGGTGTCTGCATTGACTCTACCCTGTCCATGAACAACTTTGTTTCTCAAACTGCCAGATCTTGCTACTATCATCTCCATCGTATGAGGCTGATCAGGAAGTATCTCTCTGTGGAAACAACTGCAAAACTCGTTCTCTCCTTCATAATGTCTCGCATTGACTATTGCAATTCACTCCTGTCTGGTCTTCCTGCCTCCACCATTCACATCCTTCAGCGCATTTAAAACAATGCTGTACGCCTTGTACTCAAAAAGAAAAAAGCTGACCACATATCTCCTCTCCTGGCACAACTTCACTGGCTCCCTGTATCAAAGCGCATACAGTACAAACTAGACACCATGTGCTACAAAAGCCTCAATAACGCAGCCCCCGATTACCTGTCAAGCCTACTTGAGATCTATCTTCCCTCACGTACCCTCCGCTCTGCCTCCGATCCTCTGACTTTTCGCTTTCCACGCACTAAGCTCAATACCTATGGTCCACGAGCCTTCTCTGTTTCTGGTCCATTCTCCTGGAACAAACTTCCTCTCTCAGTCCGTCAGCAACCTACTTTTGTCTCCTTCAAGTCCGCTCTCAAAACTCACTTTTTCTCCTCCGCATAAAATCCTAACCTCACTCAACCCCCCCCCCCCCCCCCCCCCTCTGCAGCCTGTCTCCGCTCGGAGGGGAATCACATGGTTATAATATATAATTGTATATGCTATGCTCTCTATAATTTTCCATTGCTTTTATTCTTGCTTTTATTGCTTTTATTCTTTCTCCCCATTTATAGCCATGCGTGTGTGTGTGTGTGTGTGTGTGTGTGCGTGCGCGTGCGTGCGTGCGTGCGTGCGTGCGTGCGTGCGTGTGTGTCTGCTTCAGCGCTTAGATTTGATTTTATCAAGATATTGCGCTATATAAATATTGTAATTATTAATTATTAATTATTATTATTATTTGTTTGGTTTGGTTTGGTTTGGTTTGGTTTGGTTTTTGTCTTTGGTTTTTTTTTCTCGTTTTGTTGTTGGTTGTTGTTGTTGTTGTTGTTGTTGTTGTTGTTGTTGTTGTTGTTGTTGTTGTTGTTGTTGTTGTTGTTGTTGTTGTTGTTGTTATTGATAATAGTTTTGGTCTTTTTGTTCTCATGTGGAGTCCGAAAGGGGAAATTTTTTTCTAAAAAAAAAGAAGAAAACAAAAGAAGAAAAAAAAGAAGAAAAAGTTAAGTGTTGTCCTTTAACCCTGAAACCGTAGAAGGAAGGTGAGGTGGTAGAGGCGCCCTTTTTTTTTTCAGAACGTGCATGACGACAATGTGAGCACGATACTCATCTTCTCTCAATTGCTACCTTGCTTCCCAGACCCGAAACAGGGTCAGACATCCACTCGCAGCTGGCCAGTAACAGCAGCAGCATGGTTATCATCCCCATCGTAATCATCACAGCATTGTGAAAAATTGTCCGCAATTCTGTGGCTGTTGAATGTGACGTTAAAAATGAGAAAGGAAAAAAGAGGACAATAACAACAACAACAAAAATAAATAATAATGATAATAATAATAATAATAATAATGATAATAATAATAATAATAATAATAATAATAATAATGGTAATAGATAAAAAGAACTGCCGACGATTTTACAATGGTAGACTCTGAGCCTGTGGGAAAGCATATATATGTTACAGTCAAATCGGGAAATCAGGCATTCTCCGAGAATGCCGGAAAGTTTAGGCATTCACGGTAAATCCCTGGTTTGATCAGGCAATTCCGGCAATGACTGAAAATTTTCAGGCATTATCGGTGATTGACTGAAATAGGCTGTCAGGCATTATCGGAGAATGCCTACCGCTCACAATCTGTGTTTCTGGTGAGAGTCTGAAAGCATTTCAGCACATAAGCCTACTATAAAACTTTGAATGGCTGGGGTCGTAATTGGTTTCATGCCTCTTTTCCATCAGGAAGGTAGTGCTGTCCAGCCATCAACTGCCTGTGCCGGGCCAATGCTGTCAGTTTGGAATCTATTCTGTATTCTCTCTCTCTCTCTCCTCTCTCTTTCTCTCTCTTAATTTTAAGGCATTCAATTAAAGAACATAATGATGAAATCAGTTTAATGTTTAATTCTAACAACTAAAATGTACATTAAAACAGAACTTTCTGTCAACAGTTCATTTGTTTCCACAAGTCAAGGATTGGTGACACCGACTGTTGCACTTCAGTTTTGCTTTGAAGCATTTGCACCGATTGTTCTGGCATTTCTTTGCACCCGAACAGTTGCACTTGACATATCCTTGTCCTCCGCTTTGGGAGCCCAGGATGACTGCCTCTCGAAGACTTACGTGCTTAACACAGTTCATTTCACTCAAATACAACAGTTTTTGTGGACACAGTTCGAACTCGTTTCTGGTGTAGGCTCCTTTTAAAATCCCATGCTTGGTCACCAGTGTGTAGTTGTCATTTTCACTCCTGTCAAGAATCACCCCCAGGATATTCCGCGGGTCTCCACGGCCTCTATCCACCAGGGGAATGGGTATAGCGACGTTATCACCTCTCTTTCCATGACCGAGATCCAAGCGACTCCGCTTCACCATTCTTTCTGCTTGCTGGAGCTGACATACCCTGCTAGCTTGTCTGTGGTGGTGAATTTGTTTATATTGTCTGTCAAGCAATGCCAGACTGTCATCAGTCACCAACTCCTCAGTACTGAGGTTTGCATTTCCAGGGTGGATGTTGGCAGTGTTACGCTGGGGTTCAGACCTAGTGAAACAATAAGAGATTTTTTTTATTAGAGAAAGAAAAAAAGACAAACAATAAAAGAATGAGAAAAAAAAATCAAGAAAAGAGAAAAAAAGAATGGGAGGAAAAAAGCGAGTGAGAGGGAGAAAAGAGAAAGAGGCGAGAAGGATAGCGGTCAGATAGAAAGTAAGAGAGAGAGAGAGAGAGAGAGAGAGAGAGAGAGAGAGAGAGAGAGAGAGAGAGAGAGAGAGAGAGAGAGAGAATAAAGCATGAGAAAAAGAAAACAAGTGTTGGACCTGTGTTGGAGACACAGAGAGAGAGAGAGGTCAAAAGCGTGTACAAGTGGTCACTTACCTTGCCTCGCCAGCTGAGTGGACGTCAGCAGCACGGTGGACGTCAGCAACCACGACGTCTGCACGGTGGACGTCAGCAGCATGGTGGACGTCAGTAGCATGGTGGACGTCAGCAACCACGACGTCTGCATGGAGGACGTCAGCAGCATGGTGGACGTCAGCAACCATGACGTCTGCACGGTGGACGTCAGCAACCACGACGTCTGCATGGTGGACGTCAGCAGCCATGGCCACGTTCGCAGGGTAGACGTCAGCAACCACGACATCTGCGGCCATCTCAGCATCACTAGTGCCAGAATTTCGCAACGAAAAGTCACGTAAATCATCCTCAGTGTGAAACGCGTCAATCATTTCTTTCGGTAAAGAAGTTGAACTCAGCCCCAGTCTTGGTTGACATCCAAAGAGAGCCTGATATGGAGATCTCTTGATAGCAGCACTGTATGACCTGATTTTTATGAACTGAACAAATCGGAGCCCAACTGACCAACGAGTAGTGGAGTTGTCGGCCATCCAGGCAATCAACATGTCCTTTATATCGCCGTTTGCTCTCTCCACAGATCCTTGGGACTGAGGGTGTCTCGGCTTGCCATGGACAAGTTTCAGTTCAGGCCACAAGTCTCTCAGTTCTTTGATAATTGCTGCAGTGAATTCAGAACCATTGTCCGATTGTAGAATCACAGGAGCTCCAAGTAGTGCAAAGATGTCCATCAACTGAGATGCTACCTCACAAGCTCTTTTTGAGGTCAGTGGTCGCAACACAACGAACTTTGTAAGATGGTCTTGATAAACCATTATCCACTTGTACTGACCATCGTCCATCGACTGAAAGTCAATCAGGTCAACTTGACACCTGGAAGAAAAATCACTTGAAAGGATGGGTTTCACAACAACTCCTTTTGTTTTTTGTCGCTTTGTCTTTTCTCGGCACACCTTGAAGAAAGACTTGAAAAGTTCAACGCTTTCTCTGTGCACATTTGCAAATTTCTGTTCAAGTTCCTTTAGAACCCTATCCCTTCCACCGTGTCCTGTGGCAAGATGAGCTGTTCTGATCACGTCGAATGTGTCTTCAATTGTCACATAGTAGATCGGGGTTTCAGCAGGTGACTTTCGTTTCTTTATCATTTTGTCCATGTGCCCACATCGAAGGATTTCATACCTGATTCAAAATCAAGAGATCACTATTTTATTATCTGTGTCTGCGCGTGTGTGCGTGTGCGTGTGTGTGCGTGTGTGTGTGTGTGTGTGTGTGTGTGTGTGTGTGTGTGTGTGTGTGTGTGTGTGTGTGTGTGTGTGTGTGTGTGTGTGTATGTTAGAGAGAAGTGATAAAATTCTTGATACAAGGAAAAGCGACAACAAGGAGAACAAAAATGAAAATGGGAAACAAAAGTATGGGACATGTGCGCAGAGAGAGACAGAGACAGAGAGACAGAGAGAGAAAGAGAGTCAGTCAGTCAGTCGCAGAGAGAGATACATACATCGAGACAGACAAACAGTGACAGAGAGAAGTGACAGAGAGAGACAGAGACAGACAGAAAGACAGATTTGAGAGAGAGGGAGGAACGAGAGAGAGAGAGGAGTCTACTTACTTCGAAAACAGCTTGTACTGACGTGGAGTTTTCCGACTTCCGTTTTCCATCATCTCTTCAAGTATTTGAAAATATTTTGACTTTGGCATCAAGTGTTTTTCATTTTTGGCGTACTTTTGAAAGTGTAACCGATTAAATCGGTCTTCTACCGATTCTGTTTCCTCCATTGCTACCCTCAACATTGAGAGCAACGTCACAATGGAACTAGCATTATACTGAAAGTGAACTCCAATCACTCCAAACTCAGCGAAAAGGGGAAAAAGTTAAAGAGACAATGTGCTATAAGAGAAACTCACAATAAATTCATGCTCAAGGCCGGCTATGTAAAAACAAACTCCAATCACTCCGAACTCAGTGAAATGGGGAAATGCAACGAACCTTTTAACCCCTTCAAGTCTCTCATTCCTATGTACGTTTGACTACAAGCCCGCTCTGTTAGAACACAAACTATCTCATCTCTCATCTCTCATCATCACGCGGAAGTGTTACACGCGGTAGTGCTACTCGCGGTAGTCTTACACACGCGATAGTGTTACACACACGCGGAAGTGTTACACGCGGTAGTGTTACTCGCGGTAGTTTTACACACGCGATAGTGTTACACACGCGGAAGTGTTACACGCGGTAGTGTTACACGCGGTAGACAAAGTCTACAACCCGTTTTGCCTAACAGTCAGGCAAAACGGGAAATTTGCACAAGTAGTTTTTAGTCATTTCCTGATAATGCCTGAAAATTTTCAGTCATTGCCTAAACTTTCAGGCATTCTCGGAGAATGCCTGATTTCCCGATTTGACTGTAACATATATATATACATACACTTGGAAGATCTTAAAACTGGCATAAGAACAGACCCGGTGAAACGCTAACACCACCAGAATGATTGGAACATTAACCCTGACCCTGTGACTCCCGCACCCTATCGACCAACATCAACAACTTAATTAACCCTTCGTTTCCCTCACCCTTTTTTTTTGCTTTTGCTAGCGTGGTTGACAATGCCGAGATGCGAGTGGACAAGGTGCAGGAGCCAAAAGGTTAAGATGGACAGAACAACAAAGCCGACTTTCAGATCGCCGGGTTAGGATCGAATTCAAGAGGCGAGAAATTCAGTCCAAGACTCCTGTCACAAGAGCCCCCCCAGCTTGCAATTGCTGCTGTTGATTATGGATGATGGTCATGAAGCTGAATCGATAACTGCCTCCACGATCAGTCTGTCCCTCCTCCCTCTCACCCCACTCCCACCCCCCACCCCCCCCCACCCCACCCTCTATTTTTATGTGTTCTGTTAATCTGTGTTTCATGGTGCGCAGTTTTCGTTGTTAATCTCTATGCTGATAAAGCACTGCTGGTACAACGATCACGAACGACAATTTTCGTTTCCATCTTTATTTGCTACGTGTGTGTGTGGGGGGGGGGGGTGAGATGTGTGTGTGTGTGTCTCTGTGTGTGTGTGGGGGGGGGTCTCTCTCTCTCTCTCTCTCTGTCTGTCTGTCTGTCTGTCTGTCTGTCTCTCTCTCTCTTTCTGTCTGTGTCTCTGTCTGTGTCTCTGTCTGTGTGTGAGTGAGGGCGTGCATGTGTGTATATACGTGCCTGTAGGGTGTGTGCTTGTGTGTGTGTGTGTGTGTGTGTGTGTGCGCACGCGCGCGCGTGTGTGTGTGCGTGTGTGTGTTTGTTTAAGTGAGTGGATATGTCTGTATCTGTCCGAGGATGTGTGAGCGCGTGTGTGTGAATGTGTGGGTGCATATGTGATGAGTGTATGAGTGTGCGTATATACGTATATGTGTATGTGTGTATGCGTGCGTATGTGTCATACGTGTGCGTAGGGTGTGCGTGTGTGTGTGATAGATGCTCGTGTATGTGTGAGCCTGCGTGCGTACTTGCGAGGCTGTTTTTCTGTCTTTATTCGTTTTTGTTTTTTTTATAATAATAATAATAATAATAATAATATATTTTATTTATATAGCGCAAAATCTTTATAAAATCAAATCTAAGCGCTGAGCGTATACATGCATACATACCTACATACATATGAGCGTATACATGCATACATACATGCACACATACTTACATACATAAATCTAAGCTGAGCGTATACATGCATACATACATACATACATAAATCTAAGCGTATACATACATACATACATACATACATACATACATACATACATACATACATACATACATACATACATACATACATACATACGTACGCACATGCATACATAATAATTACAATATTTATATAGCGCAAAATCTCGACAAAATCAAATCCAAACGCCGAAAAGACACACACGCACACACGCACGCACGCACGCACACACACGCACACACACACACACACACACACACACACACACACACACACACACACACACGCATGGCCACAAATGGGGAGAAAGAATAAAAGCAATAAAAGCAAGAATAAAACCAATGGAAAACCACAGAGAGCACATCATATACAATTATATATTAAAACAAAGTGATTCCCCTCCGAGCAGAGACAGGCTGCAGATGGGGGTTGAGTGAGGTTAGGATTTTATGCAGAGGAGAAAAGGTGAGTTTTGAGAGCGGACTTGAAGGAGACAAAAGTAGGTTGCTGACGGACTGAGAGAGGAAGTTTGTTCCAGGAGAGTGGACCAGAAACAGAGAAGGCTCGTGGACCATAGGTATTGAGCTTAGTGCGTGGAAAGCGAAAAGTCAGAGGATCGGAGGCAGAGCGAAGGGTACGTGAGGAAAGATAGATCTCAAGTAGGCTTGACAGGTAATCGGGGGCTGCGTTATTGAGGCTTTTGTAGCACATGGTGTCTAGTTTGTACTGTATGCGCTTTGATACAGGGAGCCAGTGAAGTTGTGCCAGGAGAGGAGATATGTGGTCAGCTTTTTTCTTTTTGAGTACAAGGCGTACAGCATTGTTTTGAATGCGCTGCAGGATGTGAATGGTGGAGGCAGGAAGACCAGACAGGAGTGAATTGCAATAGTCAATGCGAGACATTATGAAGGAGAGAACGAGTTTTGCAGTTGTTTCGGCAGAGAGATACTTCCTGATCAGGCTTATACGATGGAGATGATAGTAGCAAGATCTGGCAGTTTGAGAAACAAAGTTGTTCATGGACAGGGTAGAGTCAATGCAGACACCAAGGTTTTTAGCTGAATCAGAAATTGGGACTGATGTGTTACATAATGGGAGAGAAAGAGGAGGCAGCTGAAAAAGTTTCTGACGGGTGCCAATGAGGATAGCTTCTGTCTTGTCGTCATTAAGCTGAAGTCTATGGTTTCGTTATAACAGTGTAAGCTGTCATAAAGATTACTGCCGCATCAAGTGCAACGAGTACGTTTTTTACACGGACTGTGCGCTCCATAGAAATGAAATCATTACCAAAGTCTAGTTGAGCATCCTTGTCTCAAAACATGAGATCGAACACATGGTTGGAGTTTAGAGAATGTTCAAGACAGAGTTTTCGCATTCTGGTAATTCCATATACGCTCCACCCAAATCTGCCAAACACACACACACACACTCACACATACACTCACACACACACAAACACACACACACACACACACACACACACACACACACACACACACACACACACATACACAAACACGCACACGCACACACACACATATACACACATCACACATGTATGTCCACACACTCACACACACACAACACATACACACACGCTCACACACCCACAAAGACACATACAGACGTATCAACACACTTAAACACACACAAAACCAGCACAAAACCCTATGTGTTGGCAAGGTTCTGAGATGTGGAAGGCTGGAGGAATAGGGGGAGGGGGGGAGGGGGGGCGGGGTGCTGGGGGTAATGCAGGACCTATGAATCACTAAGTTGACAGCACCAGAAAGATAGCAACATTACGACGGGCAAAGAACAGGCCTTTTTTTTTTTTTTTTTTTTTTTTTTAAGGGTTACAATTGAACTCGAGATACTAGATCTTGTGTCAGTGACTTGGAAGAGAAGATAAAAGGGGTTAAAGGATCGAGATAGTTCCATAACCTCACGTTCACAGGGGAGTGAGGTGGTAGAGACCTCGCTACTACTTAGGTCAGCTTTTTTTTTTTTAGGCGCAGGTCCCATCATTCTGATGGTGTCAGCTTAGTGTTTCAAAGATCTCCTCCCCCACCCCCCTCATCCTCTCCGTATCAAGACCTTGCCGCCAGGACATAAGGGTTTTGCGTAGGCTCGGGGAGTCTGCCAGATAACCGCCGGCAGATTTGAGAGGAGCGCATATGGAATTGTACGAGTGCGATGAATCCCTCTGTAACGAACTCCAAATTCCAATTCCTTCTTCTCTTACTCCGCATCTTTATCTTCTCCGTCACCGCACAGAGTCAGGAGCCCATCCAAAGCTGGGTGGTGGACAAGAGAATGCACGAGCTTCTCGAGCCAGATTCGAACCCGAGTAGTTAGATTGAAAGGCGGGAGATCTGTACCTATAGGCCAGCCAAGGGTTCTCTCTCCCCCCCCTCCCCTGTGACTCCAGAGACGGCCATGAAATGGGGAGATAAGGGAGATAAGCGGAAAGATGGCTAGCTCCGTTAGGATTTATAGAGCCGGAAGCTCGTTTACAGGGATACAAAGAGATCCGCCGAGATAAGTTCTCTTCGACATGCGTTCTCGTAATGTTGCAAGGTTTCTGCTATCGCAACAACACATTAAAGGTGAAATGAAAAGGGAAAGAGACAGCAAGAGCGAGAAGAGAGAGAGAGAGAGAGACAGAGAGAGAGAGAGAGAGAGACAGAAAGAGAGTGTGTGCGTGTGTGTGAGAGAGAGAGAGAAAGAGAGAGAGAGTGTGTGCGCGTGAGAGAGAGAGAGAGAAAGAGAGAGAGAGAGAGAGAGAAAGTGAATGAGAGAGAGAAAGAGAGAGTGAGAGAGAGAGTGTGAAGTGAGAGTGAGAGAGAGAGTGTGAGAGAGAGAGAGAGAGCAAGAGAGAGAGAGAGTGAGTAAGAGAAGGAGAGACAAAGAGAGAGTGAGAGCGAGAGAGACAGACAGACAGACAGACAGGGAAAGAGAGAGACACACAGAGAGACAGAAAGAGAGAGAGAGAGAGAGGACAAAGAGAGACAGACTGAGACAAAGAGAGACAGAGAGAGAGAGAGAAAGAGAGAGGGAGAGACGGAAGGAGAGAGACAGAGAGCCACACACACACGGACAAACAGGCAAAAGTGGGGCTGACAAAAAACAGTTGTGTTCCCCAACAGAACCATCCGATTTTCCAAGATAAGCCTAGAAATCTGACATTTTGATTGATAGGAGTTCAAATATTATTATTATTATCATTATTATTATTATTATTATCATTGTTATTATTAGTATTATTATCATCATCATCATCATTATCATTATTATCATCATCATCATCATTATTATTACCATTATTGTTATAAGTCAGATGTTTCGGATTGTAAAAGGATTTTACATTATTATGTTCTTGGACGAATCGTACGATAACGGCAATCATTTCGTTAGGTAAGACAAATATGTTCAAATTATGTTCTTGCGACAGATCACACATGCAAACACACACTCACACACACAACATATACACACGCTCACACACCCACAAAGACACATACAGACGTATCAACACACTTAAACACACACAAAACCAGCACAAAACCCTATGTGTTGGCAAGGTTCTGAGATGTGGAAGGCCAGAGGAATAGGGGGGGGGGGGGGGGAGCGGATTTATAGAGCCGGAAGCTCGTCTACTGGGATACAAAGAGATCCGCCGAGATAAGTTCTCTTCGACATGCGTTGTAATGTTGCAAGGTTTCTGCTATCACAACAACACATTAAAGGTGAAATGAAAAGGGAAAGAGACAGCAAGAGCAAGAAGAGAGAGAGAGAGAACTTATCTCGGCGGATCTCTTTGCGTGCGTGCGTGCGTGTGTGTGTGTGTGTGTGCGTGCGTGCGTGTGTGTGTGTGTGTGTTGTCTCTTTTCTTTTCTTTTTTTTAAAAAACAGAAACAGAAATCAAACAAACAAACAAACAAGAGAGCACCAAGAAGAAGTAGACCTAGTTGGAATCAGTGACAAACGCAGTTTCAGTCGTTTATAATCTGCATCAGTGTCTCCGAGTTGAGAAATTCAGACCCGTACAGTCATCTCCTCCAGCTCCGCGAAATATCAGATATATTAGCTGATCTGTTGTTTTTTTATGTCCTAAATCTTGTGTATTTGTTTCTTCGTAATCTTCATCTTCTGTGTCACCGTTCACCTGTCAACACGTCGAGTTCCATGGTAGCTGCTGCAACAGACATCACAATAATTCTC
>JAPXFY010000017.1:14241207-14253707 GCA_030674185.1 Monoplex corrugatus | reverse complement strand
GAGGGGAGTGGAGGTGTGAAAGTTATTGTGTTCCAGACCAAACAGTCGCACGGGCCTGCAAAATTTGCAGAGAGCTCGGTGCTTGTTTGAGCTCTACTCGGACCAACAGTCCAGTTAAGTCCGGAGCCCCGAAAGTGCCCGCCCAGTGTCAACATCACTGAGCATTTAAAAGCCCGGAGCAGCCGTTTGCTTACCGATCTTGACCTTATGGTTAATATAAAAGGCGCTATCAAAACTTATGGACAGAGGACAGAGTGGAGTTCTGAACCTTTGAATATAAGCTTCAGCTTAAAGAAAGAGAACATTGTATTACGATGAAGTTGTGGTGGTGGTGGTGTTATTAGAGTTGTAAAGGAAAGCTTTATCAAAACAAACAGAACAGCAGTACATATTGGAGTTTTGTCAACACCACCTTAAAAAGGTCTTTAAAAAACAAAAGAAAACAATGTTATACTGTGTAAAGCGTTTATCAGAAATTCCATTTTAAAGCTTGACCAAAATAAAGAATACGACACCCATAAAGCGGAGACTTTTGAAACATTCTGTGGAAAAGTTGAATCAAATCAAGTGAAAGATATTACAAGTGAACACTCTGTCAAGAAACAATGTTTAATTAAACCGTTACCTGACCTGAGGAGAACTATCGCAGTAAGACAGCTGTAGTAATTCTAGATCCTCATGTTGTCTGTTCTTTTCTGAGAATTAGCAAACTTTTGCCGTTCAGCATTCCTGAAAATATTCCAGTCAGATTTGCTAAAAAGCGGATTCTGTGGCGATTAAAACTGTTGTTGCAACTAAAGGTGAGTATGGTTTTTGTTTCTCGTTATTATTATGTTACCATAAGTCTATTCCAGACCAGTTCCTTGTCAAGCTGTACTGATAAACTTATCGCACAATGTGAATGTAAAGCACTAAAGATATGACTCAAAGATATGAAGCACGCTTTCGGATCGGTACTGGCTGGCAACAGAATAGACATCTGAATAAACAAAATTACTGACAAGCATTGCCACTGCAACTTTATTGTCTTCATATTTTTTTTAAATGCCCATTTTTGATCAAAAACTTCAAAACACTTTATTACTCAAGTATAGTAACATTAAGTCCCACTGGACTGGACCTGTCTTACAGCTGGTCTTGATTACTCTAAACGCTTCGTTAGCATTGCGTATAGACACCTGAGGTAACAGTTTGTAATGGAAGCTGGAGGACTGACTGGAAAGTGAAAACGTTAAACGCTTTATAACTGCATACCGCAGAAAGCTGGAGGGAAGAAAGAGAACAGCAGGTAGACCCAGGGAGAAAATATTGGACAGACCAGACTTGCAGGGTGGCTGAGGACAGAGAGGGTGGAAGATGTACTTGCAGCGACAAGGAATAGATTCGTATGGAAGGCCATAATCGCCAACGCCATGCGGAAGGGCACATCATTGATGATGATGATGATTTGATGATGATGATGATGATGATGATGATGATGATGATGATGAATGACCGCGGAAGGTCCAATGCCGGCGAATTCATACAGTTCTGTTTCCCGAATGTGTTGTCAGCAAGCATACGGCATTCGCCTAATATCACTCATAATGATAAGACGTTAAATCAAAGAGCGAACGAACAAACGACATTCAATAGAGTTTGATGTTATGTGTAAAGGTACATCATTGATGTAGATACAAAAATAAAACAGGACCTAGAACAAAACCTTGTAGTACACCTTCCTCCAGAAAAGAATCTACCATGAGCATATACACGTTGCACCATTTCCTTAACGTATGACTGGGGGGGGGGGGAGGAGAGACAGACAGACAGACAGAAAGACAGACAGACAGACAGACAATAGAAATACGAATGTTTACTGTTTTAGTCTGTCAGTCCATCCACAGGGAACGCAGGGGACGGGTAGAAGTGGTCAATGAAACATCGCCACTGACAAACATGAATGACTTTTAGGCTAACACGATCACACATGTCACGGTTATGTTAAAGTCATATATCACTCATCACCATTATGTACAGTCACTGGTTGAGAAATATTTGTTTCGGTCAGTCAGTAGGTGGGCGATAAATCTGTCCTGTTTCTATTCTATCCAGTTGGAAGGTCTGCGCTCATGACAGCCCCAGCATTGGAATTGTCGTCTTTTTCTTGGCTGGAACTACTGATGGGAAAGTTCATTGTCTTTTTGATTTCATTGAGAACTGCCATGATATCACTTATCGTGGCATCAGAGTTGTCAGTAGGCCTGTGTTGTTGGTGTGTGTATCACGGACATCCGTTACACTGCTGACACCGTCTTCACTCTGTCCATCAATTTGATCGTCTGATAGAAGAACATCAAGCACAGTATTGTTTTTCATTAATGACTGTTTCTCTTTACCATACACGCTGTAGACATTTTCTGTGTCAACAATATCAGTATTCGTTGACCCGTTTTGGTCGTGGCATTCTGTGTCTAGTTGCTCGGTCGTGTTTGGATACAAACAATCCTTGTTCAGCAGGCCGTGTTTCTCGTGCTGATTCAGGTACACAGAAAGGGGTAGGGCTGTCGTACTGGAATGTGTCACACACCGTAATATTGTCAGTTGTCTTTGAATAAAACAAACTTGGTGGGGTGGGAAGAAACAAACCAGGGGAGAGGAAACATGACTTGCCTGATCTTTCTTTAAGTGTACTTCTGTGAGCCTCAGCCCTTCGTCTGTCCCTGCAAACCTGAGATGGACATTTTCTTCTGTACACAGCACTGTAGCCATCTTCTTGTGTCGCTGTGTGTTGACTGGCACATGTGTTCGTCAGGCGCAACACCACTACTGTCTGGTTGCCCTTACCATCAATTTTAAACGATGAGAGAACCTTTTCTTGCAGCACTGTGTTAAGAAAACTTTCTAATGGTGATGGAAGTCCTTTAACAGGTATGCTAGACAACTTTTGATACGAAAAAAACTACAATGTTTTTGTACTCACTTTTGAATGAGCATCTTGTGGGAAACCGAACAAGGAAGGCAACTCCCAGACAGACAGACAAAGATATAGAGAGACGGAGACAGAGACAGAAATAAAAACAGACAGACATACAGACAGAGGAAAGAGATCGTTCAGTCTTCGGTGGCTTTCAGTACTCTTTTACTCTCGCCGAAGCGCCCAAGCAAAAATATGCGCAACTGAAAGACGTATTTTGGTAAATAATGTGTCTCCTTTTACACACACACACACGCACGCACACACACACACACATACATATCACATATCCTGGCTGACTTCGAAATGTGAGCTGAGTTTTGTCGATATTTTTCCAGTCTTTACGAATAAAAGGTTTTTGGCAGAACTAAGCTTCCTGTAATCATAGTTGATAAATTATCCCAGTTATGACAACGGTGAGTTGATAAATTATCTCAGTTCTTTCAACAGTGATTTTTTAAATCGTTGTTTTCGTCGTCTTCCTTTCTGTGTTTTTTCTCCCCTCCATTATAGTCTTCGTCTCAATTAATCTCTTTAAAATTAAAGCGAGAGAGAGAGGGGGGAGAGACAGACAGACAGACAGACAGACAGGCAGGCAGGTAGACAGACAGACAGACAGAGACAGAGAAAGAGAAAAAAACGAGGGAGAAGAAGCAAGAACAAAATATTGTTTTCGAGGGTAATGGCATAGGCAATATTGTTTCTGTACTTCCAGTGCTCGCACATATAGATCTGTCACCTGTCACCTGTCACCTGTCGGCGTCACCGGGAACAGTGTTGGCCGCTGCACATGATGTCCTCACAAGTTGCCTCCAGCACTCTCGATCTTGGCTAAGTCTGACCACCTCCTGGAGTTTCCTGCCACTGATGTTTGTGATGTTTCTAGCAAGTGATGCAGGTGGCCGTCCTCTGTTTCTCTTTCCTTCCACTTTACCTTGGAGGACAGTGGACATCAAGTCTGTTCTCTCATTACGGATTGCGTGTCCAACATATTTCAGTCTCCTCCGTTGTATGAGTACTAGGAGCTTGCGTGTAGTACCCAACTCATTCAGTATGCTTTCATTTGAGCGCCTATCCGTCCATTTGACCCTCAGCAGTCTTCGGTAAAACCACAGCTCTGCTGCTTCCACTCGTCTTTCATCCTCTTTCTTCATTGTCCATGCCTCGCAGCCGTATAACATCACTGGCCAGACAAGACATTTTAAGAGTTTTATCTTAAGGTCTGCTGTTATGCTGTGGTCTTTCCAAATATTGTTCAATTGAACCATACTGTTCTTGGCCATTCCAATTCTCATCTTTATGTCTTTTGAGCATGTTCCATCGTGTGTCTTGACTGAACCTAAATATTTATAGATCTATGCTAGTACAAACACACTGTCACAAAGAAGAAAGAAAAAGAAAGAAAAAAAAAAAAAAAAGAAAGAAAGAAAAATCATGAGTCAACATTTCTCAGCAACTGACTGACGCATTCAATCCACCACTACATAAAAACAGCACATACAGTTTGCACGTCTTGAAAATTCCAGAAAGTTTCAGACATCTCCTCTCGTCTTAAGAATTGCCAGAGTGTATGTTTATTTATGTTCGAAACTTTCCTGATAAGATTTACAATCTATCAAATGGGATGATTATGTGATCAATATTTATTGTGGCGCGTTTGCCTTATAGATTTAACTTATGATATGATATTCAGGATATTCGTAAAAGGTAATATGATCATGTCGCTCTTTTGCTGCAGTCCTTCTACTGGTTTCCTCTTACTCAAAGAATTCTATACAAAACTGATAAGGTCTGCTACGATTTTGCACGTACTCATTTCTACGACTATTCCCAACTGTGCACCCCTGCACGGCTCCGCCTGTTCCGCTTTAGATACTATTTGTCTGCTAAAATCTCTGTACAGATCTTCCACGGTCGGTTGGGTTGCCGTTTATTTTCTGTCTGATCCATACAACTGCAACGATCAAATACAAGCTCTTTCTTCATTCAATTGAAACGGCCGAAGGCAAACTCTTTCTTTTTTCTTTCCTTTTTTTTTTTTCCTCCCCTAAAACCTTGTCTTGTTTTCCGACGATGATTCCCCCTTCTAGCCTGCTCATCTTAGTTCTCTCCCCTGTCAGTATGCATGTGCTCTACCTCTGTATCCTTGAGATGTTTTTGTCACTGACGGTGAATGTTTTGGTGACCCGACGAGAATGTGCGATTTGATTTGATTTACAAATCAAGATTTGGTGCCTTATACATACCATCATCATCATCATCGTCATCGTTTACTTCATCATCATCACTAATATCATCATCGTCACTACTATAATTATTACTATCATTGTCGTCATCGTCATTGTTATTTCTGTCATTGTTATTGTTGCTATCATTATTGTTATTATCATTAGTAGTAGTAGTGGTAGTAGTAGTAGTAGTAGTAGCAGCAGCAGTAATAGTAGCAGTAGTAGTAGTAGTGTTATCATTTTCTTTGTAGGCTACTAACATTCACTTTACATGTACTATAGGCATGGATATTTCACACGAAGCATCCACATATTGATGTAGTGACCACCATACCAAAGGTTTCGTTCTTTTCAGAAGGTTGGAAATTATTATCATCAATAGCGTGTTTCCTGAAGATGTTCATACTTGCCTTGCTTAATTCATAACGCAACTGGTGTGAAACACTCGTCGTTTGTGTGAACCAAATAATTCACACAGTCTTGTGAGTGATACACATGCCATGATTTCCTAAAAATGATAAACAAAAGAAACAAAGAGAGAAAGAAAAAAGAAAGAAAAGAGAAAAAAGCAAACGGCGGAATTTAGTGTTTGCTGTTGTTGTTTTTTTCAAGAGGGATTCATCACACTCGGACAGATCCATATGCGCCCCACCCAAAACTGCCAGCAATTAAGTGGCAGACTCACTGAACCTACACAACACCCTATGCACTGGCAAGATCTTGAAAATGGGAAGGAGGGGAAGAGGGGGGAGGGAGGCAAGAGCGAGTGAAACACTCGGCTGACACCATTAGATTGATGTAAACGTTAAGATTGGCAGTGAAGAAGCAAACATTTAATTTGACAGGCTAGAATTGAACTCGAGATATCAGATCTTAAGTCCACAGCTCTGTGAACATAACCAAGCGGATAGCCTGTGAACGAACGAACATACAACAAGAAAAAAAACAACTAAAAACAAACAAAAAAAAACAAAAAAAACAGCAATACATAACTAGACACTTTGAACATGTCTTAACTGGCTAATCATAAAGCGCTTCACAACAGTGTCTCTTCAAGTGTGAAGGAAGAAGCTGTGTTTTGATAAAGCAGTCTGGCGGACTCGATCAATTTATATCCACGTCGTTTATAGCTCAGACGAACACAAAGGCCAGGATTAAAGTGACGGCAGATTCAATCACACAGGCTTATAATGCACAGGTGCAGTGAGCTGTCAGTCTCACAACAAACGAGAATTTCTATCGCTAAGTTGAATCAGGAGGCGACACGCCTCATTTTCACTGCGCTTAGGTAATGATAGAAACGTGAGAGCGTAGCATCTTTGTTGTTGTTCATATCAGATGATTCTTCCCCACTCCCCACTCCCCACTGCCCTGAGACAGTTATCCCTGTCGGCCATATTACCTGATGTGGGTGCGACGTGAAGCCCTACTGAACGAATTACTTCAATCCGGTTGAGACACAAATTAGAACAAGCAAAGGCATAGTTCAAGGTATTCGAGAACCCAGAAAACCCACTCCACCAGATAATCGGAACAGCAAAAGGCAACAGACTCCAACGTGGAAAATCATGCATGGGACAGGCAGAAGACTCTATTCAGCATGTGTGCCAACTGACAGAACTCAAATGGACAAAGGAATGGGAAAAACATCCAAACCATTTCAGCAATCTGTACAAAACTATCATACCCAAAAATTTAGGGAGACACATCAAAGTCAGACAAAGCGAAGGCAGGTTCAATCACACAAGGTTATGCAAAGGTGCAGTGATATGTCAGCCTCACAACAAACGAGAATTTCTATCGCTAAGTTGAATCAGAAAGTGACGCTCCTCATTTTCAGTGCACTTAGGTTAATGATAGGAACATGAGAATGTAGCATCTCTGTTGTTCAGATCACCTGATTCTTCCCCACTCTCCACTCCCCTGAGACGGTTACCCCCGTCAGCCGTATCGTCTGATGTGGGAGCGACCTACAGCTATAGTGAACGAAGTAACATTTGTTAACGCCCTATCGATATACTCAGCCCTATCGGTATGGAAGCAGATGTTTTCCATCCCACACATCCCGACTAAACAACTCCTCCCCAGGAGCACTTAGCACTGCCAACCAGTTCTGTTCGTGGCCTTCGCGACATATTTCTTCGCGAAGACCACTGGTCTGTTACATGTATCTCATCACTGGCACCGTACGTAGTCATGCAAAAATGAATACATATCATTTCATTTTTTATATACATTCCTTCCCTTTTACAAACACCATATTATATACATTCCTTCCCTTTTAAAAAAAACACCATAAACGTTCATATAGAATGAATTGAAAAAGACATTTCCTTTAATGCACATTGGATCGAAATAAGACTGTCGACCGAAATGATGAAATAGCTTGAATAATTTGTTGCGGGGTGCAAAAAAAGACACGTATCACCCTTCGATGTAAAAGCAGACGAAATTAAAGTAAGTCGGAACAGGGAGGCTAAATTGTACAAAGAAATTTTAAATAAAGACATTTCTAACTTAATTGCGAATTTTTGTTTTTATTCGGTAAATATTTGTAATCTTCCTGATATAGAATGTTGAAACGTTAAGCCTTAGATTTCGTAAATACTGTTGTATATGCTGTTTTCATTAAAAAAAAAAATGCCGACAGGGCGTTAACAAACGTCAAGTCCACTGTATCCTGACACAGCATCACAGGACGATGGGACGTGGCAAAAATACAAAACGTGAGCCCTGTCTCTTTGTTGTAAGTAAGGACCATTTCCCCGCCAGAGGTGCCAGACAAATATTGTAGAGCTCAAAACTGTCCGTACTACACTCCCTCTGTTTTGTTTTGTGTGCGTGTGTATATGTTGTTGTTGTTGGGAGTGGGAGGGGGGGGAATAGTTGTGTTTTTTGTTGTTGTTTTGTTTGTTTGTTTGTTTGTTTGTTTGTTTGTTTGTTTGTTTGTTGGTTGGTTGGTCTGTTTTGTTTGTTTGGCTTGTCTCTTGTGACCAAGTGCTGTAATTTCGCTTTCCTCATACACGTCCTGTAAATGTTGTTTGTCTTTATCTAATCTTGTTTATTAATGATCTTCTTGTCTGTCCTTCCTTCAAGACTATCTCGTTTGTTTTCTTTGCTGTCCATGGAATTCTCAACATTCTTCTTTAGAAAAAAACATTTCAGTTGCCTCAATTTTGTTCTGGCTTTGTGTGTTGACTGTCCAGGCCTCACAACCGTACAACAGTACCGGTTCCCTATAACGCTCAAGAACTCTCTTCCTGATCTTAACTGATAGGCATTTGTTAGCAAGAACTCTTTTCATCTTCTTGAATGCTGTTTTGGCTTGGCCGATTCTGCTGGCCATTTCTGATGCGCATCTGCCGTCTGGTGAGATGACCGCCCGCTGGCATCCAAATTTATCAGCCTGTCTCAAAGTTATGCCATCTGCTGTCACGTTGCATGGGGGGAGAGGGGGGGGGGTTCTTGTTTTTTTTACTGATTACCAAAGAGTATAGCACCTACGGAACGACCTGTACATGCTTGTGGAAGGTAAAACAGTGACAGGGAGATGGGCACCACCCTCGTGATGCCATTCACCAAGAAAAGTTGATTTGAAGTCTCATCTCCCTTTGACTGCTGCACCCTATCTACCAACTGCAAAATCTTAACCCTTTGACTCTCTCACTCTCTCCACCAGCTTCCTGCATTCCTGCCGGTGGATAGT
The DNA here is from genome assembly GCA_030674185.1 of Monoplex corrugatus. Taxonomy (NCBI): domain Eukaryota; kingdom Metazoa; phylum Mollusca; class Gastropoda; order Littorinimorpha; family Ranellidae; genus Monoplex; species Monoplex corrugatus. The sequence goes on along the minus strand of JAPXFY010000017.1, from coordinate 14,244,817 downwards.
GTGCGAGAGAGTCAAAAGGTTAAGTTTTTGCTTTTGCTGGCATGGTTGACAGTGGAGGAGGCTGGTGGACAGGGTGCGGGAGTCAAAAGGTTAAGGCTAAATAAGAATTGAACTTTCGTTCGAAATGGATTCACTACACTCGAAGAGTACCATATGCGCTCCGTCCAGATCTGCCAGTGATGATCTGGCAGTCTCCTTGACCCTGTAAGACCCTATACACTGGCAAGGTCTTGAAATGGGATGTGGGAGAGGGAAGAGGGGAACCTACGAAACTCTAAAGTTGACACCACCATACTGACTGGGGCATTAACACTTTGACTCCCGCATTCTATCCAACAACTGCAAAAACTTAACCCTTTTGACTCCCTCACCCAATCCACCAGCTTCCTGCAAGAAGCTGGTGGATAGGGTGAGGGAGTCGAAAGTGTAAAGTTTTCGCTTTGCTAGCATGGTTGACAATACAGGATGCTGGTGGACAGGATGCGGGAGTTACAAAGGGTTAAAGATACACAACAACAAGCAAGACAATTTTTGTGTCGCTAGCTGGGACCCAACTCAAGAAATCGGATCTTGAATGTACGAGACTGTATCAAATGAGCCACACCCCCAACCCGCGATAACGAGACCGTGACTGGTTTATTCATGTCACGTGGACTAGGTTCCCCCGAGCAGTGTGTAGTTAGCTATAGGGAGCTCTCGTGTTGGCCTCAGCGAAATGGTTTCTCTGGTTGGCCTCGCTCGCTCGTTCTGTTATCAGATTTCGAGTCCGACACAGCGACGGCAATGGAAGAGTGATCATGTTATCTTCCTAACAGCCATCGACGCCACCCAAAGCATTGTTGGCTCTGCTCTTCATTGACTTAGTCGTGCAGCTCAAGCTCTCTCTCTTGTCTCTCTCTGTGCTCTGGGTTGGAGGAGACACCTTCTTAAAGTGAATGCTTTGGTGTGGTCAGTGTTATTCTTCATAGCCTTGGTCGTTTTAGAGACTTTGTTGTGGTTCAGCGTTATTCTTCATACATAGCCTTGGTCGTTTTAGAGACTTTGTTGTGGTTCAGTGTTATTCTTCATACATAGCCTTGGTCGTTTTAGAGACTTTGTTGTGGTTCAGTGTTATTCTTTCATAGCCTTGGTCGTTTTAAAGACTTTGTTGTGGTTCAGTGTTATTCTTCATAGCCTTGGTCGTTTTGAGAGACTTTGTGTGGTCAGTGTTATTCTTCATACATAGCCTTGGTCGTTTGTGGTAGGACTTTGTTGGTGTTTCAAGCGTTATTTTTCTCATACATAGCCTTGTCGTTTTAGAACACTTTGTTGTGGTTCAGTGTTATTCTTCATAGCCTTTGTCGTTTTAGAACTTTGTTGTGGTTCAGTGTTATTCTATCATAGCCTTGGTCGTTTTAGAGACACTTTGTTGTGGTTCGGTGTTATTCTTCATAGCCTTGTCGTTTTAGAGACTTTGTTGTGGTTCAGTGTTATTCTTCATAGCCTTTCGTTTTTAGAGACTTTGTTGTGGTTCAGTGTTATTCTTCATACATAGCCTTGGTCGTTTTAGAGACTTTGTTGTGGTTCAGTGTTACTCTCATCAAGTCCTTGGTCGTTTTAGACACTTTGTTGTGGTTCAGTGTTACTCTTCATAGCCTTGGGCGTTTTAGAGACTTTGTTGTGGTTCAGTGTTATTCTTCAAAGCCTTTGTCGTTTTAGACACTTTGTTGTGGTTCAGTGTTATCTTCAAGTCTTGGTCGTTTTAGAGACATTTGTTGTGGTTCAGGTTACTCTTCATAGCCTTGGTCGTTTTAGAGACTTTGTTGTGGTTCAGTGTTACTCTTCATACATAGCCTTGGTCGTTTTAGAGACTTTGTTGTGGTTCAGTGTTACTCTTCATACATAGCCTTGGTCGTTTTAGAGACTTTGTTGTGGTTCAGTGTTACTCTTCATAGCCTTGGTCGTTTTAGACTTTGTTGTGGTTCAGTGTTACTCTTCAAAGTCTTGGTCGTTTTTAGTCAAACTTCTACCTGCTATCCTGTTGCAGGAGTAAGCTTTTTTTAAGTGAAGGTTTTGTTCTGATTTGTCAGTCGTTGTTCGTTCGTTGGGGCAGATTGTTCCTTTCTTTGGATATTTGGTAGGCTTGGGAACAGAGAAGAGAGTTGTTGTGTGCGAGTGCAAAGAATCAGGTTGGAGTTGTTTTTCGTGTGTTTTTTGTTTTGCTTGGTTTGGTTGGTTGGTTGGTCGGTCGGTTGGTTGGTTGGTTGGTTTTTGCTTTGGTTTGATTTGGTTTGGGTTGGGTTGGGTTGGATTGGTTTGGATTGGTTTGAATTGGTTTTGTTTGGTTTTGTTTTGTTTTGTTTTGTTTCCACTATGGTTATATCTAAAAATGGAAACAATTTTAAACGTGAATCATCTTGGAAATGTACTGTGGAATGACCATCTGCTTCTGGGTTTTTTTTTCATTATTAATTGTTTGTTTGTTTGTTTTTTGTGCATGTTTTGTTTCTTTTCTCTCTCTCTCTCTCTCTCTCTCTCCTCTCCTCCCTCTCTCTCTCCCTCTCTCTCTCTCCCTCTATCTCTCTCTTTCTCTCTCTCTCTCTTTATCTATTTTTTCCCTCACTCTTGTTTTGACATCCAGTCCTCGACCTTAGAGGGTCTACGTTTACACAAATACACTCTAAGAAAGAAAGAGAGAAATGTTTATTGCTTTTAAGGAGATTTTAGTGTATTACGGAAAATCTATATCTTTACAGGTAATTTTTAATTTATCACGGAGAAATGTTACTACTTAAACATAGATTTTGGTTTATCATACAGACATATTTATGTCTTTAAAACTGATTTCGATTTATTACAGAAAATAACTATACTTTAAAAGTGATTTCAGTTGAACATAGAGACATATCTACACATTAAACTTACAATTTAAGAAGGATTTTGATTTTTCACAGGAAAGTGTCTATCCATTTAAATGTGACTGTAAATTATTACAGATGGATATCAACATCTTTAAAAGCGATTTTTAGTTTATAAAGCAAAAATTGTTGAAACTTCGAAAGTGAGATCCAAAAACAAGTGTGATTGCCTGCGTTCAAACAAACAGGAACCAGAAAAACAAAACGAAAAAAGAATAAGAACGTGTATTGGATACAACAAGACAAGACAGGCGCAAATTTTCAGCCAACTGGCCTTTTTCAAGCGTCAGATCACAAACAAAAAAATACCAGATACAAAAATCAGGAGAAAAAGACTGAAACTTCCCTGCTGCTCTGCCCAGTGGTGGACGGAGCAGCAGGGAAGTTTCAGTCTTTTTCTCCTAATTTTGTATCTGGTGGGTTTTTTTGTTTTTGTTTTTTGTTTTTGTTTTTTTGTGATCTGACGCTTGAAAAAGGCCAGTTGGCGGAGATTTTGCGCCTGTCTTGTCTTGTTGTATCCAATACGCGTTCATGTTCTTTTTTTCGTGGTTTTTTTTTTTTTCTGCTTCGAATGTGAGGTTTACTTATTACAGTCAAATATGTGTAACTTTAAAGATTGTAGTTAACTTCTTCCAGTGAAATTTGTTTGTTTGCTTGCTTGCTTGCTTGCTTGCTTACTTGCTTGCTTGCTTGCTTCTTTCTTTCTCTCTTTC